>CP099854.1:13303674-13844375 GCA_030062745.1 Capitulum mitella
CGCGTTCCATCCAAGGCAGATACTGCTTCATTCAGGAAAAAATGAGATTCCTGCCGACACAAAAAGACGATTATTTGCCTTTATTTTCCGCTTTCCTGGAAATGACTAAATTTGGTCTTAGGCTCCCTTTTTCCCGCCATTCGCAGGTAAATCAGGCGTCCTTTTTATTGTTAAGCCCCTTTGGAGACAAGTAGCAGCCTTCATATTAAAGGTTTTCCAAAAATGTCGACAGTATAATTTGACAATGTCCATGGTTTCTGGTGGCCTCAATATTTGAATATATTATAGTATTGTTATACTATTCAATATTCAGTACCTCCGTAGTTGAAAAAGAAATAAAATGTTTTTTCCATTATTTTGAAGGGCTTTCAAACGGTGTTTTTTTTTTGCCGTGGGTCTTATAATTTTCGAGATCTTGGAGGGGGCAGCTCATTCCTCCCCCTACCACCTCCCCCCCGGCCCGGTGAAGGCGGATCCGGAGACAGGCCCGGCGAGGGTTAAACGAACGAAACGTCCAGACAATGCGACATACGAACGTTCTTTCTAGTCTGACGCTCAGTCTCCAGTCTGTTCCAGTCTACCGTCTCCTGAGTACCGGCTGCCGTTTATGTAGCACGGTTGCGGCATGGTCGGTTTCAGCGATTTTGCGGATGAATATACAATGCGTAGTCTTCGTTCCTTCGTCCTGCTCGCCGGCCCGCCGCTGCGTAAGCGGCCGCGCGCGTGGGAGCCGCTGCGCGTGCCGTCGCTGCGATGGTCGGCGCCTGCCGAACGGCTCGGTTTCGCTGAAATATCTTCCGACCCGCCGACCACCAACGGGAACTTTGTACAAATTGCTGAGGCGGTCAGTTCTGGTCGTGCGTATAGACAGTGAGTGACGCGGGTGAGGCGTCAAACAGGCGTGGGAAGGAAAGAGGCATTCTGGGAGATGACTTTGTGATGGCGGTATCCGGGAGCTCATTACTCACTTCCCGCCATCTCTGCTCTACCGACGTTGTTCCGCAAAAAAAAAAAACATGTTGAGACGTCAAGTAGACAGTGCGTTTCAGCCATTTTAATTTAAGTGTAGGCCGGTAAAGGCTGCGTGTTGGTTTTGTTTTAAAATGACGTAACTAAACTGTAATGCTCCGCGACGAAAGCAAACTGGCTGTAACGCACGTTGCCTAATCCTTCACTGGCCCGTAATAATCCTCCCCAATTCCATCCGTATGCCTTTCTCTGTGACGAAATTTAGTCATCCCTTCTCCTTCCATTTCCCTTCCTCAGCTCCAGTGACGTGATTTGTCAAAACCCGTTGCAAACGTCTGCGGTTGAGATTGTTTCGTCAATAGGCCGAACTTTTTCTCGTCAAATTTAATTCAGCCCGGCCGGCCCTTTCACCTGGCCAGATGATCCAGCATCATGTCCGTGGATGCCGGGTCCCCCGGAGATCCGATACCGGTGAGCCCTGGATCCGCAGGGTTACTAGTCAGTGACTCCCTTTTTAAGCTGCCGTGGCCTCGGCCAGCTCAGCCCTTATCCCTGGATGTTTGGCTACCAATCACTGAGCTCCGAGCCTTTTTCGACATGCCGGCCTGCGCCCCGGTCTTACAATCGTCCGTGGTTCCTTCGCCCAGTGACGCAGTGATACTCCTTGTCACGTGCGATTAAGGTGTTTGTTTCCGACGGCATACACCGTGTGAGATGGCATTCCGCCCGGAATCGAAACGGAAATTTCTGTAGTCACTAACGACCAGGTGTTATCGAGCCACTTCGCGCGACACCGCAGGCCACAAGTCCCAACCTCATTGCCCGCGAGGTTGGTATATTTCACAGCACCTACATCAGCGTACCCAACACTGCCTGTGTTACTAGCCGGTTGGTGCTCGGTCAGCGCCGAAGGCGTCTGGTGTACCGCACCGTGCCCCGGCGGCGACGGGGTGGCTGGCCGTTCCAGGGTATAATGGCGTCTTTTACGCGTCACTCATACGCTTCGGGCACCAGGCATCGGTGCTGCCCGACCCCTGCCAAAGTTCCTGGCAACTCCTCGAGTGTGACGTCACCGGTGCGACGGCGCGCCGTCTTTAACATAGAGGGACATGGGAAAATCGGAATGTTGGGATCGCGAGTTCAGACATTTTTTGGGATCAACAAACGGGATCTCACTATGATACCAGAAGCTGCTCTTTTTAGATCTAAGGTCCATTTGACAAAGGGACTCCTATTATCCCGTCATAAGGGTATTTTCTGGTGCCTTACATATCATACAATGAGGGTTACTTTGGGTGGAACTACCGTAACCGCAAGACATTATCGCCCTTCTTAACAATTTTGTATCGCACCGTGGCGGCGCAGATGCAGCTTGACGTCTATGATCTGCTCGGATGCTTAGCAGACTGGTACCAGGTACACGGGCGATGCGACATAGCCGGTAGAAAAGAGCCGCCATGACTTTGTACGATTTGATTTGTTTGGATTTCCGATTGTTTCTTCGTTAGAACTGCTGATTTCCAGCGATACGTTTCAGACTTGTGGTTTCATTCTTTCTCACTCCGTGTACCACTCAATTACTGATGATTTCACTCTGTTTTAAACCCTACCGATTACCGATTGAAACGTCGAGACGAAAAATGTTTAACATACGGCCATGTGTGAAGACGGTGTCCCCCCCTTAGTGCAGGGTGCCGGGACTACTCTGCGGTGAACGACACACATCAGTGTCTGCCGGGTCGCACGTAACGACCGTGTGGCAGGCAAGCGAAACGGGGATAGCGGTACTTTTGGCTCCCCGTGACGAGTTCGGCCGACGACTCACGGTGGAGGGTAGATCGGCGCTGGGCGGTGCGTAGCGCTGTTTGGTGTCGTGATACGGTTCGAATCCGGAAGGACCCCCCCTGCTTTTTACATTATGACCAATTAACCGATAAGTTTTTTGTTGCTATTAAGCAAATAAAAAATGGCATTTATTCCCAGATACACGGGATCCCCAAAAGATAGGACTGGATGTCAATTTAGATTTTATTCTTCACTTTCTGCCCATCTCTTATCTGTTGCGGTTATTTTTCTGTATTTTTAATCATTTCCCCTTAAAACCAACAGAAAACAATGGGGGGCACAATCCAACATTGGGGGCTCAAATTAATACGGGGTGGGCCAGGCTCTCTCAAAGGAATGCAAATCGACACCCGTTCTGCATACCTATTTATTTTTATTATTTTATTACACATCTATTTAGGTGTGCATCAGCCTTACTGAATGAAAATGTGTAAAAGATTTCGGAACATTTCTTTCAAGTCAATTCCAATCTCAGTTTCTTCCCAGTCAACTTCAGCAATGAAATTCTTTTTAAAAGAAGCCCATGGCGGATTCTGACGCGGTCCTCCTCAACTCAGGCCTTGTTTCCATCAGGCGCACCAACCTTTCAGAATTCTTATATTTTCCACGAGAAAATATATTTATCGTTGCCAGCTTTCCTACTCCAACTAAAAGGTCGCTTCAGATATGGTCATTGTGACAACGAAAGGCATTTTCGTAACGAAACTTAGATACAAACATACATGATGCTGGAGAGTGACGTCACCGTAGAAGTATGACATCAGCAGAATCGGCCAAACGCCATCGAAAGTCGGCCAAACGTCGGCCTCAGTAGCGTAGCCAGGTGGTTCTAGGGGTGTTTGGAAGGGCGGGACCCCGAAATTTTTCGAGGGCCCCTGGCCTGGGAAAACAAATTCGCTCCTCCGGAAAGGGTCTCCAGATCCCAGGCAAAGACCCATCTGACAGGCACCGGGGTGCCCCTGGGAACGATAAGGGGGCCCCGGCATACACCTGCCAAAAGGCGAGGACAGGAAAGGATGCTTTGCAAAGGGGCCGCCATCCAACAAAGGTCCTCCTACCAGGGATCGTGCAGATGTGTCGGGAAGGGAGCCCCAGTGACGTAACGTAAACCGTAGGACGTAAGGGTTTTATCGTACCAACTCAAGAAATTCTTGGGAGGGGAAGGGAATTCTCAGGCCGGGCTCCTGGCAAATGCTACAGGGCCCTAATGTCTACCGACCTTTCCAGATCAGTGGGCGTTGGGGCCTTGTCCATGATACCTTTCATGCCGGGCAACTGCTGGCAGGAAAGGTACCTCTGCCCTGGGATGGCTGCCGGATGCCAGAGCCGGGTATCGCAGCGGCGTAACTAGACCATCATCAAAGCAGTGCAGGGGAAATGTCGCTAGGTTGGCGTCTGGCAGGCTGCCTGACCATTTGGATTCAGAAAAAAATGGAAGCTCCACTATACGTGGGGCCCCAATGACCAGAGCAGTGAATACAACTGATCCAGGCCAGCTTTCTCAATGGAAAGCTTGGTTATCGTGAGAAAGAAAACAGATTCTTTCCAAGTATCCCTAATGTTCTAACCAAGGAGTCCATTTTACATCCTTTTGGATGGGGGTGCACACACCTCCCCTCAAATGTTCATTTCAGCCCCCCTCAATCCTGAAGTGGAGCGCACAATGAGACACCGGGGCCCATGGTTGAAATGACATTTAAATTTGATGAAATATTCTGCAGCTTTTGAAACGGCGAGACTAGTCAGTTACCAAATCCAAGTTAAAGAAAGATTTCCTCGTCTGGTTAAGCGGTCAAGGTTAACCCGCACACGACCGTCGGTCCGTTTCGAACATGGGCGACTGCGGGGGAGTTGGCCGCCTCCCCTCTAACTCACAAACGGTTGGTCGCACAATAAAAATGAGCACACCGTTGGAAAGCTTGTGACGAAGAGAGCTCGAAACTGGTCTCATTTTTAGTTTTAGATAATATGTAAGCCAATTCACGCCCTATATATGTTTTCTCATAGCCGACTGCATGAGACCGAGAAATGGCCTGAATCTCAAGGGCTGTGACTAAAAACGCATAGGTAAAGGCACCAGCGCACAAGTAAAGGTCCGCGGATGCCGATACACGTCTAATTTCCCAGATTTGTTCAATATATACGCCGGAACGTTGAGTTAAGGACACGGCATTTCTCGCGGCAGCTGCCACGCGTGCGCTGCTACCGTATGCGGTCACAAATTGACGGGAACTAATTTTAACGTTTCTTTATTTTTATGAAAAACCCATCTATGTCAATTTTGTTGGTCTTAGTGGTTCTTGTGATGGTTTCTCATGATCAAATTTGGCAAAAATTTATTAGTTACCAATTTTCACAACTGGCGGAACTTTGCTAGTTCTGCTATTTTCCACCATTCTGAGTAATTCATTGTCGATTTTGACGGTGGTACATTTTGGCTCACTACAGTTATTCGTGACCTGACCTCAGATCAATGGCTGGAAGTCATTGATACTTGCCCAATGACGGTAACCAGAAGTCTGCTCCACTCCACACTAAAAATGTTATAAAATATTCCGTCAATTTCCGAAAAAAACGACGACATGTGTTACAAATGTGCCTGACCTTAGGTCAATGACCTGGAAAATTCCGAAAAATCTGAGATAGCAGATTTGTTGCATCTATCACGTTCACTTATCCCTGAAAGTAGTATTGAGATATCTTGTTTTGCAAAAAACTTACAGGGCGCTAAGCTTTTTTGGACATAGGTCTGTTTGATCCGACCTAGGTCAGGCACCTGGTCTGACCTGAGGTTAAAATTTTGACACGAGATGTAAAATTGATGAAACAAAAGATACACAAAGTTTCGTGACTTTCTGTTTGTTCGTTCTCTCGCAATCCCGAAAAAACCTCGGGGGGGGGCAATCAACTGCCCCCCAGCCGGGGACGGGTTAAAGTCCCCAAACTTTCTCTCCTGGAAGTTTGGAAGCTTTCTAAAAATAGTGAGAGCACCCTCAGAAGCTCGAGAGCCCAACAGCCTACTCCATGGACCCTCTAGATGACATCAGGTGGATCCTCTAGAAGAATCCAGAGGGCTCTTCTCTAGTCTTAGTGGACCATCCTTGAACATTCTTAGAGACTTCCAAGAACAATCAAAATATGATTTCTAAATCAACGAGGAAATGATTCAGGGGCCGTGAGAGAATATCTGAGAGCACCTCTGAAAATACCAAGAGCTCTCTCGAAAACTCGAGGGGTCTAAAAAACTCTCGTGGGCCCTTCGGATGAATTGAAGGAATAACCCTCTCCCAGACCTGAGAGTTTCCTTTTGAACTGAGCTTGAGGATACTTCGATTTATTTCCGACACCCCCAAATTTCTGAGATGCTCCGAACATTCCGAACAGAAGTTTTGAACCGGACGAGGCATTGTTTGAGAAGCTGCCTGAAAATATCAAAGAGCCTGTCAAAACGCTTGAGGGCCCACAAATTTTCAAAAGGCCCTTCAAACTAGTCAAAGGAGAGGCCCCTCCGTAAGGCCTAAACAATTTTTTGAAATAAAATTCTTTTCAAGTTTCTTGCAACGAAATCCTCGAATTCATTAGCAGGGCCTTGATATCTGAAGAGGGCACCACAGGCGTAGAAAGGATGCACCGAAGGAGGAAATGCTTGAAGCCCGACTGAAAATGCCAAGGATTCCCTGGAATGATCCACAGCCCCGCAGAAAAACTCTAAGGCCCTTCAGATGATTCCAGGGCCTCCTAAGATCTAAGGGACCCTCACCGAATTCCTCTCGAGGGCTCATTGGAGTTTTTGTGCAGATCTTAAACATCTGAGAGGCCCATTGTTATTTCGTAGTGTCTCTGGAACATTCAGGATAGGAGTTTTTAATGGGATGAGGAAATGCCTGAGGCGCTTTCCGAAAACACTAAGGAGCTTCTCCAAAGGTTTGAGGTTCGACACAAACTCGATGGATCCTTAAAAAAGGAAGGGACCCCCGTGGCGTTCGAGGTCCCCTCCTTAACCCGTCCCCGACTGGGGGGGGCAGTTGACTGCCCCCCCTGAGGTTTTTCTGGGATTGCGAAAGAACCAACAAACACAGAGTCACAAAACTTTGTGTACCTTTTGCTCCATCAATTTTACGTCTCGTGTCAAAATTTTGACCTCAGGTCAGGTCAGGTGCCTGACCTAGACCAGGTCAAACAGACCTAAGTCCAAAAAAGTTTAGCGTCCTCTAACTTTTTCGCAAAACAAGATATCTCAATAATACTTTCAGGGATTAGTGATCGTGATAGATGCAACAAATCTGCTATCTCGGATTTTTCGGAATTTTCCGGGTCATTGACCTAAGGTCAAACCCATTTTTAAGACATATGGCCGTTTTTTTCTGAAATTGACGGAATATTTCATCACATTTTTAGTGTGGAGTGAAGCAAACATCTAGTTACCGTCATTGGGCAAAGTATCAGTGACTTCCAGCCATTGACCTGAGGTCAGGTCACGAATAACTGAAGTGGGCCAAAATGTACCACCGTCAAAATCGACGATAAATTACTCAGAATGGGTAGAAAATGGCACAACTAGCTTGCACAGATGTAAGTAATACCAGGAACCTCAAAAAGTTTGAAAAAGTAGCATATTTTGGAAATAAACAGGCTCTCGCGAATAAAGCTCTGCCAACTTTGTAGATTGGCAACTAATCAATTTTTCCAAAATTTAAGCATGAGAAACCATCACAAGAACCACAAAGATCAATAAAACTTACACAGATTGTCTTTTTTCGCAAAAATAAAGGAACGCTAAAATTAGTTCCCGTCAATTTGGTACCGCATACGGCAGCGGCGCACAGTGACGCCTGACGGGAGAATTACGGTGTCTTTAACTCAACGTTTCGGCGTATATATTGAACAAATCTAAGGAAATTAGACGTGTATCGGCATCCGCGGACATTTACTTGTGCGCTGGTGCCTTTACCTATGCGTTATTACTCACAGCCCTTGAGATTCAGGCCATTTCTCGGTCTCATGCAGTCGGCTATGAGAAAACATATATAGGCCATAAATTGGCTTACATATTACCTAAAACTAAAAATGAGACCAGTTTCGAGCTCTACTCGTGACGGGCTTTCCGACGGTATGCTTATTTTTATCGTGCGACCAACCGTTCGTGAGTTAGAGGGGGGGCAGTCAACTGCCCCCCCCCCAGTCGACGGTGTTCGGGACGGACCGACGGTCGTGCGCGGGTTAAATTTATTCGAGTTGTCCTTGATATTTTCATACGCACCTCATATATTCTGGAAAGGGCGAACTGTGAGTTTGTAAATATCTGATATTTATAATAAATATAAAGGTAAGTGTTTCATGGACCATCTGGAAATATCACGGGCTACAGTGTTTAGAGGTGCGTAAAAAATGGACACCTTATAAAAATTCAAGGGGGGCACTCCCGAAAGCCTCTTTGAATTCAAAAATAATTTTTTTTTAATCATATTTGGCGAAAAATTATTGAACAAAACCTTCGCAATCAGTCAAACCCCCTCTGTGTAAAAGTTTTTACCAACATACCTCTATCAGGCCACGGCCGCCAGACTACTTAGCTTGATGTGTTCACAGTCTGCTGTCGTCGCCGATCAGCTCGCAACTCGAAAGATGACTCGCTGGGCTCAATTTGCTGTCACTGCTGACGAGCTCGCAACTCAAAAAATGATTCGCTGAGGCTAACGATATGTTATTGGTACTATCGGTCCCACTTAGTGGCGAAAGGAGCTGGAGTAAGACCGATAAATCTGTGCTGGCAGCACGATGCTGGAGTAATGGGAAATATCGGTAAACATTTGGCCGTCGTAGGCCAACGAAGGCGATTTGGGGAAAACGAATGATACGTGACGATTCAGGCCAGTGACCTCTTTGATCGCACGTATACAGCTAAAATTCGATGTTTGACTAGACACACTCACTTTAATGATGTGTGCGAACCAGAAGATCGATGTCTTTTCTAACCGTGAGCCTTCGTTTTCAAATTTAAACCTGACCCCACAGTTACGTCTGAAGATGTCTCATGTGTACACAAAACGTTAGATCGATAATAAAATACGACTTTTTTGCTTGTTCTTTATATCATAATGAACAATGGCAACGTTTTTAATTAACATTCATTGGAAACAAAACGACTTATATGAAAAATCGAAGCCACATCAAAGAAGACCATCACTGCCAAATCCGCTGTAGTTTTTAACGAACCATGTACACCTAACGATCTGTTCCCTGGCTTCACACACACACACACACACACACACGCACACGCACACACACACATTATATATATATATATATATATATATATATATATATATAATTATGAGTACATGAAAACAAACCAAAGTCTTGCATAAAGATTTTTTAGATCAACTTCCGTCGGTCACAACAAAGCACCCTAAATCCGTCAAGAAACCCACATTTTTGGAGAGGTTAAGTTGTGAAACCCCTCGATCCGGCCGCTCCCCCAAATCATTTACACGTAACGACATTCCTGGCCATGGGGTCCCCGTAGTGTTCAAGGGGATCCCTCAGCGTTGGGGCTCACTCATCTTGTAGGACTCCCGAAAAAAAATCCTGGTACGCCACTGGTGGGCCTGACGCCGGGCAACGCCCGGCGACGCGCTTCGACGCGTCCAGAAAGACCGGTGTAAACTGGGCTTAATCCTATTCCCGGCAGGAGGGGGCTGAATCCACCCCCTCGGATTTTTTGCTTGCCAATCCCAGGCTTTTTAACGCAGCCTCATGAAACTTGGTGACTTTTCCTAGCTATTCGTTCTACGCGCCGTAACAAATTTAAAATTCTATTTTGCTCAGGGGCGAAGTCAGGCAACGTTTTTGGGAGGCATCTCATGCCATTTTTAGCCATGTTCAGGGTACAAGGAAAATGTCTGCAAAAAACAGCGTTTTCAAGATAGAATTTAAAACTTTATATGGATGTATAGCTTAATAGTTGGGCAATGTGCAGATGTAATTTTGTTAATCTGAAGTCACTTTACAAGGTCAGGTCAAGGCAAAAAGCCAAATTTGCTTTTTGCAATAATTTCGGCGCCGTTTTTTCAAATGCCAAACCCGGAATATATATGACGTAGAACGGTGCCCTCAACTTGCGTACCACGTTTCAGCTTGATATCAGGTCGGGTCACGAAGCTATGATCTGAAAAGCCAAATTTGTTTTTTGCAATAATTTCGGCGCCGTTTTTTCAAATGCCAAACCCAGAATATACATGGCGTAGAACGGTGCCCTCTACTTGCGTACCAAGTTTCAGCTTGATATCAGGTCGGGTCACGGAGCTATGATCTGAAATGTCAGTGCGCGTACCCTATATCGCAATAGCTATAATAAAATGAAATTTTTAAAATAGAGTGAATTCAAATGATTGAAAACGTTTACAGATAATATTAAATGCACACGACATCATTCCAAGTGACCTCAATGTTACTGGAGGTCATTTAAGGTCAAAGGTCACAAGTTGGTCTGAAGAACGTATGACCGTGACAGTTTCCCATTTTCATGTCCCTGGCACCGCCTGTGCCAACATTATACAAACGCTGTGATGCAGTTTGTACTTCTTTAGCATAACATGACTAGCAGAAGCCAAAAAAGTGTTTTTGTCTCTTTTGTTCATTCAGTTGTTAAAAAACTACTGCTCCTATGTTTGAAACCCTGTGAACGCCCATGAATTTTCCCAAAATTTCAGATTTGTGTGCCCATGGTACAAACCCTATCCATAATCTCTCGATTAATGCCAGTTTCACTGAAGTCGGTCAATAAACAACGGAGTTATAAGAAGCCCAAAAATACCCTTGATTTTGACATTTTTGCCCCCCTGTATCCACACATTTCAAGATTTTAAAAATTCCTTTTTTTAAAAATGTAGTTCACGTCATGGTAAATCGATTGCCGTTTGTTGCGATGAAATCGGGTGTGTAGTTCTCGGATCTCAGGGGGGGCCGAATCCGCCCCCCTGCCGGGAATCGACCATACCGTCTAGCCCTTCGGGAATAGCGTTAAATAAGCGAAACTTCAAGTCACTCCATACACTTCACAAAGCGCATCGCTTCCATTTTTTTTTTTTTTTTTTACCTGGCTATCTTTATCTGTCTGCTGTGATCAGGCACGTAGCCAGGATTTTCCTCAGGGGGGCCAAATGTCAAATTTTGTGATATGTCACAGGGATATGACGAAATTTACAAGAAAAGGCAGTAATTTTAGGCGATTTATCTCATATTTATTGTACAAGAAAACATATAATGTTTGTTCTTGCAACATATATATGGTAACTATTACATATTCATGCGAAATCGCCATATATCTAGTGTAGACCACTTGGCTCAGGGGAGCCATGTCCCCCCCCTTGACTATGTCCCTGACCTGAAAATGGCATAAGGTGTAAAAATGATGCATGAAAAGTAAACCCAAATTTCGCAACTCTGCGCCTCTTCGTTATTTGCGTAGTCTCAGAAAACCAGACAGGTGTCGTCATGAGCCGCCGCTGGCCCGGCGAAGGTTAAGGCCAATTATTTTCATTGGTAAAACATTATTTTAGAAAGTAAGGATTTGGTGAAATATGGAAACATGGAAATGGCAGATCTGTAAAGAGGTGGACGGTGGGTCCATCCGGATCCGGACCTTACCACGACACCAAACAGCGCTTCGCACCGTCCAGCGCCGTTCCACCCTCCACCGTGAGTCGTCGGCCGAACTCGTCACGGGGAGCCAAAAGCACCGGTATCGCCGTTTCGCTCGCCTGCCACACGGTCGTTACGTGCGACCCGGTACACACTGATGTGTTGCGCTCACCGCAGAGTAGTCCCGGCACCCCGCACAAGGAGAAAGGTAACTGATGTCTAGCACTCCATGTATTCACTAATTACGAGTCACGGCTACAGAATCGTACAGCCAATCCTAACATCCAACGTGACACATTCGATACAAACACACTCACAATCAAAGCGCCTACATTTACGCAGGGGATACCCCCATCCCAGAATCTCGAGACCCTCTTTGGCCCAACACCCGCATGACCTACCCCAAAGATGCCACGGTGCGGAGTGCCCCGAAAGCCGGGCCTTCGCGGCCCTCATCGCACGCGCAACGGGATGGGTCGTTCACCCCTTGTTCAGCTACAGTCCTTGTCGCAGCACCATGAGCCTCTGCTCCAAGATCGCACTTGGCGTTGGCTTTCTGGGTGCCGTCCTTATTATCGGAGGCCTCATCGGGGTTACCCTTCCAATGCTTCAGCGTGCGGAGCAGGTGGAGTCCCTGGTAAGTCGAAAGAGACCCTTTTCCCCGCAGCTCATCGGGGGTTTTACTCCAAATGGTGGAGCCGGTGTTTGCACTCTTGGCCGCTTTCCCTGAAACTTGAGATATGGATGGAATTAAGGGCCTTTGGCGGGACATTCTGATTCCTGGGGTTTTGGTTGAGCAAATGGCAAGCAGGAATTTTCCCGGTAATGCTCTGTCGCGGATGTCCATAGGATGATAAGGCAGTCCTTTCCCCCGCTTTCCCTTGTCGTACATTCAAGCCACCCGCAACACCGATTCGCCCGGACACCTCGCTGATGATCTCTCCCATTTCAGATCGTCCAAGTACTGGAAATGTCCGAGCGGATGCGGGGCTTGCCTGCACAACTAGACGGCCTGGAAAACGCCATTCGAGTTGTCCACCTCGAGGTGATGGAAGGCAGCGCGGACGCCGAAGCCGCAGTCGGAAACTGCACGGACGCAATTCGGAGGGAGGCAGCTGCCTTGCGCGCAGCCCTATCCTGGTAGCAACCAGCCCGGGATGAGGTCCACGTGTCAGCTTGGCATTTCACTTTCTTTCATCACATACGTTTGCCCCCTTTTGTCCCCTTTAGTTATTTCATCTAGCCTGGACATTGTTCGTGAATTGTTGCGTAAGAAAAATACACTTTTGGTCAATGTGGGTTCGTGTTTCCATTGCTTTCGTGCGTCGTCAAAGAAAGGGCGGTGTGGTCTTTCGCGGATTGGGCTGGGTTTCCCCGGCGATCAGTCTCGATTGCGGTATGACTGCAAAGCGATCAATGGGGAACAGAAAAGGATTGTTGACGAATAACATTCGGTGCGCCGCGCTTCGGGTCATAGCTTCAGTTTTTGTCTTTTAAATCACACGATGTCGTGCACGTCGATGTCGGCGCATTGAGCGCGGCATAACTTCATCAGCGTCTCCCTCGTGAAGTTCTCGAATCGACACGGGTGGCAGCGGCAAGGTCCTGGTCGGCGGTGGATAGGGAAATGGCGTAGAGCCTGCCTCCCCCTCGAGCGGTTGGAGTGGGACCGTTTCTTTCGCCTCAGGCTGGGGAGCCGTTTCCTGTTTGTTCCGCCGTGCCCTGATAACCTTAATCACCACAGCGATTACTATGCCTGCCAACACCAAAGCCCCAGTGGTCACACTCACCGAGGAAGCAAACGACGGAGAGTGATAAAGCCGTTGATATTTGTTACGAGACAAGTCCTTTTTGATTTTGTCGATAGTGGCCTTATACTGTTGAAGCGGCATAGTTAGCTGAGTGGATTGGCCCAAAGTGGCTTTTATTTTGGCAATCAGCTCGCTGTTTCCGGAAAAGTTGGTGGTAATGGGCTGCCAATGCCGTCCGCTAACTTCTCCAAAAGGTGCATGAACTGGAGCTTCGGTGCGGAATTCGGCTCGTACGCGGTAAATCGCCGGCAGAGTGGTGGCGCCGTAAATCCCGACGCATTTTTCAGGCATTCTTAACTTTCCTCCCCTCGGATCCAACGCGAAGGTACGGTGGGCCTCACCTCCCTCCGGGGGGCAGATGACATGCATCAAAGTCGCCGGGCTGGGGTTGCCATATGTCCAAAGATTTTCGGTCACATGGGAAAAAAAGGGATGTTCTGTCAAGACGGCCACTTGATGACAGGTTTTCGCAACATACTTATTTCGGTAATAGATGGCGGCTGCACATGAGCCCGGGGATTTTCCCGCATTGTAAGTTGAGACAGTGGTAAGGGGCACGCAATATTGCTCAGTTTGAGGCTGTATGGACTGGTGACTACCCCGCAGACAATGTCGTAGTTGTTCGGGACGCAGTGCGAAATATTTCTGCCCTGATACGGCCAGCAAGGTTTCCTGAAGGTCAAACACGCCGGATACCGCCGGAATGCTTCCACTCGGGATCCGTACCGCGTGCACACGATATAAGCGATACAATTCGTTGTGAATGGGGAATTCCAGCACGCCGAAATAGGAGTCGCCTCCTTTCTTTCGAAATACGGAAATTTTTGCCGTCGCCAGCGATGCGGCCATCTCCGATGCCGGAGCCGTGAATGCATAAGAAGATGGGAGGTTGGCACTGGCCGCTTCCATTAGGGAGCGAAATTCGGAGGGGGTCAGAAGCGTCAGAGGCACCTTCCCCATCATTAGGTGGTAGGCTTGTTCTATATCTTCGTCTAAGAACAATCTCAGCTCCCCCGTATACTGCAACGCCGTCACAGAGCCCCTCAGCAAAGCCAGTACCGCATCGAACATTCCAGCTCTACCATTCGCTTCACCGGTTAAATTGGCTAACTTTTTATTCCATTCCAGGGCCAGCTGGGCGATTTGATTTATGCGCTGCTCCTGCTCATTTAATCTTTTTGCCGTTTTGTTCAGGATCGTATATTGTTGCTCCGCCGCGTGCATTACTTCCATGTTAGTTTCATCCACCGACTCGGCCCAGCGCTGCAAATCTAGGTATTGGCTGTAGCTAACCAGTCCGAACACATTGGCAATTGCTTCCTGACGGGCTACCCTTTGCTGGCCTTCTCCCTCCAGTTGAACTGATTTTGGGTATAGGGCTTTTAGTATGGCATTTTTCTGGATCAAGGTTTCGTGGACTCTCTCTACTCGATGGAGTTCAAATTCGTACGCGCGCAGTACACTGTGCAGAGACTTTTGTGTCACCAGGATAGGTCCAGTCAGCAATTTTTTCGTTTCCCGTACCAAGGTTCGGGATTGGTTGATGAAGGCCTGCATCGCGTCCAACTCGGCTTCGTACGTGTAAGTATGCAAATGAATTAGAACCCGGTAAGAACTGCCGGTCACACTCACGGTGCCCAAATTGATGAATAAAGCGCCTGGTCGATCTTCCACTTCCCTCACCGTTATCACTCGCCCCAGCAGCACCAAAACCAAAAGTCCCCCTAGTATTCGTTCCCTCATTTTGGTTTGACGTTTCGTTTTGAATGGAATCTAATTCCACAAATCACAACTTAATCCGCCGTTATATCACTCTCGCGCTGTTTGGCATACGAGCTGTTTCCTTCGCGTTCGTGCTGAGTCTGGGACCGCTCGCCCACCTCACGGTGAGTACCTGTCAGGAGCTCGTCGCTGTCGACTGGGATAGCGCCTCGGGCTACCCAGCGAGCTGTAACGTGGCTCCGTTCCGTCCTCGTCATTGGACGAAGAGCATGTCGACCTCGGCCTCACTGCTGCCGCCACTCGCTGGCTCGGGTGTTGTCTCGCTGTTGGCCCGCCTGGCCGTTGGCATGGCAACGCCCTCGTTAGCGGCGTTGGCTGTCAGTCCCGCGCGCCGCACCGCTCCGCGCGGCGCGGACGCCGCCAATGCGGAAGCGCTCGCCGGCTGGAATTCTCCGCATGACGGGCGCCCACCGTCCAGGGGTCCCGGTGGTGTTTGTCCGACCGTTATCTCCCCTTCATACTCGCTCACCGCTGGCACGGGGAGATCAGGTTCGTCCGAGCGGCGACCCTCCGCAACATGGTCCCCGCTTCCGCCGGTAGGCGAGGAACGCCGCCGCTTGATGCGGTCGATGTGTACCAGCTGCCTTTTGCGTGTAACCAGATTTTCGATGTAATAATTCACTTGTCCGAACTTATCAACAATTTTATAGCCCGGTCTCCAGGGTTTTGCCAGCTTCCGTTTCTCCCCGTGTTTCAGCTGAGGCGTGTACAGGAGTACTTCCTCACCGACGTCCAGGCTGCGTAACTTTGCCCGATCATTTACCCTGACCTGGTTGGCCTTCCGCGCCTTGTCGACACTGATCCTGAGCTCTGCGAAGGCCCTCTGCGTGGATCGCAGCAAACTCTCCACATACTCATGATAATTTCGCCAAGGCACGGCCGTACCGTAACCCATCAGGGCGTCCGACGGTAACTGAGCGGCTCTCCCATGTACCAGGTAGTGCGGCGTGAATTTGGTCGCGCTGTGCACCGAATTGTTCATGGCAAACTGGCATGGAGCCGCATACAGATCCCAGTGCTGCTCCCCCTCCGACACATACTTCGCCAGCATGTCGGCCACGACCCTATGGGCGCGCTCAACCGTCCCCTGCGCTTGTGGGTGATAGGCGGTGCACGTGCTGGCTCGTGCCCCCAAAAGTGCGTACAGTTCCGAGACAATCTGGGACACCAGTTCAGCGCCATTGTCGCTGACTACATCACAGATGCCATGTCGGAAAAAGACTCTGTCCCGTAACGCGAGCGCCACCTCTTTGGCCGATCGCGATGGTAACGGAATGAGCTCCACCCACCGGGTAAAGCAGTCGACCACGGTGAGCATCACGGAGTTACCCCGATCGGTTACCGGAAGCCCAACCAGCAAATCAATGCTCACCTTTTGGAATGGATAGGTGGCCTGATAATTGTCCTGTATGGGCGCCCGTCCGTGGTGTCCGCGGTTCCGTTGCTCACATTCCTTGCACTCAGCCACGTGACGCCGCACGTCCGCGGTCATGCCTTTCCATTTGTATCGCCGTTTGAGCGCTGCGAGCACCTTGGCAGCTCCCACGTGTCCGCCGAAAAGACTTGCGTGGTAATCCGCCATAAGAGGTCCCTTCAGGGACGACGGTACCACTAAGGTTTCCGCGCCTCTGCGGGGTTGGTGGATCAACAAGCCATGCTCATTGATAAGGTATCCTTTGTGTCGGATGGGTCCCCATCCGGCTGAATCCTCCCGCACCTCGGCAATGATTCTGCGCACCGTCTCGTCTCGGGACTGCGCGGCGCGCAACTCCTCTCCACCGTAGGCTTTTAGCCCCACCTCGAGCACCGCGCACACTGGCCGAGTTTTTGCATCTAGATCCACCTGTACTCGCTCGTCGTTGGAATCCACAATCATATCTTTCCACCGAAGGCGGCTCAATCCGTCCACGTGGGGAATGTCTTTCCCGATTTTGTGACGTACATCAAAATCGAAATCCAGCAGCATAACTGCGTCTCGCACCAACCGAGATGAGCCCTTCGGCTCTTTTGAGGCCTGCAGTAGGTAGCGCAAGGCCGAGTTGTCCGTGAAAAGAGTGAAATGCCTACCCTCGAGGTAGTAGTAGAACTTGTCCCAGATTGCAAATATCACCGCCAGACTTTCCTTGGCCAGGATGGGCAGCGGAAGTTCAGATGGCGTGAGTACCCGGCTTGCATAGGCGACCGGGTGTGACCCGTCGGGCCATACCTGGTGCAGCACTGCCGCCACTGCTTTGTCGCTGGCGTCAGTGAAGACATGGAACGGGTACTTGCCCGAAAAATCCGGATACCGCAGCACGGGACTGTCGCAAAGTCTTTTCTTCAGTGTTTCGAACGCCTCCCGGCACTCAGCCGTAAATAGGTACGGCACGTTTTTTTTGAGGAGATGCAGCAGTGGCTGCGCGAGTTTGGCGAAGTCCGGCACGAAGCGCTTATAGAAATTGGCCATGCCGATGAAGCTGCGCACTTCGGTTTTATTGGTCGGCTCGGCTATCCGCGCAATAGACCTGGTTTTACTGTCGTCCACCTGGATGCCCTCGGGTGAGATGACATGTCCTAGTAGACGGACAGTTTGGCACAGCAGCTTGGCCTTGCTAGGCTTGTAACGGACATTGTGGCGTTTGGCAAGCTCAAACACCGTGCCGAGCATTACGAGATGCTCCTCCGCACTGCTAGTGCTACAGACGAGGTCATCCAGATAGCAATGCACTTTGCCGGTCGCCAGCAATGGGGCATACACGGCATCCACCACTCTCTGCAGCGTGGCGCTGGCGTTCTTGAGGCCCATGAGCAGGACTTTGGGTTTAAAGTCTCCGAACGGTGTGGTAAATCCAGCTAATTTCGCACACTCTGGCTGCACCCGGATCTGGTAGAAGCTCTTGGCCATGTCCATGGAACTGATGTAGCCCCGATGGCGGCCGAGCGCTTCCAACATGCGCTGCATGTTGGGAAGAGGATAGCTGAGTGTTTCCGTTCCGGAATTC
Source organism: Capitulum mitella (assembly GCA_030062745.1). Classification (NCBI taxonomy): domain Eukaryota; kingdom Metazoa; phylum Arthropoda; class Thecostraca; order Pollicipedomorpha; family Pollicipedidae; genus Capitulum; species Capitulum mitella. The sequence continues at coordinate 13,321,706 of CP099854.1, forward strand.
AGTTTTACAAAGGATTGGCAGAGACGCCATTGATCGGTTCCCGAAGTCGCGCCGGGCTTTTTGACCAAAATGCAGGGGGAACGGAACCCATCATAGGCCGGTTCAATGAGGTCATGCCGCAGCATCTCCTCCAGTTGACGCTTCAGCTCTCTACCTTGGTGCTCGGTACACGGGTACGGGCGGCTGTACACCGGGTCCGCGTCAGGTTTCAGTCGGATCGTGTGTGTCGCGATCTCTATGCGACCCAGGTCATACTCGTGGCTCACGAACACCTCCTCATACTCGCAAAGCAGGGCCTCGACCCGGGCGCGCAGGTCCATTTCTAGATGGTTTAAATCGAACTGATCCAGGTACGCCCGTCGGCTGGGCCACCTTCCCTTCCATTTGGCTCTCCCAAGATCGGCCGAGGGCACAGTCGCCTGTTGCACCTGCACCGTGGCAACGAACCCTTCATAAAGGACGCTGTGTCCGAGGGTGTACCCAGAAGGCAGGTCAATGGGTTCTGTAGAATAATTGTGTAGCTCGAGTCTCATGTACCCCTGGGCACTGGTTTTCGCCCATGCCCCTCGCACCTCCAACAGAGGATACGGGGTTTCCTCTGGAGCCGTCGGCGTGAACTCTACGACCCGCTCGGCTTCCGCATGCCCGAGCGTGTCCGGCCGGACCGTCACCTCACACACGTGCTCTGCCGGCACCCTCAACCGACTCTCGCAGTGTCACGGCTCGGGGCCCGTTGTATAATCGACACGAGGTCGACGTGGGCACGCGTTGGGTGCCTATCTGTACAAAATTCTCGGCTGCGTTCAAAACCATTTTGGAGGCCCGAATAAAATCGATGCCCAACAGCACGTCATAGGGCAAACCAGCTATGATGTTGATTTCCTGGCTGTTCGACAGCCCACCGGTGGTTATGGGCGTCGTGAGGCGACCCAGATTTTCCAGAGCCTCTCCTGTCACCGAGCGGAGTTGGATGCCACTTCCGGTCACCAACTCTGGCAACGACGGAATTTGCCGCCAGGCGGCCGCTGACATGAGCGTTACCGCCGAACCCGAGTCGACCAACGCCGACCATTCCACGCCTCCGATCTCCACCGTGATCCGCGGCAATTCCGACTGTCTCTCCTCTATGCTGTTTATAGAGATAACGGCATCCTTCTCCGCCCTGTCTGACAGCGCATCTACCATCCGGTCGGGCGTGGCACCGGACGGCTCTGCCCGTTTAAAGGCTGCGTCTGCATCACTCCGTCTGTCGGCCGCGGGCCGATCGCACCGCGCAGCGGCTCTCCCCTCCCCGGGTAATTATGCCCATTCGGGTCAGGACCGCTCTGCGTGCTCGCCCAGACCTGGGGCGACGGAAAGCGATACTGTCCAGCGTAAGGCGCGCCCCGTGCCGGCAGCGCGAGCCGGGGACACAGGCGCTTCAAATGCGGTCCCCCGCAGTTGTAACAACCGGCCCCACCTCTAGGGCGGGTGTACTGTCGGGGCGTGTTAGTAGGAGCACGCAAGACAGGATACTGCGGCCACCTTGGCTGATATGCCACTGCGTTCACCGCTCCCCTATCTGCCGTAGGGGCGCCTCCCGAGCACAACGTTTCTCGTTGGCCAGCAAAGTGAGCGCGAACCAGCTCTGTGGTTTCCGCCATATAGGCGGATACGGTGGCCTTCAGATCCTGGAACTCGCTCTGCATGCGTGCGACGGCTCCTCCTTCCGGTTCGACCTCGGCCGCTACCTGATTTATTTGTCTGCTGTTCTGACCCGCACGCTGCATTGCATCGAAACTCTCTTTGCTGGTCAATTCCATCACGGCGGTATCGAAATCCTTTATGCCCTTGAGGTGCAGGCGCTCAATTAAATGAGGCTTTAGCCCCTTCAAAAAATGCTGATAGATCAGCTCCCTAGTCATTTGCTGCGTTTCCAGATCTTGAGATTGGGTTAACTTTGGCCATGTTTTAAAAGCCAACGTCTTTACGCGATGCGCATAACTACGTACTGGCTCCGAATCTCCTTGCTGGCAGCCCGTCAGCTGCATCAGATGCGTTAACGGGTCCGAAGGCTTTCGGAACTGGTCCAGAAGGGCTCTTTTAAACTCTTGCCAGACTTCCCCCAATGCAAGGGAGCCTACTTCTAGATTTTTAGAGGCCAAGAAAGTACGAAAGAACCCTTTCGCTTGTCCACGTAGCCGCATAGGCATCACGCGCATCACGTCAGCAGCATCCAAATTTCCCAAGATCGCCGCGTTCTCCACAGCCTCTACGAAGTCGACTACTGACACTCTCCCCTCCTTGTCCGGTTCAAAACAGGGGATCTCGCGCAAACTACCTAAGTTTTTATTTGCACCCGAACGCCCGTACATCGTCCCAGTGCCCACCGTTTGGTAGGCACTACTGCCCGGTCCCTCCTGGGTTTGATCCGGATTGTCCATGATTTTTATTTGTTTTCCTTAAAAAGGCAGTATGAATTGACGGTTTACTCAAAATATTCCACAAGGCTAGCACTTCTTCGATCTTCCCTAAAAGGCAGAATGAATTGACGGTTTACTCAAAATATACCACAAGGCTAATACTTTTCGAGTCACAGTCCGGGAAAGGACCTCCTTCGATATAAAGACAAAATATCTCCTGCTTGACAGCACACGAGGCACGACGATACACTTTCCCCACTTCGCTCTACATGCAACCACAATCACGCAGACTCACGCCTCAACACTTTCACTGCGTCCTGTCCACCCGGCTCGGTACTCACCGTCTCGGTGTGTCCTGCCTGCAGTTGTTGTGCCGACCTTTCGTACCTGCAGCTCGGTCAATCTCTCAGTCGTCAGTAGTCCTCTTCCTCCTTCTTCTTTGCAACGCTGTAACCTGTCTCGGCTAGTCGTTAGGGGCAGGGTAAGTGTGGCCGCAAAGTCCCCCCTCCCCCCAATTACAGGGACTGCTCTGCGCGTGTGAGCGACACGAAAGACGTTGAACTTTGGACTTTTCCAGAGATAAAATTTCCAACGATAAGACAAAGAATTGTGAAAATGATGACACCAGGCACGGACCAATTGTCCCGATCATGGAGTGCGCGTCTATCTGTGACCATGACAGATGCGTTTGCAACAGGACCCGATGGGCTTGCCATGAACAGGTACAATCACTGTTAATGCCGATCATGGAGTGCGCGTCTATCTGTGACCATGACAGATGCGTTTGCAACAGGGCCCGGTGGGCTTACCATGAACAAGAAAAACACTGTTGTTTCCCGGCCGATGCACCATTTTATGTAAAGAGGTGGACGGTGGGTCCATCCGGATCCGGACCTTACCACGACACCAAACAGTGCTTCGCACCGTCCAGCGCCGTTCCACCCTCCACCGTGAGTCGTCGGCCGAACTCGTCACGGGGAGCCAAAAGCACCGGTATCGCCGTTTCGCTCGCCTGCCACACGGTCGTTACGTGCGACCCGGTACACACTGATGTGTTGCGCTCACCGCAGAGTAGTCCCGGCACCCCGCACAAGGAGAAAGGTAACTGATGTCTAGCACTCCATGTATTCACTAATTACGAGTCACGGCTACAGAATCGTACAGCCAATCCTAACATCCAACGTGACACATTCGATACAAACACACTCACAATCAAAGCGCCTACATTTACGCAGGGGATACCCCCATCCCAGAATCTCGAGACCCTCTTTGGCCCAACACCCGCATGACCTACCCCAAAGATGCCACGGTGCGGAGTGCCCCGAAAGCCGGGCCTTCGCGGCCCTCATCGCACGCGCAACGGGATGGGTCGTTCACCCCTTCGGCGCATGCGCCTAACCCGGCAGCAGCCTGCTAGGCACCCGATGCAGCGCCCACCGCCGTCTAGCGGCCATGCGCGGCTCCACCGCCAGGGTACAACCCGACGGCCGAGACGACCACCGCCTGGCGGCGGGCGCTTGAATCAGGCACCCTTGGTGCTGGTCATGCGCAAAAGGTGGCGCCCGCTTCCCACCGCGTGGCTCGCACAATGTCGACTGCAGAGCGACCCCGCGCCGTGGTGGGCGAAACATTTTACAGATCTACTTCTCATATTTATCAAAGAATTACTAGTGAGTTTTGAAAAATGCACGTAAGTTTACCTTACACTTTACATAATCTCACAAGATGTGCGCAGTTTAACATAGAAATTAAAATTAAAAAAGAAATGGAAAATGGCAGTTTGCGAGGAGACGTACCAGCGTGCGGAGACTGGGTCCCTTGTCCGATGCTGTCTTGTCGGAAGCCTGAGTGGTTCTGAACAGAAATCTCGCGTTGCACGACCTCTGTGCTCTAACGGTCTGGCGTGTTCGGCTAACATTTGCATATTCCAGTAACACTGACCGGCCGTTGCAACGCGCGATCGTTTGTAACGGTAACATTGATGGTTATCACCTGTCGCCCAACCGGCCCCCATTAAAATTCATGGCAGCACCTCGGACGTCACCACCGGTGCGACGGCGCGACGCCTTCAACATGGGGAGGAATGGGAAAATACACCATTTTGGGATGGCATGTTCAAGTGTTTCTTTAATATTTCCATCAATAAAGTGTGTTCGAATATCATACTATATGCATGTTCTCTTCATATATTGGGTCAGTCTGACAAAAGAGCATCTTATATTTCGTCGGACGGGTAATTTCTGGAGCCTTGCGTATCATGCAGTAAGGGTCATTTTCAGTGAGACTATCGGCAATCGCGAGACATTTTCGCCCTTCTTAACAGCTTTGTTTCTCGTACTGGTGGCGCAGATGCGTTCTGTGATGTGTTCGGACGCTTACTAGGTATATGGGTGAGGCGAGGCAGCTGCTATAGAAGATCCGCAATGACCCACAGCACAGAAGTGGATCGGGAATGCCGCGTCACACAGAGGGCGGCCGGCGCGCGGCACCGATGGGACGGCGCGAACGTTTCAGCATCCATCTGTCCTAAATCTCCGCTCTTTTAAGCAAATTCATTTTGCCTGCATATCGGTATCTACCCAGCTCTACGTTTCTCCCCATTTAAGTTCCATTTCATTCCATCGCGACTTCTTGGGAAAAAATCGGATAGGAAAACAGGAAAAAGAAGGGAATGGAACACCGATACGCCCTTTGAATGAGGACAATTTCGGCGCCTGTAATAGAGTACAAATAAAACCGAAGTCGCCTTGGCCATGAAAGATGTCAAAAAAGTGTATAAAATAGGCGGCGAACCTACGTATCAGATAACTATACCAAAGACCTCAAGGCACGGATGTCTCGCGCTACTTTGTGCGTAAATACCTGGAACTTGTGGCTGTTAGTGACATACGCGGTCTGCCTCCAGAAAGGGCTGTTAGTAAGAAGTGCGGTTTGCCGCAGGAAGCAATGTTACGTAGCGCACTTACCCCCAACTTTCTGTGGTTCTTAGTTATGAACGCAATCTGCCGCGAGATGGCGGCCACAGCAGATTGCTTCTCCGTTTTTAATACCCAGAAGGAGATCACGGCAGGTCGCGGAAAGTTACCTCGATGCAAGCCGGGCAGATCAAACTGGGACAGCTGGTGTGTGCATGCACCGACTGTATGCACCAATGTCACCGCACCAATGCACCGACATATGCATGACGCCGTATATGTGTCATCCAGTGTGCCTGGTTTATGGCGTGCGCTTGTAAAGGTTTACCCAGTGCCACTACAGTGCCATACTCAGGTCCCCGAGCCTTTAACACATGCTTGATATTCATTCGGCAAGGCCTTAAAACAGGACCGAGTCTTTTTTTCTCCACTATCCACACACATTTCCCGTTTCCAGTCATCTCTATCCGTTTCCCATAGCGTTATTTTTATGCAGCACTGGTCCTAAACAGAGTTCCCATGGCGTTTCATCTAGACGAATACGTCCTAAACTTGGCCAAGTTTAGGAAGTATTCGTCCTAAACTTCGTTTCCTCTCTTCTGACGATGAGCCTAAACTTTTAGGATGTGTTGAACAACTTGTTTTCTTTCCGACAACAACCAGGCTTTCCGTTGAAAAGCTGGCCTGGATCATCCACATATCCTTTTCTGGATACTGGGGACCATTAATGGAAGAGCTCATGGCCGTAAATCCCAATAGCGTTATGTGGGTTTGTTATGGTAAACAAACCCGCATGCCAACCACAAAAATGGCGGAGCCATACCGCGTGGGCCAATGACAGCAGCCGATCTCCTCTTCGATATCTACGGTTATAACTAGGTGTTGTGATCGTTAGTAGTCTGCCTGTGTTAGAAGTGAAGAAACGTGGAAGATATGAACGCTTCCCAAGTGGAAATAGATTGAGTTTCTTCTGTACAATGAATGGTACATATTTTCATGCCCTTAGATGTTTAGGTAAGGTTCCTTCAAAATAGGGAATTGCCATGTATCAACTACAACATATATGTTTGCTTATCTAAATGTGGGATAATGGATGTGCCAGTGATTCGTTCATTGTGATTCTTACATGGCCAGCAATCTTAGGCCTAGCAGTCACTTCCACTACTATGCATGCAACTTCTATTATCGGTATGATAGTAGAGGCTGCATGCAAACTGTGATATGCTGTAGCTTGCATGCAGCTTCTGAATGCAATACAACCAGTTTTTATTTCTTGGTTTCCTTTGTGTACACCACTGGTACCCAGCACTTTCTGATTATTACCAATTACCATTATGTTACATAGTGGCCATATCTATAACAACAGGAGATTGTGATACCAGTGGTAGAGTGATTGCGTGGTTCTTGCTGGTTCCTAACAGTGGATGTTTTGTGTCATTTCAGCTAATCAGGGCTCATTGAGAAATGTGAAATGGCATTTGGCCTGCATCAGGTGGTTTTCAGTGGATTATTTGAAGAAAGGTTCAGTGTACGTTCACTGGCCATACTGTGCCAAGAAATGCACATATTGCAACTTTAACAAATTCGTATCCAGTAACATCGATCATGAGCGGATGAAGAAATGCCTGATCACGGCAATGAACCATCTTCTTGATGAGTCCTACATTGAGAATGTAACCTCGTTGTTCTTTGGTGGTGGAACACCATCACTGGCTCTTCCATCCACTGTGGAGGTATGTATGCTCATTGGCTTGATGCTTGTGCATAGTGCTTGCAACATAGCCATGCACCTAGTTTTGTGATGATTTTACATCTGGTTTATGTCCTCTGTAAAGTGCTCCATGTTTTAGGTGAAATGGTATTTGTTGCCATCACTTGCCAAACTATAAGGGGGACTGGCATAGGTTTGGATGTTTGATTGAGGTATTATTGTCATGTGTATTGATGCTGTCCTCTGTCACATGTCAAAAACTGCAGAAAACATTGTTTTAATAATTTGGTCAGAGGTGCATAGAAGCCAGTGACAGATCAGCCTGCAACTAACACCCTCATGTCTCAGATTTTGAAGTAAATGTGCTGATGGAGGTATGTAATGTTCCAGATCTAAGACTTAGTCTGATCTGAGCAATTTCTGTGAGTATATATGTATACATATACATACATGCATACATACATACATATATGTATACATAATTATTGTGGTAATTACAATATATACCTGAGGTTTATATATATATATATATATATATATATATATATATATATATATATATAACTCCCAGGTATATATTGTAATTACCACAATAATCATATATACTGGCATTACATATGATATGTAAATAAAGGTAATAATTATTAGTACAGCAATAAATATAGTAATTCAGAAGCCCATGAATAACTGTGCGTAAGGTCAGTGGTGCGTCAACCTATTCGGAATTGTGCTGCTCAGAGGCCTGTTTGACATGTACTTCAGCGTCTGTGTGGTGTGTGTCGGTCATCATATTTATAGATATATACATTTATACACACATATATACACAAACAACCAAGCATATAGCCCCAGGCACTTTGAGAACTCAGACTGCATTCATCTCTGGTTGCCTGGAACTTACAGTAAAATATTATAAATGTTAAGAGTGCATACATGGGTACAGCTGCAACAATCTAAGGCATGTTTTTTCATCCCTTAACTGCTTTCATTTTCTGAATATTTGACGATGTGATTTTGTGGCCTTAGAGCACATGACCAGGCCTAAAATGAGTACAGTACAATTGAAAAGCTTTTCCATCTGAAAATATTTGGTATGTTTTAGCTGTTTACAGATAAAAATAGGAGATGGAACCTCTCCATTAACATGTAACATTTCTGGAGGCATGTATGAAGATTTTTGATGAAATGATAATTTTTTTCAGTTTTGCTTTAGTAAATGCTTTATCATTAACAAACGTGCTGTTATTTAGAATTGCTATGTCAAAGGCCATTGGTGCAGTGACCTATTTGCAGTTAGGCTCAGAAGTTTGCGAATAACTATGCTTAAGGTCCTTGACACAGCAGTCTATTTCAAATTGCACTCAGAAGCCTGTTTGACATGCATTCAGTTGTTTGTGTAGTACATGTGGGTCATAGGGAGTGGTGGCTGGTCATCAGAGGCAACTGATGCAATTCTTCACCAAAAATATTAGAAATGTGAAATTTAAATCCTACATAATCATTTCGTCATAACAACAGTTGTAAAATTGAATGTATGATTCTGGAATTATATGCTCATTTTCCCCATTCATCAACATAGCAGGGAACATGCCCATGAAGACCACTTGTATTGCATCCCCACCCCTCGCTTCTACCACAAGCATACGGTGCAAGGTGGCCGTGGATGCAGCTAGTTGACCCAAGCAGGAAAACAAGAAGGTGACCCTGTGTTATAGCAAGGGTTCTTGTAATAAAAGATGTTGCACGAGGTAGTCTGAATAAACCGATATCCCTTGGCACCCCACCACACACACACGCACACGTACACCCGCGCGCACGAGCACGAGCACGAGCACGAGCACACACGCACGCACACACGCACGCACACACACACACGCACGCGCGCACGCACGCACAACGACATCGCGCTTTTGGCCATGAAAATCGTAAGAACATTTGAACACAGACCGGAACACAGACCAGTGAGAGCCAGCCCACTTCTCACCTTTATTTGTCTTGACAAGCGGCGCCAGCAGAACCATCGTTTCTTGATGGCAACGGAGCAGCAGGGCCATCTTTTCGCGATGGCGCTTCTTCGTGGTCGGCCTCGGCCAGCCCCTTTAATCCGCGCAGTGGAAGGGAGTTGCCGCTAACGCGCGCAGGAAAGGCGGCACAGAAGTGTCCTCCTCCGGTCTTGGAAACGGAAAGAGCTAGAGACATGAAATTGTGTGGAAATAGTGGGGCTATAACGATTTACATTGTGCGCAATTTTCATGACCCTAGGTCAATATCCTCAAGGTTAAATCGGATGGAAAAGGTCAACTTTTGACACTTTCTCGGCCCCTTCGTACGGGCCATTCCGTACGACTTTTTGAACGAAACGGGAAAAGGATGTTTTTTTGCCGTTAAATCGTGGAATACGACAATTTCCATTCATTTGGTGTCTTGACGGAGGATTTGGGGTCGAAGTCACGTCAGGTCATTGACGTGACGTTTTTTGTTTTCATCTTTTGCAGATCAGATTTCGAGCAATTTGGGATAGCTTGAGTGTAAATAAGGGCGCTACACGTATTCTTAGGCGTGTTTACGGTGAAGGTAGCACATATCGGTACATTTGATCACGTCGGACGTTTATATTTATTTTTGTATGTATATGTGTGTATGTATGTACATATATCAATGTGCTAAACGTGTTTTAAGTAAAGTCCTTTAATGCATATTTGATAGAAATCGACAGATTGCAAAACAGATCTGGACCAGGTCACAAAATAGTTGGCCTTGTTTTTGATGATCTTGACCTGAAATGACCCTGGTGTATACAAGCGTATCCATTTGCGCACACGTGTTTTTGTTAGGGTCTTCGTATGCATATTTCATACAAATCGGCATCTCGCAAAACAAATCTGGACCAGGTTACAAAATATTTGACCCTGACCTTAAATAACCTTGACCTTCACCGACCTTGGTATATGAAGCGTATCAGTAGGCGCACAGGTGTTTTTATTAGGACCAGGTCATGCATATTTCATACAAACCGACTTGTTGCAAAGCAAATCCGGACCAGGTCAAAAGCTGTTTGATCTTGACCTTTGATGATCTTGACCCTTATTGCCGCTGGCTTTGGTCTTCGTACATCCATCACTTATGCCCGAATGACGTCGCCTGATTGTGCTCAGTCTGTAATCTGCGGTAGAACGCTTATTCGTCGACTGACGAAGGTACATATATCGTACCTTCATACTCTCTCTTCGTACTCCGTGAAAGACCAGAGTACGAATCACAGAGTTCTTCATTTACCAGCGACAACCGTCGTTTTCATTATGTTTGCCTGACTTGAAATGTTTGAAACTTCAAAAGTTTCCGGTCGATTTCCCATTTTTCTGCGTCAGTCGACGAGTTATTCAATTGTTATAAATGCCACAAAGTAGCAGTAACCAGCTCCGATCCGTTCTCGAGATATTCAAGAAAAACAGGTGGGGGACACAAAAAGACTCCCCTTCCAGTGTGCATGTTAACCTGCGCAGTGGAAGGGGTTTCGCGCTTACGGGCACTTGACGGGGTCCAAAAGAACCGTCCTCCAATCTCGGGAATAAAAAGAAACTAGAGACATGCAATTTTGTGGACAGGGTGGAGCCATAACGATTTGCATTGCGCACAATTTCTGTGATCTTAGGTCAGTATCTGCAAGGTCACATAGGGTCGAAAAGATCAACTCTGGACACTTTCTCTGCTCGTACAGGCCATTCTGTACAACTTTTCGAACGAAACAAGAAAAGGGTGTTTGTTGGAGCGTTAAAATCTGGAATACGACAACTTCCATTCATTAGATGTCTTCACTGAGGATTTCGGGCCGAGGTCATGCCAGGTCATCGGCCTATGCCGTGATTTTTTCATCTTTTGCATTTCGAGCGACATAGGATTGCTTGAGTGTAAATGGGGACGCTACACGCATCGTTTGGCGTATTTTCAGTGAAGTTAACCAATATCGGTACATTTGGTCACTTCCAGCGTTTATATTCATTTATGTATGTATATGTATATAATAAGTACATATGAGTATCAATGTGCGAAATGTGTTGTTACTAGGGTCTTTAAATGGATATGTCATACAAATCGACACACTGCAAAGAAAATCTGGGCCAGGTGACAAAATAGTCAACCTTGACCTTCAATGACATTGATCTGCACTGACCCTGGTATATATAAGCGTATCCATGTGCGCGCCTGTATTTTTATTAGGGTCTTTGGATGCATATTTCGTAGAAATCGGCATGTAGCAAAGCAAATCTGGACTAGGTCACAAGATATTTGACCTTCACCTTTGATGACCTTGACCTTCACGGACTCTGGTATAAGTAAGCGTATCAGTGTGCGCACTTGAGTTTTTATTAGGGTCTCTGAATGCATATTCCATAGAAACCGACATGTTGGAAAACAGATCTGTATCAGGTCACACACTGGTTGACCTTGACCTTTGATGACCTTGACCCTTATTGCCGCTGGTTTTGGTCCTCGTACATCCATCACTTGTGCCCGAATGACGTCGCCTGATTGTGTTCAAGCGGCAATCTTAGGTAGAACGCTGGTCCGTTTACAAAGTTCCCATTTTTCAACGACAGCCGTTATTTTCGTTGTTTGCTTGACTTCACTTGCTTCAAACTAAAAAAATTTCCGGCCGATTTTCGACTTTACTGCGTCAGTCGACGAGTTATTCAGTTGCCATAAATATCACAAAATAGCGCCAGCCGGCTCCGGCCTGTTCTCCAGATTTTCATGAAAAACAGGTGGGGGGGCTCAAAAAGACCCCCTTCCAGAGCGCCTTAAAATGCAGTTTTCTTTGGCCAGCTTCTTTGCAGGTGGCACTGATGTGCTAGGCGATGCCCGGCTTGCGCCCTCTGTCTGCACAGGGCTTTGCTAGCAGCTGCACTAGCATCACAGCCACCCTCGATGGGAAGCGCATCCGCTAGATGTACTGGCTCATTGTTCGGCTTCCCAGCCAGTTCACCCAATGCCCTCTGAAATGGGCACGCTATTCGTTTGCATCCGCTCTTACTATTGTTATCTTTTTCTCTTAGGAAAGCTGCTGTCAGCGTCTTCCATTTGTTCTCTGTTTGCTGCAGTGTGGCCTTGTAGCCTGCTATGTACAGCTGGTCTACCACCCCCCTCCAGATCGTTCTCTTCTTGACCTTTGGATCCCCGAACTAATGCTGGCATTGCTCGCACAGCTTCAGCAAATGATGTATAGTTGCATCACTCCACATTCCTGCAAAATAACTGAAATGGCATCAGGCATCAGTAGCACTCCAAATTACCTTACTTGTGGCTTTTGGCTACAGGAAATATACCTTGTCAAAGACCAAATTACACATGACTGAATATGACAGTGGTCCAGGTTTACCTTCAGTGAACTGAATTAGCCGAAACAGCAAGACGGCTCCTTTCATTGGTTGCGTTGATTGGTTTTTCTCGATTAGCTATTGGTCATTGCTTGCCAAAATGATGGCACTAGCTGTCTGTCAAGATGGAAGATGTAAAATTATGTCAAGATGTGAGTGACTGATGTCTTGGACGTATGTGGGCAATTGTTTTAAATGAGCTAGTAGCTCATGAAAGTGACAAAAACAAGAAGCATCTCACAACAACGAAAAAAACATCACAAGAGATGTAGGCTTGTAACAAGTGGTCTAGTCAGTTTTTTTCTCTGTTTATTTGGTATGATTGGTTGTAAACAGAAATGAATGAGTTCAAAGCTGGTGGCACACATTTTTTTGCTCATTAACAGTACAAAAGGAGCCCTACATACCATAAACATGCATTGTAATGTATGGGAAGATAATACATGCAACCAGACTTTCATCCAATTACTTAGCTGGCTGGGACTCACCTAGACCCACGGACTTCTGCCTTGGTAATCACAAAAGTCCAGACTGGTTTGCCTTCCAAAAAGCACTGAAATACCTGTTCTTAGAGGTTGTGGAGAACGTTTTGGAATAGTTCGCCACTGTTGGGGCACAGTGGTATTCCCTGTTGTCGCCGGCCTCATCCATTGACCGGCCGGATTACCGTTTACTAATTCAGTGGAGGTTCAGAGAGGGTAAACCCATTCCGGATGAAGCACGGGAACGACCGTGGGAAAAAAGACGCTCATCCTTCTCTGGTTGAAGATACGGGAACAGCCCCATTTCGTATTAACCTGCATCTGACTGGCAGTCAGCGCCATGCACGCCCGACGGGGTGGCGGAGGGGGGAGGAGAATTGACTGCCCCCGGAAACGCGCAGGGAAACGTTTAATTAACTGTCGCCCGCACTTGCCATTTCGCCATCCCAGGAAGCACCAGGTGGGAGCTCGCCACCCCCAAATCATTTACCTTTTAACTAAGATAGATCCTCGTGAGAAAGACCACCGGATTGTTTGGTCTTTAAATTTCTTTAAAACTCAAAGCCAGAGCCGAAGCTAGTGACTTCAGATTTTGCAAACGGGAAGCCAAAGCCAAAACCATTTGAAGCTCATAAACCAAGCAATGTTCTGTTTGTTTAAAATGGGAACATGTTATGATAAATATAGCATATGTTATATTGTGATCAGTGAAACATCTTACGATAACAAAATAAAACACAAACATTCACATTGGTATGTGAATATATGATAGACAGATATGATAAAAAGGAATATGTGGCGAAAATAAAATACAATACAAACGCTCAAACAAAGCAAGGGGCAATTGGCTGAGATTTTTTTATACCTACTAAACCAGAAGTGATTGCTTATTGGCAAGAGAAAGAAATGGGTTTAACCACAGGGACTGCTCGATGTCCAGGACAGGCCCGGTCCTAGTTTGACTGCACGTCGATTCGATTTGCAGGCGATCATCTCGTCTCTGCGGGACCGACTGGCGCCGGACGCGGAGGTCACTCTGGAGGCCAACCCGACCAGCGCCACCGGACACACCCTGGAGGCGTTCCGACGTGCCGGCGTCAACCGGCTGTCGCTGGGCGTGCAGGTCAGGAGGCGGGGCCTCGTTGGGGATGGTGCCTTCCCGGTGGTGGGTTCTGGCGAGAGACGGTTCCTCGCTGTTGACGGGGTCTCGCTGGTGACTGGCCCTCGTTGATGAATGACCCTTGTGGGAGACTGGTTCTGGCTGGAGACGGGTCCTCCCTGGCGACGGTTCAGACGGGACCCCGGTGATGGCATGTCTGACGGGTCCTCGTTTGTGACGGGACCTCGCTGGAGACGGAGCGGTCAGTCCAGGTCGCGGCCCGGCCACTCTTTCCTGGTTATCGGGGACAAGCTAAAGCCAAGGCACAGGCTCCGAATGGGTGGTAGCTGTACGTACAGTGCAAGGATACTTACTTCGTGGGTCATAAGTATGTCTGCGTTGTTTGTTTTGCTTAAAAGACATATTGTTCTTCTTTGGCACATTGATTTTTGGGTAGCCATTGTGTGTTTACCCATCATTTAAACTCCGTCGACGGCTCAGATGATCTCTTTTTAGCAGGCATGGGCACAAAGCCAGGCTTCTCGCTTCGAAGCTAAATCCTAAGCCACAACAGTGACACGAAGCCGAGGCCGAAGCCAAAATCGTTGGCCTTGAAGTTCGAAACTGCGAAGCCGAAGTCGAAGCCAGTGTCTTCGAATTTTCTAAAACTCGAAGTCAGAGCCGAAGCTAGTGACTTCAGACTTTGCAAACGCTAAGCCAAAGCCGAAACCAGTGACTTCGAACTTTGCAAACACGAAGCCGAAACCAACAGTTTATAACCACGAAACCGAAGCCGAATCAAGTGATCAGAGCTCTTTTGCGAGGCCAAAACCACTGTTATATGCTTTCAGAAAGGGTATGAGATAAGTTGCAGAAAATGTCATCACGTCGTATTTCTTAGTCCAGAAAACCAGTTAGGTTAGCTAGCTGATGTGATTTCCTTTTCTCTCCGTAAACTTGAGTCCAGAGAACAGAAACGTTTGGTCAGATGCGACTTTACCATTGAATTAAGTCATTCACGTTTATGAAAACTCTACCGTCAACCCGTATCAAACTGCCTGTTCCTCCTCACGTCCAGACAGATGGGGAAAATGCCAGTGCAGGATACATTTGGTATTCATCCGGCCGTTGCACGACGTAGCACCTGCATTTCGAGGAAAGTAGGAGGACTGGTTTCATTAAGCAGTCGTAGCAGCAGTGGAGAAATTTCGAAACCAGAGTGCAAGCCAGCAGAATGAATTTTCGAAAGCAGTCAGCAGCGAAAAATCACGGGAAGCCGAAGCCGAAGCCGAGGCCAACTGTAAAAAGTGGCACGAAGCCGAAGCCGAAGCCGAAGCCAACCGCAAACTGGGACACGAAGCGGAAGCGGAAGCCGAAACCAGTCGTTGAAAATTACGCCTGGCCGAAGCCGTAGTCGGAGCCATTGTACGGAAAATGTGCCTTCTCGAAGCCGAAGTCGAAGCCGAAGCCGGCTTCGTCCCCATGCCTGTTCATTAGTCCGTGGCATTGCATACTTCATGCAGAAAAATCAAAATAAAATGCCAAGGGATGTCCAGACGTACCCGTTTTAGCGTTTTCCATGTGTGCAAGTGAGCCCTCCGGGCAATGCTATTTTGATTGAGGCCGTTATTCTGTGCGAAAATGAACCCTTCAAAATCAGTTACCATGTTGCCATCGGAGCAGCGGCCTTGCGCCAGCACTGACCGGTTTATAAAATCATCAACCGGAAGCCCCTTTGTAATTTTGCGTAATCAACGGCCAACGAAAGTCATAATAGCATGCTACTGTGATGTATGAACTTTTCTTGCAGCCTTTGCGACCATTATTAGCGTATCCTGCAGAAGTCGAGGACAACAGAATAATGCTTAGTTTATGTAAAATAAATGTAACAATGTGTTAGTTTATGCAACCTGGCGAAAAAAATACGCGCTTCTACATCATAAACTTTGTTACCATGTTACTCTCCAGCACGGCGTAAGCAGTTGGCAGTTGAGCGGCACGGTGAGCCTGGTTTCGCCTCCCCGTCTGAGATGTCACCTAACGGTCTTCGTCGGCCCCGTGCCGTGTCGTCAGGCTCTCTGCGACGCTGAGCTGCGCTGGCTGGGCCGCGACCACACGGCCGCCGACGCGGAGGCATGCCTGCGGCGAGCGGCGGCGCTGTTCCCCGGCCGGCTGTCGGCCGACCTGCTGATCGGCCGGCCTGGTCAGACGGCCGGCCAGCTGCGCGCCGAGCTGGCCCGGCTGGCCGCGCTCAGTCCTCACCACGTGGCGCTTTACCAGCTGACGGCGCCTCGCGGCACGCCGCTGCGCCGCCAGCTGGAGCGCGGCGAGGCACGCCTGCCGCCGGCCGACGCCCAGGCCGAGCTGTACCGGCTCGCCGTGGCCGAGCTGGCCGCCGCCGGCCTGCATCGCTACGAGGTGGCCAACTTCGCGCGGCCCGGCCGCGCCTGCCGCCACAACGACGCCGTTTGGCGTGGCCGCCAGTACGTCGGCGTCGGTCCGGGTGCACACGGCCGACTGGTGGTGCGGCGCGACTGCGTGCGCCGTGAGTTCGTTCAGACGCCGGCGCCGGAGCGCTGGATGCGCGGCGTGGAGGCGGGCACCGGCGGCACGGGCTTGGTGCGCCTCCAAACGGCCAGCCAGGTGCGCGCCGAACTGCTCTGCACGGCTCTACGCACTCGGCACGGCCTCACCCGCGACGACTGGCTCAGCGCTGGTGGCGGCCGCCGCAGGTGGCAGCACCTGCGCACCCACCGCGAGCTGCACCGACTCGCCGAGCTGTTGGAAGTCTCTGACGACCGGCTGGCGGCCACCGACCGCGGCCTGGACATGCTGAACGCGCTGTTGCCCGACCTGCTCAACGTGCTGGACTCGTACAACGAAGAACGGGACGAGGTCGGAGAAGCCTCTACGTCCTCTGCATCATGACAGTGGACAGTGGGGCAAAGTAAGGAGTGAAAGCAATTCGACATATTTCACAATTTACGTGCAACGTATTTTCGATCGTGTCGTGATTCTCGCATGGAATACAATTTTCAAGGGAGTATGTAGAAAATGACTTGAAAATATGCGTTCGAATGCCGTTGGAGGTTGCACGGTAGACAACTGTTCAGAAGTGGCATCGGTTCCAAATTAATTTATTTCACATCTGGGTGTTCCTTGGCCAAGAACAGCGTACTTAATTGTTATCGTGGCCTTTTTTTGCGAAGTCATGGAACCCATGAGATTACCACCGTTTTCGTTTTGCGTTTGCTTGGTCATTGTGTCACTTCAGGCTTACCTACTTACCTTGTGCGTTAGTTTGCCAGGGCCATTTCGCGCCGTTGCGTCTCGCCAACCAAGTAAGTAACTAAGTAACTAAGGAACAGACACTGATTCAAGCTGCGTTTGGACGTTGGTTCATCTGGCTAGCTCGGAATAATCAGCATTCGTATGCTTTGAGGATGTCAGCTTTGGCTACAGAAGCCTTCTTGTCATATCACAGGATTCGTCTCAGCGCTTTCTGACTCAGAATTCTGAGTCAGAAAAACTCAGCATCGTGCGTTTCAGAAGTTATCGTAATAAACGGTGTCGTGTTTCGATGCGTGATTAGTTTTGGTTTCCCTTCTTCCCCGTCGGTGGCAAGATTGGCAGCAGCCGACTGAAAGTAACTTCCGTCACCGGTTTAGCGGGTTAAAACTGGCCGGCTTAAAATATGGGTGGCTGGAAGTTACAAAAATGGCTGAAAGTAGCCCAATCAATATTGGTTTAATTTTTTAAGGGGAACAAACTGCATGGTAATTGTCCAAATCTGGATTGGGTATTTCAATAGCACGTAAGGAAAGTGACGGGAGCGAATGGTAGTAGCCTGAAAGCTGAAAAATAACAGAAAGTCTTTATCTTTATTTATGGATATTACAGTGGAAAAGTGTTAGATGCTCAGGGCCATATTTCCTGTCATTTACCTGAAATTGATGGAAAATATGCATGTGGATAACTATACCAAACACTTCACATTTCTTAACATAGTATTTCAGTATCATTCAGATAGCATATTAGCAACAGATTACTACTAAATTCATTGCCTGTTTCAAGAAACCTTCACTGGAGTGGCAAGCTATCATGTCATGTAATGCTATTGTCCTATTGTTTATTTTTAGTTTGGCACTGGCCAAGCGTAACGTCTGTGATTTCTTGTGGCATGGGTGGAGTGTAGAAAAACAGTCTCTCTTGTAACTGGGAAACGTTTGCGACTCTGTTGTATAACATGGTACGAGTTCATACTCATGATGTTTGTGTTGCTGGTAGCTATTGTCTGTCTTACAAATGTACGTGAGGGAATGCTGTGTTCTGAATAATACCATTCATCTTCTTCCGTATAGCACTTATCTTCATCCCTCTTGACTTGAGTAGAAATAGCAGAACACAGCTATACCGACATGTTCGATAGAAACTCTGTAATACCCGTCTTGGACGCCACTAGATGTCTTATCCATATGTAGTGCTGCCAGGTCTGGAGGTTTTAGGAGCCTGTTTCAGGGACGAAAGAGGTATTTCGCAAGGTATTTGATGAGGGTCTAGAGGTTTTCGTAGAGGTACTGATATTTCTCCGCGGAACGGCACCAGAATACGAGAGTAGCCGAATAGCGAGTTTGCTTGAGCGAGGAGTGCAGGGAGTTAAGGCTACCTTGTAAGTAACATAGTCTGAGTGCCTAACGTCGTGCTGGCCCACCAGCAGTCATTTCAGGATAAAATAGTAGTTTTTCCTCTAGTAAGTGTTTCGTAAAGAAACAAAAAGAAAAATGTAGAATTTCTAGGTACAGTTGTTTAGTAAATGTTTTGTGCATTGGGGAATTGTTAAGCAAGGTGCAAGAAATCCGTGCTGCCGAACCGCCAGCTGGTCAAAATCCCTATCGGCGGTGCCAGAATGGTACGAAAGGTTGACAATGCCAGTACCCTGCCGATATCAGGAAATACGTGTCCGGATCAAATGCAATGAAAGCTGATACCAGCGCTACTACCAGCCAGACGCTGCCGGCCTGAGGCCGGTACATCACGCATCTGGTGTGGTGTGGTGCGGGCCGGTACCAGGTTTTTCGGGATTTTTTCATCTCTTGTACCTACCTCAGGACTCTTGGGCCAACGTGTCCGGGTCATACACAGATCACTCTTTAAATGATGTGGCCGGAATAAATCCACATGCTCATGTAACGCACACTCCGCGGGGGTTGATAACAGCCCCCCCCCCTCAGGCTGTTCCAGCGTAATTCAAAATTGAAAAGACGCAGCTGACCAATTTTGCATGTTGTCTGCAATTTTTGACATTACTGGAGGTCAATTCACTGACCTAGGTCGGGTCAAGTGGCCCGATGTTCTAAAAATTTTACTGCTAACTTTTTCAATTCGCTCATTCATGGGGGCTGGTTAATTTACAAGGCCGCCTTGTCCATGGGCAAAACGGAGTAACCCTCGCTCCAGTCCAAGTAAAAACCGTACTCAGCCATGCCACAGAACAACTCGGGTTAGCCCATGCTGGCATTGCTCGGGCAAAACCGCTTTTTCCCGATTTGTGGTTCGGCGCCGGTTTGCCCAAGCATAAATCCGTAGTCTGCATCTGAGTTCTCAGCACGCCCAAACAGAGCACAGTTAGGTCCATGTTGCCCAAGTACAAAGTGGGCTCAGCCCAGTCAAATACTGGCTGGGTTATGACCCAGCGAAGCGAAACTTGAACTCTGTCATAACATAAAAAGGATCAATATATGTAAAAGGAAGGTGATATGTACATTTGTATGGGCGTTCACTACATGACCGAAAAAGGAATAAAACACCCCAAAAATTATGACGCAGCACAAGCGAAACTTGAACTCTTTCATAACATAAAAAGGATCAATATATGTAAAAGGAAAGTGATATGTACATTTGCATGGGCGTTCACTACATGACCGAAAAAGGAATGAAACACCCTAAAATAAAGTCCTGAATACTCAGTATCTGAATATAATACGACAACAATCCGAGAAGTTTTTGGTTTCCAGCGGGGTTCCGCTTGTCAGGGTCCCTTCCGTGTAACAACCCTGGCGCCCATAAGGGATTTTAGAAAATTACACCCTTCGTCACACATTACCAAATATTTGCCTGCTTTGCACAAGCACTTCAAATATCCAAGGACGGTATTCGCATCGTGTTTTAGTGTGACGGTACAGAATGCATTGAAACATTTTTGTCAGATGAAAGCTGCCCACAGAGACGTAATTTTTCTTCTATTTTCCCTTGCATGTGGCGCGTGTAGGCGTTTGCTGCGCGGCGCGGCTCGTAAGAAGTAAGTAGCGCTGTGTGGTTTGCGGAGGCGAGCCGTGTGGTTGTGCGTAGACCATCGTCAGTTTCGACCTTCCACCGTCTTCGCCGAACACCACCATGAAGTCTCTGATCATCGTTTTCGCTTCTACGGTCATCCTCTCGATGTTTGTCACATGTGAGTCTAGCATTGGTGTTTTCCTGGGAAACGCACTTCTGAACGTCAAACGTCGGATGACGTAGTAGTTACGCTCGGTAGTCAGAACTTGATTGAGATG
This sequence comes from Capitulum mitella, assembly GCA_030062745.1. Classification (NCBI taxonomy): domain Eukaryota; kingdom Metazoa; phylum Arthropoda; class Thecostraca; order Pollicipedomorpha; family Pollicipedidae; genus Capitulum; species Capitulum mitella. The sequence goes on from CP099854.1 coordinate 13,342,241, forward strand.
TTTTTGCTATGTCTTGTGTTTTTTTGTGGCCCATACTGACCATATGTCACTTTAAGGCAATTTTGGACATAAAAGAAGCTTCTGTTCTTTGTGCCACTTGTTCATGATGCTCTTCTGGTGCACGACATGTAGAATACTTAGTTCTGGAATAAATGCATGACTGTGCATGGAAATCTTGATATGTTATTGCCAGTGTTAAAAAAAACAGGTGCTTCACACTGGTTCTGTGTGACCCACACAAATACAACTAGCACATATCATCTGGCAGTAACACATGTTCAGGAGCATGGCCCAAGATATGTAGGGACCAAGGGCCAGCAGGGGTGTTGATTTGTACTCTTTAGAAGTGGGCCTGGCCCACCCAATTTTGATTTTGGTCCATGAATGTTAGTTTGGGCCCCTCCAATATTTTCTGCAAGTTTTTAAGGGAACTGGGCAGAAATAACAAAAGAAATGGCCAGAGTAGGTAAAAGCTAGGCAGAAAGTATAGAATAAGGCTGGAAAAGGCATATCTATCAATTTTTCTATTTGTATATTTCTATCTTGTATATATACATATATGTATATATATATGTATATATATATGTATGTAAATGGGATATGTGCATTGTCCTTATTTGGAAATAGTAAAAATGAACTCAAAATTTTCCAATGATCAAAATAAACTGGGCTGCATCCATTGAGAAACCCACATTTGTTGGAGGTTTAGGTTGTCAGGCCTATGGCCCATCCCACTCAATCATTTGTAGAAATTGATGCCCCTGAGAGCCAGCCATAAAGCAACCAGTTTTCATTACCTTACCTTACCTTGCCTATGGCTATAGGGATTTTGAAGGTTGTTAGGTTTGTTGGTGCAGCTCACATTTTATTTTTTCATCTTCAAAAACATACCAGTCATAATGTCTGAGGTTTTGACAAACTCAGCATGTGTAAATATTGGGCTGCTATTTCCTGAGATTGCGGGCCAAATATGTACCAATACTGGACAATTGTTTACTGAGAAGGAATGAAGTCTGGGGATAATTCCCAAACTGAAGGATGTGTGACCAATTCAGGTTGGCCAACATACTGAAATATTGTTAGGATAAAGGCAGCAAGGGTAGGGATTTTGATTTATTTGTTTTTTATTCAAACTGTGTTCTTCAAAATGCACATAAAAATCTGTGTGCTGACTGCCAACAGGATCTCATGTAAACCTGCTGCTGACAGCATCTTATCTTAACATGCCAAGGCTGGATAATGATGATCATAATCCATAGGGTTGTAGAACATTACAACTGTGAAGTGGCTGTCACAGAACATAAAGCCACCTAAATGTTAACGTTGTGCATACAACTGTAGTGTGAGGTCATAGGGCTTACCTTGTGCTGCTCTGTTGTAATTTATTCTTGTTTAAACACATCCATACCTTTGTAAAATATACCTGGAAATAGGAGTAATATTCAGATGTGAATCATTTGAAAATCCTGATCATCTAAAGCCCCTTTAAGTGTTTTGTCACACCCAAAAGTGAAACATGTTCGTGGGAATGAATTCCAGGTTACATTGGACAGAGCAGGTGCGAAGTATGCTGTACAGTTTTGATGCCAAGGAGGTCCTTCCACCTTGTGGAAAATGGACAATACATTCATTAGTCATATGATAAAGAAAGTATCTGTTTTAGGATATCTGCCCAATTCACAACTTTTCACTGTCATTTTCATTACATGATTTACAGTGAATGGTACATGTGGTCCTGCAAGACATTCTGAATGGCATGTGTTAACTAGGCTTTTGTTACCTGGTGCCTGTGATGGATAGGTTCTAAGTTGTTGTACTTTGTTAGACCTAAGTTACATCTTTTGTGTTTTTGATTCAGTATGCTTTACCTAAGGTTATGGCAGTGCTGTTTGACAAGAAAGCAGAATGCATGACCAGGCTGCTCCTCAGTCTTAGGCTCTCCATCATTTTTCCTCACTGAAGATTGTTAGTTCTTTACAATGTGAACAGTGGCACACCACAGGATCGCTGTGGAACCAGTACCAATCAAGGCACCACAGCTGGTTCTCTTGTGTTCTTTACTCTTGGAGGTGATCATTTTCCATGCCACATTGTTTCGTGTCACACATTGGTGTCATCTGCTACGTCGAGACTTATGGCCCAAATGGCCAAAGCACTGCAGCTGCCTTAAGCAATGCCAACACCTGTTTTCTCATGGGTAGACAGTGCACTCATCCATCCATCTTCTGGCCCCACAGCACTGGTCCCCCTGGACTGCAGTTCAGCAGTAGTGACGCCCTCTGGCGCGGATAAGACGAGCCGTGGCACCCCTGGCCGTGACGTCGCCCGCACGTGACGGTCCCTTGTGCCGACACGCTGGTCCTAATACCCCGTTATGGAGGTGCCTGGAACTGACACCCTAGATCTGTCGCCTCAGGCCCTCATCTGCGACCGCTGACACCCCGTGCCATAGCTGTCAGTCTGGCGTCACGTACACTGACAGAACTGTCCTGACCCCCCAGTTACGACATCCTGCTAGTGGCACCATAGTACTTAAATCCGAAGACTGGCACGGCCTCCCTGACTCGAAAGCCCGACACCCAAGCCCTGACACCTGCAGCACCGACAACTCCAGCACTGACACACCCAGCACTGACACGTCCAGCACTGACATCCAGCACTGACACCCTAGACCAAACACCTCGAGCACTGACACATTCAGCACAGACACCTCTAGCATTGACATTGTCCAGCATTGTCTGGGACCAGTACCTGATAATTCAGACCCTTAAACCCTATTCCCGGAGGGCTAGGCGGTATGGTCGATTCCCGGCAGGGGGGGGGGATTCGGCCCCGCCCTGAGATCTCGACTACACACCTGATTTCATGGCAAGAAACGGCAATCGATTTGCCATGACGTGAACTAAATTTTTATAAGAAGAGATTTTCGAAATTTTGAAAAGTGTGGGTACGGGGGCAAAAATGTCAAAATCAGGGGTATTTTTGGACTTTTTATAACTCCGTTGTTTATGGACCGATTTCGATGAAATTGTCATGAATCGAGAGACTGTAGATAGGGCTTTTACCGTGGATACACATTTGAAATTTTGAGAAAATTCATGGGCGTTCACAGGGTCTCAAAAATAGGAGGATTGTTTTTTAATAACTGAATGAACAAGAAAGGCAAAAACACTTTTTTGGCTTCTGCTAGTCATGTTATGCTAAAGGAGTACAAATCGCATTACATTGTTTGTATAATGTTAGCATAGGCGGTGCCAGGGACATGAAAAAGGGGAAACTGTCGTGGTCACACGTTCTTCAGATCAACTTGTGACCTTTGACCTTAAATGTCCCCCAGTGACTGGGGTCACTTGGAATGATCTCGTGTACATTTTATGTTATCTGTAAACGCTGCAGTCATTTGAATGCAGTATTTCTAAAATTTCATTGTATGGCTGTTGCCATACAGGGTACGTGCACTGACATTTTAGGTTATAACTCCGTGACCCGACGTGATATCAAGCTGAAACTTGATGCACAAGTAGAGGGCACCTTTTTACGTCATATATATTCCGGGTTTGGCATTTGAAAAAACAGCGCCGAAATTATTGCAAAAAAGATTTTGACATTTGACCTTGACCTGACCTTGTAAAGTGACCTGAAATGAACAAAGTTGTATCCGCACATTGCACAACTATTTAGCTATACATCCATTTTAAGTTTGAAGTTCTGTCTTAGAAACGCTGTTTTTGGCAGACATTTTCCTTTTACCCGTAACATGGCCAAAAATGGCCTGGGTGTTTCTCAAAAACGTTGCCTGGCTCTGCCCCTGAGCAAAGTACAATTTTGAAATTTTGTCACGGGACGTAGAAATAATAACTGGGAAAATTCACTAAGTTTCGTGAAGCTGCGTTAAAAAGCCTGGAATTGGCAACCAAAAAACCCGAGGGGGCGGATTCAGCCCCCCCTGCCGGAAATAGGGTTAAACATTGTTCACATTATTGGCCTATGCAGGTAAGACGAACATACATGTTTGGTTCTCTTCTCATTTTGTATTTTGTTCACGGACACTCCACTGTATTGACGCCCGAGTACTGACACAGACACTCCAGAATACTTTATTGACACTCCCCAGCACTGCCACCCTAGAGGCCAGGACTGACACTCCATAATGCTGACGCCGCAGCCGTAACACTCCGCGGTACTGGCATCGTAACGTCCACCACTGACACTCCTCAACGCCGAGACCGGCTGCGCTGACCCTCCCGTGTCTCGACAGGTGACGGCCTTTACTGCTACGTATGCAACTCCCTCGATCACACGGCCTGCGAGGACGAGTTCGACGAGAAGCGCGCGATGGCGGCTGGCTTCAACACCTCATGCCCGGAGCCGGAGGAGCCCGGTTTCCGAGCCCTCTGCCGCAAGACCCACCAGACAGGTGAGGGGCCGGCGAACCTGCTCCGGCTGCCCGTGCCCCGGCCGCCCCTGCCCGGTTATCCCTGCCCCTGCTGACCGGTCGCTGCCGGCTTTCATGGGCGCATCTGCCAGTGCAAGGGGCCTCTCCTGCCTTGACGAAGGCCGAGGCTGGGTGGACAAATGTTGGCTACGGATTTCACGGATATATTGCGGTCTGTGTGACGTCAGTTTGTCGGCAGATGAGTCAGGTCGCGATGTATGCTTTGGTCGTCATGCGCTGAGCAGTGCTGAAAACAAGGTGTCGCCTGTCAGTCGTTGGATTGCCAGGCATTTCTCCATGCATGTTTCTCAACCTGCAAAAGCTTGTACTTTTCATCTTTTACATATCGCGCCGTTCACTGCAGGCAGCCCCGAGATCAGCTTCAGAATATAGGTGTCTGTCAACCCCACTGCTGTCTTGTGATCCAGCCTTTGCAGATTCCAGCATTTTGGCGATGAAGTTGCTGTCGGTGTTTCACACGCTTTTTTATTCATATGCTGTGCTCGTGCCCGGCACGTACGATTTCGTGCTGGAGGGGATAGATTTTGCCCACTCCTCGACCTCGAAAACTATTGGTCCGATTTACCAGCGGAAAAACGGCGTCCGATAGCCTGCAGCGAGATATACAGTTCTTGAAATGAATGTTAAAATTTTGAAAAAGGGGAATATGGGGTCATAATAAGGGTATAAATAATGGTTTACTTGTACGAGCGCTCTCACCAGATTTTTGACCGATTTTGTTCTTCTTCATGTCATACCGAATTTTCTACCGAAAATTGATAGCTCTATCATTCATGTTAGAAAGAGGTCGATATTCAAAATTTATAGGCGCACCCAGAGCAACTAAACAGGGAGTATACGTTGTGGGCAAATCTGAATTGTATTCTACGACATACTTGGAGTCTGGCGACTTTATTTGTGTTCGGAAAACATTACCATTTGTGTCACATGCCATACCTAAGGTGAATGCTGATGAGCAGATCCATTTACCACAAAAGAACTGGAGTAAAGTTCTACATGTTGAACTGTCAGTAATTGGCTGTCGTATTCAAACATATTGTGAATACTATTTTGCATTATTTTTTAAGTTCGCGTTTTGAGATTTTAAACGTCATGTTTGGGAATGGTAAAACCATAGGTGTAACCAGGGCACTAAAAGGGGGTATTTCTTATAACATGTAAAGTTTTTTGACTTTCTTAACCTGGTGAGATGATGCGTATCAAGAAAACATTTCTGTTTGTGTCATTTGCCGTATTATGTACATGTCGTAAGTGCTTATAGTCGGATCTACGTACCAGAAATAGAGGGTCCAAAAACTTTATGGTTTTAACTGTGTTTAATTCTGTAAATCGAGTGATAATGTTTCAGGAATAAGAAAAGATAACATTTCCCTTTACATTACCTTGAAGCCGTCTGATTTTTATTTTCAGTGGAATATACGGAATATATGTCTTATGTGTGGAACTAACGAAACCAATCGTACCGATCCATATGTTTGTTACGCCCACTGAACACGTTATTGGACGAAATAAGTACCCGAAAACCGATGCGTTGAGACACTCCTGGCAGTATATTTACGGGAATAATGTTTGTGAATTAAGGCAGATATTTGTGTATCATTCGTTAGCTTTCTTTTGTTCATACAGTGAGTCATAAACTCTTAGAAATTGCCCCTAGACCTGTCATTGAACACAATATTTATACAGAATACTTCAGAGTGTGCAGGTTGCAAATATTTCGAACATTTGAACTGTTCGTAACATTTTAAAGAACATTAAAAGAGTACATGACCACGTCGAAGTGCACGATCTCCAGAAAACGCGATATTCCTTAAACATGCCTCCCAAAAACGTGTCCTGGAAATTACCTTTGGTAGGAGGTAAATTTTTTAAATTGTCGTCACAACATGTCAAAGGAATCTGTGGGAAAAGGCGCCAAGTTTCGTGAATCACCTCTCAAAAAAGAATGGCGACCAAAAATACAGGAGGTAGAATCTACCCTTCCCGTAGGGGGAGAACGTGTAACGCCCACATTTGCACTCAAGCTATCCTGTGTTGTTCGAAATCTGACCTGCAAAAGATGAAAAAATGCCGCCATAGATCAATGACCTGACATGACGTCGGCCCGAAATCCTCATTCAAGACGTCAGGTGAATGGAAGTTGTCGCATTCCACGTTTTAACGCTCAAACACCCTTTTGCCGTTTCTTTTGAAAAGTTGTTTGAAATGGCATGTACGTGCAGAGAAAGTGTCGAAAGTTGATCGTTTTGACCCCATTTGACCTTGAAGATAATGTTACCGAGAGTCATGAAAATTGCACACAATGTAAATCGAATGTTCACAAAATGTGATGTCTTGAGCTCTTTCCGTTTCCGAGATCGGAGGGGGGTCCTTTTAGATCCCCCTTCCAGTGCGCGTTAGCGCGAAACCCCCTTCTCTGCGCGGGTTGAATCTGGGGGCCAGCTTTGAAACATGTACATGGGAACGCAAACAGTTTCGTTGCGATCGCGCGAACGGTTTACCTTTCACGCCTGAAGGACCAAGAGGTCGAATTGTTCCTCCTTCTTGAAGGTAGTGCTGTGTGTCATGGTGTACTGCGGAGAACTATGAATTCGTCTTTTCCGGCGAACCAGTCGCCGCTGGGTTGTGCATAAGTGGTGACAGTCGGAGATGGAGGAAGTGGTGGAAGACGGAGATAGATAATATTGCATTTTAATGTCTTTTTGCGGTAATGGCCAGCCCGGAACTAGATGGTTTATTTCGCTTCCGTAGCTGTTGTAGCATGGTGATTCCATGCAGTTCGGCGTCATTCACTTGGGTTTTACATCATTTTCTCAGTTTTCCTTGGGATGGGCTACTCTTAGCTCGTAAATCGTAATTCCATGCTCCCGCACGTGCGATATTAAGTTAGGTGACCGGGGATCATAGGCGTTTGGCGGGCGAGGGTTCCTGAACAGCTGAGCTTTCGTGTGTGGAGAATGGTTTGGTTTGTAACGAGAAACTCGTGACCCGACTGGCTGGAGATCAGGGACGCTGCCAGTAGTTTGTTTCACGGACTCAAAGTCCTTTACTCTTCCAACCCGTTTCGGTAAGAAGCCTCGTTTGAGACGGAAACAGAACGAGTTGTCAAAAATGGGACTGCCATGCGGCAGATTATAGGTTTGTGCTACGTTTGTGCTGTTTGCAAGTTTCTGTTCGTGTTTGTGTTTGTCTGCCTGTCGTGGGCTGATGCTCGGAGCAAACGCCGAGCACCCAAACGATTGGAGGCCACCTGGTCAGCATTGTTTTGATTCCTTCCAGTTTATATGGGCTTAGTTCAGTATTTTCGCCGATTAAAACATTTGAACAGGGTGAAAAGTCGAGCCTTAAACGTTGCCGGACGTAAGTGTTTTCTCCTGGACGACGAAAGTATTGCCCCCCCCTCCCACCCACCCGCCCACGTCCATGTCTGTCTTAATCAAGGTATAGCGACGAAGCAAGAATGGGCACGTTTCTTTCTTCCCCGAATGGTACCTGATTTCGCCCCTTCATGTGGACTGGTGACCCGTCAGGCCACAGAAAACGTCCCCTTAAACCCCAGTTATCAGTCAGCGTCGCAGGAAAGGGGTGACCTCATCGTATTCCGTCTCCGTAACAGCCATCGTGGTCTTTTTTAACATTCCGGCTGGAAAACTATGGCGTTGCAGCGACCTGGTTTTAAGAAATCGTCAGTCGTTGCCTCCGGTGATTGTTTTTTCTGGTTGGTCAAGATCAGGCCACGGAAAGTAATCAGCCTTTGTTTCGTTGCTAGTGCCGAAATGTTTTTTGATTGTCATAGGCTGGAGCTCTGATCATTGAAGGAGTTGAAAAGCATCGTCAGAATTGAAATCAGCGACAGAATATAGCTGGCTCAAAGCCATTTTAAAGTCGTGTAAGGCGAATGACCTCACGTGGTCTTCTCAAACCCGGATATGTGGTCAGGCATATGTTCAAACAGTCCATTGTCGAAAACTGGCTCTGAAATGTGGCTCATACCCCCCCCCCCAAAAAAAAACAAAACAAACAGACGGTTCGGATGACCTCGGGAACGACGTCCCAACTTCGTTAAACTTTTGGGGAAAAATGCAGGATAGGTGTGAGGTCGGCGTTTGACAGTGACAGGTTTTTGACGTATGTCGCATTCGAAGAAAACCCTGACGGAAGGTAGCATGGGGTGGCAAGCATAACCCCCTCATCCGATGAAGTTTAGGTTAGGTCTAAATTTTGGTGAACGACACGCGACCTAACGCTTGATGCCTGGTGTGACGTTGGTTGCTGGGCGTTGATTGGATATATGTAGGCACATTCGACTGCCATGGCTACCAAGCGTCATATTTTTTCTTGCGGGCTCTCACGAGGAAACGAAAGGGCGCCACTTCCTAGATTCGAACCATGGACCTCTCGTTCATCAGGCGGGCGCGACAACTACCACACCACACCACCTCCGTGTTGTCGGTTGCCTATGCATTGAAACAGGTCCCATGAACTAATGCAGTCCCGCGTTGCAGTCTCTGTCGGCTTTATTGTACCTATGAATCTATGGACGTTGTATATAGGTATGAGTTTAATCGATCCTGATAGGAACATTCACGGACAAATATCAGACAGACCGATGTATTGGGTTTCAGTTTAGACATCAGTTGATTTCAGCGTATTTCCATCTCAGTAGGAATCCATCTGTCACAGTTATGATTTGGAAGGCTTTGCAATTCCAAGAATTACAAAGCCTTCACGGTCACTTTCAATAATACCTAGCAAAGAGACTGTTGAGTTCGATTATAAAAAAGTGTAGTCCGACAATTTTACTTGTTTTTTTTTTTTTGTTCCGCGTCCATAAAAGAAGTATCTGTCTGGAGTTCTATTTTAAGGACGAGAACCGTCAGGACAAAGGGCAATAACAGTGATTGATCGTGGTATTGTTTGCATGGCTAAGTTTAGCTGACGGTGCAGTATTTTCGTCACCTAATGAGATGTTGCAACTGTTCTGGTCATGTTACTGAAATGGAGTGCTTTTTCTACGCAAGAAGTGTTTTGCTCACTGCTTTAAAGCTCAGCAATCACCGTTGCAATAAATTGCCAGTTTTGCTCGTAGCATTTAACATGAAACTTGCCATAATGCCCTGTTTGCTGACTGTTGTTGCGGCATAGATGGTATCCTTGCAGTTTGGGCGAAATTCCTCACCAGTCGGTTGACGCACACCAAACTTGAGATGTTCCCGGTAGGTCAGGATTTAGTGGTGGCTTGTTTTGCAGACACACCTACGAATGATGCCGAGTTTTTTGCGTCAGTCGAAGGTCCATTCGTTGGACGATAGTCGTGGCGCGTTTTGTTTTGTTTTTTTCGTAAAAGGTAATGTGTGACGACTTGCCGGTCTGCTTGCGTCGTAACTGACCTGCTCTCCCCCCCCCCCCCAGTGCTGGAAGAGGTTCGTATCATTCGCTCCTGCGGATTCGCAAACAGCTCTAGAGACTGCGAGGGCTCACGCAACAAGGAAGTGATCGTCACCTCCTGCCAGTGCTTCGAAGACAACTGTAACTCGGCCGGTCTCCCAGAGATGGCACCCGCCGCGCTACTGTTGGCCGCCGCTCTGCGCGTCATCTATTGAGCGATGCGTAAGCACGGGTCCGCGTCCTTCTTAGCCTTCTTTTGTTGGTAGGCAAGTGTTCTGTGTCACTGATTGCGCAGTGTGTGGCGTAGTGAGTGGCGTAATATTGCCGTGCCAGGCGTTTTTTAACCTTTTTTTCGCAGAGAATGTCAGCCATTTTTCTGGTGATCTGACGCTGGCCCGTGCCGTAGTTAATATCCCTTTAGTATGTGCGCGTGAATCAGTGCGTCCGTCGCCGGTGGCGCCTCCCGCGAGCTTCTTTCGTCTTCCGCTCCGCCGTGCGGTACTGAGGGTCCTGGCCGATCGTGCTCACTCAACAGGGGAACCAGTGCAATTCGCGGCAGTGCGCCGACGAAAACCCGGTGTGCGCGATTTTGACCTTCGAACCCAGAAGATATTAATGATCGGTGGAGATATTAACGAGAGGTAATTAACTGAACATGCTCAGCTCCTGCAGGGAAGACGTTTTCAAGCCTTTGCGGGACACGTTTCTGGCGCGAAATTTCCGAACTTACCTTCCGTTGGGGGAGGGAGGGGGGAGAGATCTGCTGTGAGCGTGTTCGCGATTCTTACCACCATTGAAAACTTTGGTCGTGGCCGATATCTTTAACTTCGGCAAGTTGCGTCAGGTTTAAGCTGCGCGATCGACTTCAGCGTCACTATCGATTCTCGTTTACTCTACTTACGATCTGTCTTTTAAGATCTGCCTTGTTTGCGTCCCTCGCCGGTCCTCTTACGACTCGATCTGCCCTGTGGCTCGCACTGGCGATGCCGTGTCTCGGAATCTCTGCGAGATATGTGTACGCGTGAGGTGCGCCGCGCGCGGGAATCCCATCCTCTTGCCAGGCAGGCCCCAGGCCTCCTCTGGTCCTCCGCGGGGCCCGGGTCCGTGACGTCACCCGCCCACGGTCCAGACCTGGTCCTTGGTCCGGCCGCGGTCGGGCCGGGCAGAGCCGGTCCGACCAGCGTCTGACCGGCTCGATGGGCCCGTGTGACCTCGGCCCAGTCATTGCACCAACCGACAGCGGGGGTTAACCTGTGGGTATCCCAGGGCTTCACCGGCGCTAGATTCCGCCGGTTGACCCGCGGTGTTGCCCGGGGCTTTAACTCTTGGTTTGGCCTTGGTATGACCTTTGATGCGACCCGCGATGTGGCCGATGACCTGACTTCGGTTTGTCCCGCGGCGTGACCCAATGGCTCCACCCTTGGTTTGCCCTTAGCGAGACCTCCGTGTGGCCCGCGGCATGACCAGTTGCCAGGGGTCAACCTTCCCTGTCCTGGGCGGTCACAGGGCGGTGGGGTGGTGGGATCAAGTGCCTTTTACGGCGTGAGTGTGCTCGGTTTGTCGTGTTTGCGCATGTGCCAACCTCTGGAAATATACAGTGAAGCCCCCGGTTTGTGTTTTGTTGCGAGGCTCTTCGTCAAAAGGGGTCATTCCCTACTGGATCCGTCGATCTCACGGGCCGGCTTGGACCGTGGACTTGACGGTCCAAGTCCCAGACGGACTTGGGCCGGCTGGGGCTGCGTGAACGAGCGTCTACGGAATGAGGAGGCTGCGCGGAATATGTGGACTGGCAACGCAGGTACGGACGGGCTCCGCGGTAGGTGTGAACCGCCAACGCGAGGGCCGATGGCGCTGTACAGCGCATATGAACCAGCCAACGAGTGGCCGATCAGACTGCACCGCACATCTTGCGTGAGTAGCAACGTCAGGGCCGACTGGACTCTACGGCTGTAGGTCTGATGTGGATGTGGGGGAGGGGGTGGGATAGGTGAACTGCAGATGTGCCAGTTCCTGCCTCGGCTCGTATAGGCGTGTTGTCTCGCCGCTGGGGTTTTTACACGTGCCAAGTTGGACACGCCTTTGTGAAATGTGGCCAGCAATGGGTCCTCGCAACAAATTCTGTCGTGCGGGCAATGCTAAATTGCACTGGAACTGACGAAGCTGAATCTATGGAGGTAAATGAGCTAGCTGTCTTCCCTCTCCCCCTTCCACCCCGTCCCCGCTGTTGACGACACTCGATACATGGATAACAGTTCGAAAGATGGTACCCGAAGACGCTCCCGGGCACATATCTGTATTTCTATCTATATTGGTTCCGAGCCCTGCTCACAAAATGGCTTTTCCTGAGTTAAAGTTAACTGAAATAGAATAATGAAAGCGCAATAAGATAGAACAACAGAACACCTAGGAGGTAAGATTACAAAGAGTAAAACACATGCACGCAGCGAAATAAAATAGAACAATGGAACACCTATGAGGTAAGATTAAAAAAAAATAATACACATGCACGCACAGGAACATACGAACTAGGTACAATAGGAAACTGGTCACGTCGCGGCCGTTTTTTTAAGTCTGATCGCTCTCTCGAATCGCATCGAATGGGACGTAATGTGGCCTGCGTCCAATGGAAAAGTCCCGAGGGACCCTGTGTGCTGGGTCCTGCGCCAAGTCGTGAGCAAGTCCAGGGCCGTCAAATGTTTCACGGATATTTGGCAACTATTGGAGCGTAACATATGACCCTCTGCAGTTAATGGACGCGGACGACGAAAAGATTCCCTATCATGCGACTGCGTTTTATTTGTTTATTTTTTATTTTTTTGTTAATTTTATTTTCAAAGGATCTGCTGACAGGCGGAAGATGTTGCCGTGCCCGGTAAGATCTTTGTGTCTCTGACGTTTCCACACAGCGACAGGTAAAGAGTCACCTTGTGCATCATTCGCAACAATGTCAACTCTCCCGTACGTCATTCTATTAACCCACAGCCAATGTGATGTGCGAAGTGGCTGGGAAGCTAAGACCGGAGCAGTCAGGCTCCGTGGAATGAACTCGCACAGTTCCCGCCCCTGGAGCGCCGAAGGCATTGGGCGCTGCCAGCCGAACAACACGCCAAGAACAGCAGCTCGACCCGTCGACTCCGGGACGACGAAGCAGGCGAGCCGGGCGACACGGGGACGGGACCCGGTCAGGCGATCGGGACGGCATAGTTTCACCTGGCGATCTCTAGGTGAAATCGCCGGCGCCGTCGATTGGAGGAGGGCGAGGGATAAGGCGGTCACCTGGGACGCTGCGCAGTGAGAACTCCGACCGTCGCGGAACGCGGGGTGCGAATCTGGGTCATCGCTGGATCGGTCTTCTGTTCTCAAATCGCTGCCACCTCGGGGAGACAGGTGACGAGGGGAGGAAGAGAACTGGGATTTATCATTCTCAGCCCCGCTTTCTGTCCCGTTCTCCAGCTGTGGCCTTTGTTCCTAGCTCGGTCCGTCCCCATCATCGTCTTCGTCGTCTCCGTTCTCTCTCTCCCTCTCTCTCTCTCTCTCTCTCTCTCTCTCTCTCTCTCTCTCTCTCTCTCTCTCTCTCTCTCTCTCTCTCTCTCTCTCTCTCTCTCTCTCTCTCTCTCTCTCCCTCCTCTCTCTCTCTCTCCCTTTCTCTCTCTCTCTCTCTCTCTCCTCTCTCTCTCTCTCTCTCTCTCTCTCTCTCTCTCTCTCTCTCTCTCTCTCTCTCTCTCTCTCTCTCTCTCTCTCTCTCTCTCTCTCTCTCTCTCTCTCGCCGTCGCTCTCTCTCTCTCGCCCCTGTACAGTCGCTCTCCGGTCGCTGGGCGGCAGCGCGCCCGTCTCCCGGCCTCCGCCGCCGGTGCCTCTCGGCACTGGTCAGACGCCGGGCCGCAGACGTCCAGCGTAAACAAACGACCGTCCCTGTCCACATCTGGACCGCTAGATCGGGCCTGGGTGCCGTCACCGCGCGTCACGCCGCCGCAGGTGCGGATCCAGGATTTCAAAAATTGGGGGACGGGTAATGAACCCGTGTAACCCTACAAACGTGTCGCTCAGATACTGACTGGTCGCAGACACTGTGAGTGGGGGGGGGGGGCAGGAAGAACACCCCTGTCTCCCCCTGAGTCTGTCCTTGGACGGTCCTCTGACCAGATTTCGGCTGCTCCGCTGTCTTGACCCTCACCGGCCAACGGTCATCCAATGACAGAGGTCAGTGCTCCCCAGAACTATAAAAATAACGGTGGCAATTTTATTGCCGTTTCCGACACACCGGATTCCTCAGGTATCTGGATTTACATATGCATTACTTGTTTTTCCAGTACTAGAAACAAATGCTCACCTCGCCCCGTCTCGCTTCGCCTCGCTTCCAGGAGAGCTGTCTGACAGTAGCGGTGCCTCCAGTGCGGTCTTTATGTCTGTTCTGCGGGCCTGCGTCTGATCTGGTCTCTCTCGCCTGTCTGGTGACAGTGACGCCTTGCTCTGCTGTTCGTTACCAGGCCTCTGCAGGCCGTCGCTGGGCCGGGATGAATTCTTCAGGCGCGTTTTATCGTTGAACTGCGAACTCACGTCATTTATGAGCTCACTTGGCCTCTGAACTCGCTCCCGAACATGCAGCATGCGTGGTCCCGCATTTTGTTGCTGCATTCCTTAGTGTCGTGGTTAAATGGCAGCTTTTGCGTCACCGGAATCTTATATTTTTGCCTTCTAGTCCTCTTTTACCGCCATAGCATCTGCTTGTCAGATGAATTTCTTCCTTTCTTCTGTTCCACTGCTCCTGAACGTTCGGTGAAAGTCGGCGTCTGGATATGTGTTTATTACCCGGCAACATTATTGTACCAACTTTTGTCATTTCCGGAAAAATTCAAACCAATTTTTGACGAAGTTCCGAGGAGGGAGCCATTCGGGTGTCCGGGATTGTCCGGGATCCAAGTCTGTCTAAGGAAATTCCGATTTTTTTTTTAATTAACGTCTTCTTCCGGTTTTCCAGCAGCCAGGACTACATGTATTGCTCGTTTCTTTCTGTAAAAACGACTTACAGTCATGGTTGAAGGAAGCAGGTGGGATGAAAGGTACATGTCTTTCAATTTTTTTTTTAGGCCTGTAGCGCTTGTCATAAGGCGGAATGCACGTGTACTTTCATGATATTCCATAAACAAATCCCCAACTCATCACCCACTCTCTGCACTATTTCGTCTCGCACCTACGTTTTTACTTACAGATGAAGTAGCTTACAATTAGACCGTTAGATGCGGTAGCTTCTGAAACCGAAATAGATAACTTTTTTTTTTTAAATTTGTGATGCATCGTGCGTTGTCTTCCCAGTGATAAATTTGTGTGAAATGCTATTCCTTAAAAATGGTCACTGCTAGCAATTTTTTGCAATCTGGCAAATCTTTAGGTTAACGGGCAGCCATATTACAAAAAACGTGGCGCATCTTCCTGGACCATCAAACAAAATAGTCCTACTCGTTAGTTTAGTGGACAGAGGTTCGGACTCATAATCGCAAGGTTGTGGGTTCAAATCTCGACGTCGCTAACTCTTGACCGATGACACGTGTGGTGCGGACTGGACACCGGACACCTGGAACCCAAGTGGCTGTCCACCCTGACCCAAACCAACCAACCAGTCAAGCAAAATAGGACTGACAGCATTAAGAAGGAAATCTGTGTGGCGTGGCAGGGTAAACGTCACGTATGGCTGGGAGTCCAGTCATTTTGTATAAATCTATATGGTAGGTCAAATGATGGGGGCGGGAAGTAAAGTATAACAATGAGTCGACGTATTTGCTGAAATGCAAGCCAATGTTATCGGGAAGAGGTATTCTTGAACCACGTGCACATCATGAATGCCCATTTGCATTCTGCATATGCTGTGAAATAGGTATGGGTTATCTGAAAATTATTGGATCTGTTTCTGGTTTGCAGTGCTCTGAGATAGTTCTGGGCCTTCCGTAAGGGTAATGTTGTACCGGGATACATGGGCAGTCACAGCAGTCTCAAAACTGAGCATTGTGCCTGTGGGCAGTGCATAACAAAATGGACGTAAAAATTGATTGAGCACTCTCAGCACTTTCATGAAACTGCATTTATGGGCCATCTGCAACTCATGAAATATTGGAGAACTTTTAGTCTAGTCGGTTTGTTTATTCTGGCAAATGGTAACGTAATATATTGATATAACCATAGCATTAAAACTGTAACCAGTGTGATGCATCCCTTGTTTTCACTTAAAAGTCCATAATGACTGGTCTCGACCATCAACAGTTTTGTTTCATTTCAAATGTATGCAGTAAGGATATGAGCATTTAATGTGCGGAATTGAAAAGGGTGTGCAAGGTGCAGAAGCCCAGCCAACCATGGTGTTGAGTAACTATCAACATTTGGTTTTGTCATTTTTCGGCCAGCTGACTTGCAATATGCTGTGCAGTTTTTTCCCAAGAAATAGGTGCTTTGACCAACCGATTTCCGATTCGGAAATCGCAAAATCTTGGAAAGTCGATATTCGGATTCCAATAATCAACACCAGTATCAACATTATGTGCGGCCAGGTTCCTTGTCCGTCCATCCACGTCGAACTCGTCGCCTTGGTAGAACACTTCGTCGGATGCAAAAATGTTCTACCAGTGCTCCAGCAAAAAACGTTAAAACAGTGCCTATTGTTTCCTTACTTCGCGTTACTGGCTTCGGATGTAAGTGACCTACGTTTGCAAAGCTCAAAAGCCCCAAGGTGCCCGACACGTCTTTAACCCTATTCCTGGAGGGCTAGACGGTGTGGTCGATTCCCGGCAGATCTCGAGAACTACTCGTTCGATTTCATCGCAACAAACGGTAATCGATTTGCCGTGACGTGAACTACATTTTTATACAAAGAAATCTCAAATCTTCTCTTCTTCTTCATCTTCTTCTTCATTTCTTCTTCTTCTTCAAAATCTTCAAAATCTCGAAATTTGTGGATACAGGGGGGCAAAAATGTCAAAATCAGGGGTACTTTTGGACTTCATATAACTCCGTTGTTTATCAACCGATTTCAATGAAACTGGCATGAATCGAGAGATTATGGATAGGGCTTTTACCATGGGTACACAGATCTGAAATTTTGAGAAAATTCATGGGCGTTCACAGGGTTTCAAAAATAGGAAGGATTAGTTTTCAAACAACTGAATGAACAAAAGAAGCAAAAACACTTTTTTGGCTTCTGCTAATCATTTTATGCTAAAGAAGTACAAACTGCATTACAATGTTTGTATAATGTTAGCATAGGCGGTGCCAGGGACATGAAAAAGGGGAAACTGTCATGGTCAAACGTTCTTCGGATCAGCTTGTGACCTTTGACCTTAAATGACCTCCAGTGGCCTTGGGTCACCTGGAATGATGTGGTGTGCATTCAATATTATCTGTAAACGTTTTAAATCATTTGAATTCACTCTATTTCAAAAAAATCATTTTATGGCTATTGCGATATAGGGAACGCCCACTGACATTTTAGGTGACCCGACCTGATATCAACCTGAAACTTGGTACGCAAGTAGAGGGCACCGTTCTACGTCATACATATTCCGGGTTTGGCATTTGAAAAAAACGGCGCCGAAACTGTTGCAAAAAACAAATTTTGACTTTTGACCTTGACCTCACCTTGGTAAAGTGACCTCAGATAAACAAAATTACGTCTGCACATTACCCAACTATTTAGCTATACATCCGTATAAAGTTTTAAGTTTTATCTTAAAAACTCTGTTTTTGGCAGGCATTTTCCTTTTACCCTCAACATGGCCAAAAATGGCCTGGGTACCTCCCAAAAACGTTGCCTGGCTCTGCCCTCTGAAGAAAAAAGAATTTTGAAATTTTGTCACGGGACGTAGAAAGAATAGCTGGGGAAAGTCACCAAGTTTCGTGAAGCTGCGTTAAAAAGCCTGGAATTGGCAAGCAAAAAACCCGGAGGGGGGCGGATTCAGCCCCCTGCCCTGAATAGGGTTAAACTAGAAACGCACACGTTGTGACATCGTTCCGCCTGCGAACTCTCACGGTTCTATGCCCTGGGGGGACCCGATCGAAGCAGCATTCTACTGGAGCTCTGGTTACGGTGAAAGCCGCCTCGCTCCGGGCTTTGCGACAGCACGTGGCCGTAGCTACCAGTCGCCCTACTTTGCCGGTCCGCCTGAACACGCCAGGAGGAGTGAATAAATCGCCTGGGAGGGGAAGGGAGGGGAGCAGGGAGAGGCGATGTTTGAGGCGCCACTACTTTCACAGAGCCTAGATACTGTAAACATTCATGGGCAGTGACGATAGCATGTCGCCCGCGTGGCCCGGCCATCTGGCCTGTCATTCAGCAATAGCGTTACAGATACACTCCGCCCTGATCGCGACCTTGACTGCGATCAAATTACTAGGAAGGACTGGCTTCAGATGGGCCATGATAAAATGATATCATCAGAGACTATATTTAGAGACATCAGAGCTAATATTTAGAGAATGCGAAATCACCTCAAAGCACGGCAAAACGATACTTTTAGTAGACGCTGGATGTAGGTCTCGATTAGTTGTATCTCGCTTAATGTGGAGACCATCAGTGACACGTCCATGGCTCGCACCATTTTCTTCTTTTTTTGTACGAATCCCGTCACCCTAACAAAGCAGTCAATCGCCGTAGTACAGTGCGCGTGAGCATTTTTTTCTTCGCTGCGATTACATGTTCCGCTTTGAGTTTGCAGCCCAAAAGACGCCTTCTCCGTTTCTGTATTTAGGCCAGACATGACTCGACGCCTAGAAATGTGTGGACAGCCTTTGCTTGACATGCCACTCATCGATGTTTAACGCAATGCCTTTGGGTTGAAACCTTACTGAGGACGTTTAAAACAGATTTTTAATCGAGCCAAGAACGCAGTCTTGCCTTTACGATACGCTATGGTCCCATATTGTTTTACGCTTTGCAATTTATATGTACCTTCACGCGGTTGAAGACCTGATAAAGCCGAGAAGATGAGAAAAGGCAATGAACTCAGATGCCCAACGTCCTGCTGCTTTTGATAAGGATTGTGAATTCCCACAGTTGTACCCCGTGAACTTGCCACGTCTTGCTTGACAGGAAAAATCGCCGGGTATACTTCCCGGCTCACTTTTAAAGCTAATGGTACCATTCAACATTTTACTCTCCGAGAGCAGTGTCATCCGAGAGCCCTTCTTATGATACCATACAGTTGGCGTCTCAATCTCCGAAGGCTTGATATCGCCGCGTCGAATCACATCTGCTCAGGCTTGGCACTGGCGACAATGTATTAAACAGACAACAGGCGGACAAAATGGGGAAACTAATTCCTGATTAATGAATTCAGCATAAATATAGTGATGCGGCTCAAATTTAATTATGGCGAGCCCAGAAATGTAGGATACGCGTACGTCTGTACCCATGGAGGGACAACGATTATTAATTGCCCGAACCCATGCATTTCCTGCACAAAACCCTACGTGTATGCGATGCGAGATATGAACAACAGAGAAATTCTATTGTAGGATTCTTCAAAACCTTTCGGCTGCCATTTCTCTTCATTTTATTTCTGGCAGTCGTCTTTGGCAGCTTGAAATTCGGCATTATTCTCGGCATACCTAAATAAGACGTGCATGGCTGGCTCTAAAACGACCCACAAAAAAAACTGGTTTCTAGTCCCCGAAGGCTCTGGTAGACTGGTCCGAACATCTATCTCATTAGCACGTGAATAAAACTCATAGGCGACTCTCTCCCCTCGACGGTGAATAGTTCCTCTCCTCTAGTTACAACAGCGGTACGCTCCTGCCTTCCTCAGCCACTGTGCAGGCGCACTGACACGGTGGACACACCGCCGGCAGCGCCCCTGTCGGCCGCTGTGGCAACGACGGCAGCGCCCCTGTCGGCCGCTGTGGCAACGACGGCAGCGTGCCTGTCGGCTGCCGTGGCAACGACGGCAGCGCTCCTGGCGGCCGCTGCGGTAGCGGACCCTGCGGAAGCCTCTCCGACATGGGGTCGAACGTGCAGTTGCTGCCGTCGTGCGGTGACATGGGCGAGTTGACGAACTCGAAAAAAGTGCCGGGCCCGCGTGGCACGGGACCCTGTCGCAGCTCCTCACTGCCCAGCTGCCCGGCCGGGCCGCCCAAACTGCCCGGCTGCCCGGCTGAGTCGATTGACTGCCCGCCGAAGCTGGTCACCTGCTCTGCCTGACCATCCTGCTGGCCAATGAAACTGCCCGACTGCCCGACTGGGTCATCCAGCTGCCCACCGAATCCGCCCGGCCGCCCGTTCGGACGGGCAAACTGTTCGCTGAAGCTGCCCGACTGCGCGGCTGCATCGTCCAGCTGCCCGCTGAAACTGCTCGACTGCCCGGCAGGACCGATCAGCTGCCCGGTTGCGCTGTCCGGATTTCCGCCGAAACCCCCGGTCTGCCTCGCAACGCTGATCAGCTGGCCCGCCGCGCTGTTCACCTGGCCGTCGAAGACGTCCCCGTGATCAAACGCCAAGTCATTCTGTCCATCGGCGTCCTCCCACTGTCCCTCCTGCTGCCCGCCGACGCGGCCCGGCTGCCCGGACCAGCCTGCCCACTGCCCTGCGGGTCCGCCACGCTGCTCCGGTCGCTGCCCGGTGCTGGCCTCGGTCCGTTTCTGGCCTATGTTGACGGACGGCACCGGACCGCGGTTGAAGCCCATGGGCCCTGGAGGCCTGGCTGCTGGGGCTGTCAGGTCTATCGCCTCTGCTCCTGCCTGATGACCGTCAGCGCCTGAGGATCATAGAGCAGCACGGGTCACAGAACCTGGGAAGCACCAACAGCACACACAGACTGTCGTGTGTGCGTGGACAACTTTCAGGCTGTGTGGACAATTTTCAGGGTCCACACAGCCTGAAAAATGTAGGCGAACGGATGTAAGTCGCAGAGCCCAACAAATGTGGACAAGACGTTTCGTACAGAGGTTGAGAAATACAAACAAAGGATGTGGACCACAGAGCCTGAGCAACAACCGTTGCGGAGAATATGGAACATAGACAGAGGGACGTCAGCCACAGAGCCTGAGGAACATAGACAGTGGAACGTGGGTTACAGAGCCTGAGGAACAGGGACAGAGGAACGTGGTTTACAGAGCCTGGGAAACATGGACAACTTTGTACATCATCTTTTACCACCTTACCTATCATTTAAATTAACCTTAAGAACCGGCTCAAAACTAAACCATGCAAGCATATCATTAACCTGGCACCGCCTGTGCGTGTCAGATAGCGCACGCCCTTGTTTTTTCGTGGATAATTTCTGAACCGTAAGAGCCAGCCCAACCAAACTTTCAGTACCTGTTGATCAATCAGTTTTAGATATTCTGACTTAGATACCATTTCCATGCCATGTTACGCCACGGAGATACGACATCATAAGTAAACTGTTGCATGTATGTTTTCACCTCTTAGGGAAATGGCGCGAACATGCTTCTTTTTTTTGCTTACATTCGCGAGTGTAATGCATGGCTTACTTGGATTTACATAGGACATGGTCCCTAATAGAATATAAAATCGTGATATATCAACATTAGAGGTCACGCTAAGTCACATGAATGATGACAGTTGAACTAGTTTGCATTGTGAGTGGTAGAAGTGGCTGCCGCTGGCCTTCCCAACTGCTCAACCCAGACAAACCAATCTACATGCGTCTCTTAGCATTGCTATCGCGTGGTCATGTCAAGTCATGTCATACGTAGATGTCAATACGAAATGAAATATAGCATTGTCTGCGGAAGATCGTTCAGTAGCAGCAGACAGCAATTATAGTTCCTAGTCAGAAAAAGAATAAATGACTATCTGTCCTGGCCTGGTTTGACCTTCACTCGATGAAAAACAGACAAAGCAGATTCAATTATCTCGAGATGTCGTCTCATTTCAGTACTTGGTGCAGTTAAGAATCCCAGATAGTAAGTATTGCTATTTGTCAGGAAAAGTAATGCAGCCTTGTTTGACCTGACCTAGACTGACCTTGGCTAGATGAAAACCAGATAATGCAGAACTGGTCATCAGAAGGTCTCATGTTGCCCTTTTTGTCACGTGGATCAAAAACGTTGCAAGTAATTATCGATCTTTGTCATGTAAAGTAAGACCTATATTTCACCAGGCCTAGGTTGACCCTGACCCGACGTTTTTTAACGTTTTTACATGCTTCTCATGCAGAAGTTCGCGACCCTTTGCTTAATGTCCATTGGAATACTCTAAAACCAGTATCGCCGATGATATGATGTACGAACCGATGTCAGTTTTTGCGACGTCTTGTGATGCGTTTTGCCTGACCTGTGACGTCATCAGCCACGTAACCAGGGCTCACATGGTATTTTCTGAATCACAAGACTCATAGCCATCGTTTGGTGGTACACCAGCTCAGATCCAAAGTTTAAATCCTGAGACAACAGGGGATACTTTTTGACACCCACAGGCGGTCGGAAGGTACAAAAACACGCCAGGAACGCCAGGAAGTGCCGGGTTAATGAAGTCAAGGGGGCGACAGTTTGGCTATCATGGATGTCCTTGTGTCTTCTTGGAGTTCTTTTAACGCGCAGCGCGCGTAAAAATACCTCTATAAGAGCGCTGAAGAGGGTCTAGAAAGGCTTCATAAAGCATCAAATTAAAAGGCCCTATAAGTATAAACAAAGCTCCTGGCACCTAAATCCCGCACAGGCTCATCGTACAGGATGAAAGGTAACAGGCGTCTCATGAGAGCTTCTAGACAACAAGTAATGCCTAGTAAACAAGTTAAGGCTGGACACCTAACTCTAAAAACGGTCCTCTGATCTATTCAAAGCAGGGGCGTACTTTATATACCTTTGGCATAGAGCTTTCCAAACCAAAGGAAACTATTGGTATGTAAATTCATTCCAATGTCTTGACTGGTCCATGAGTTTCACGAAATATTGCACTGTAAATCAGTTATCAGTGTGTCATTCCAGACATCGATGAATTTATTTTTCCATGCCAAAATTTGTCCCAATTGTACACCCATGACAGAAAGGCCCCATTATCTCCAATAAACAGAACCCCTGGACTATCAGAACGTACACATTAATCATGACTACTTCACATTGGTCAGCAACACTGACTACGATTTTTCCAGAGGGTCTTGAGCTAGGACTTTTTTGTGGTGGAATAGTTTTTCTCAATATCATCGAATGGCCCTAGAGCTTTGAAAAGTGCCCTTCACCTTTGAAAAAAATTCCTGGCATTTCATGAGGCCTCTAGGTTTTTAGGTGAACAAACGCTTCTTCTGCCAAAATTTAAAAATCCTTCATGTCTTACTGGTGCCCTTGAGTGGTGAAAAGGGCCCACTGAAACATCACGACGGGCCCTTGAGCCTCTAAAGGACCCTGAGTTATCAATAAACTGCATACTCCTGCTTCAGCTGCCAGGAAGTCATCAAAAGGACCTCCGAGCGTTACTTTAACCCTAGCACCTCTCTCACCTGGCGTCAGGCGAGAATCCACCAGACCGTTATCCTCCCGAGATCCCGCGGTTTGGAAACTCTTGCGCAGCAGTGTCATGACATCAGCCGTGTCATCAAAGCCTTCGTATGTAATGATGTCCTCAGTCCTGGCGGTTCGGGGACGCTTGTTGAGCTTGTTGCTAACTCCACGCGCTAGGTGACTCAGAAATACCTCCGCCTTGGCAGATTTCACCGCGCTCAGACGTTGTTTGTCCAGGATTTTATTCGCATCCACGGAACGCCTGCTGCTAGCGATGGCTGACGAGTAGTTAGTGCTGCCATCTGCAGCGAGATCTCCGAGGCTCGCTCTTTCCTTCTGATCACGCAAGCCTCTGTCGCCCGCCCGTGCTTGGCCGTTCAAAAATATCTCCGGCGCGGTAGATTTCCCTTTCAGCGCTTCGAGAATGTCACGGTAGGCTACAAGGTTTTCTACGAGGTTTGGGTTGACACTGTCGGCACGAGGACTGCCAAAAGCACGCTTGGCCAGGTAGAACAGTGCGTTCTTCCTGGCAATAGTATCGTAAGTCACTTTCCTCCTTGGCGTCAGCTGACTAGCTAGCACAGCAGCAACGATGCAGGACATCGACATTAGCTGCAACAGCTTCATACTCGCCCAGCTGCTGTTGGAACTGTCGATCCACACCCGATGAACGACTAAGATGCACTGCCAGTAGGACACTCTCCCAGACCGAGTCTTTATCAGAGTCAGCCAGCACTCCAAGCTCCCGAAACCAGCGCAGGCACCGCTGACGGAGACCAAGCCCGCCCGACACGTCGACGGGCCCCACGAGGATGAAGCGTCTCCCCAAACGGCTGTGACCACTCTGAGGCCCGCCCAGCACGACGGCCGCCTCCTCACCGAGAGTGACGCCGCCGTGACGCCGTGACGCCACTTCCGGACACACAAAGCGCGTCACGCGGCGGCGCGCGCGAAGAACGCCGCTGCGGCGAGTGCGGCGTACTTTCGCTCTCCGCCTGCGTTTCTCAACCCGGCGCTGTTGGCGGCGGCGGCCGTGCGGTGCAATCAACCGCTCTACTTCCGCCCCCCCCCTTGCACGATCCCCCTCCCTTCCCCCTCCGGCGGCGGCGGCGGAGGGCGGAGATCAGCTGACACGAACGGACCAACCGTGCCCCTCCGTTCTGCGTGTCCGGCTGCGTGCTTCTTTTTTTCGAGGCCAAAAGTGCAGGAACGTTTTTAAAGTTAGTGGGGCCAGAAGCATGCTGAGGCTGTTGCTCTCCGCGCCGCCGCGTTTCATAGGGCTTGTACTCAAATTTTTCATTGCTGGTGGCGCCGCAGCTCGCTCCTCCCATAGCTTACTCTATGCCTAGGCACGTGGCCTTGGATACCACCGAGATCAGCGGCTGCTGGATTTTCCAGTGCCTATTTCATTTCAGCCACATCGCCTGAGTGGGCCAAAGCCAGTCCACATGCACGGCTTCTGACAATGTGGTGCGGTCATTTGACGGGACAAGACGAATAAGATTGCTAAAAAAGAGAACCTGTTAGAAGCAGAAATAAACACGTGGGTTATGACGCGCCGGAGCGGATCCATTACGACACTGCAACTGTACGGGGCCAATGGCCGCCTGAGCCGATTATGGAGATAGAGATATGGCCTGTGACGGTACATATACAGCAGCATGCCACAGGAAGGCTGCATACCTCCCAACTGCAAGCAGCAACAAACAATCAAAGTCGTTTTTCCTCGCGGGGCTTTAAATCTAAAGCTTTGTTTCCTACGGTAGGTGGAGAGTGATCGGATTATTGGCGCTGCAGCCAACATTTTTTTGGGTTGTGAAATACCACCATGGTGAGATGGTGGTCGAAGTGCTGCGACCACGTCAACCGATGGACTGTGGACCAAAAGTTGAACGACGTCGAACATTTTATTTATTTCAAACATGGACAGTGAAGGTTGCGGCCGCAGAAATTCTTCTCGGATTCGACACATTACCTGGCGTCATTTGCTTTATGAGGCCACGGCGTCGCATCAGACATGTCCGCTGCTCATGGAATATTCATCCATATACATTTATTTTTTGAAGACGATGCACAAACAAAGAAACTGCCACAAAATAGGACATTCATGAAAAGATGAGTGAATGGATAAAGCCTTGACAGTTTAGACAACATTTTTGATATGAATGCAGTGACGTTGGTGCAACCTGCCGTTTCACCCTCTACTGGGTCACCCTGTTACAGCCTTCAACCGTACGCCTCCAATGTAGTCTGGGCCATCATTGCGCCACTCGTGATGTTGCCACGGGCGCCGTTTCTAGTCCGTCCGCCCTGATAAGACGTTTTGTCTCACCACCGCACTCATGATCTCAGAGTTACGTCACGACTCCTTTGCCATGACGTCACCAGTCAGGACACAGACGCTGTCGTTCTGCTACGCCGTGGAGACGGCGTAAAACTCGGACCACGAGGACCTACAGCCGGCGGCATTTTAAAACAATGAACCGGGCCAAGTCTTAGTATGGAGGGGCACAGACGAGAGCGACAGAGGAAACAATACACGATGCCAGGGCTCGCCATGGATGCAGACGGTTGGCCAACTCAGCGCCGATTTAAACTGCGCGATGCTAAAGCGTCGAGTGAAATCGGCACGACTGGCTTACTGTTGTGTGATAAGCCGCAAAGTAAAGCGTTTTGTTCATGAAGGATACCTTTTGCAAATGCATGGATCTTGTCGCAAATGAATCTTCCTGCTAGTCTAATGCGAAGATCTGAAAGTACGACGAGGTCATCAGTTCTTTTTTTGTTCGCAACAAAAACTTTAAACGCCATCTAATTGTGAAATATCTGTTCCGTGAAGACACAATCGAAGGCTGCCAATGGATCACTCCAAGTCTCAAAGGCACACCTTGCCGGTGTGTGTGTGTATGTTGGGGTGTAAACTGCACAAGGACGTCTCGCAAATATGCATGAAGACAAGGTGTAACACGGAGGTTCCACTGCGCGGTTTTTCCATTTTTTTTCTGTTCTGATTTTGCGATTTTTCATCTTGGTTTTGCGTTTTTCCGTCACCGGAAAATGTTAAGTCCAAAAGAATACACGGTGCCGGCTCCACAACGCCACACCGTGAATTCCTGACAAAGAATCGTAAAAGCGAATTGAAAAGACGGGAATTCGATAAGAAAAACCGAAAAATCGAAAACGAAAAACCCAATAATGTTGAAATATTTGAACTTTATTGAGGTTTTCCATCACAATCACGTTGATAACGCTGGTCACAAAGCCTTGGATTCGGGCCGCGCAGTATTCAGTTTAAGCTGCCTTGAATTTGAGTGGATTTTGAGGACGTGAGCGCGGGGAGCTGGTTCTAAGTTTAGGGTCTAGCGTTGTAGTTTAGGGTTTAGCGTTGTAGTTACCCTGGCTGGTTCGGTGGAGATGGAGGGAGAGGAACAAGTACCTGGAGAAGAGAGCGCCTTGGGAGATGAGCAAGGTCAAGGTAAGATTAACAGGCATGTTGATCATGGCAGTGTTAGTAGCTACTTGCGAGTATTCAGGAACTTTTACACCTCCAACTTGCATGCGTACTTACCGGAATCATTTACGTGAAAGATCAGGGGTGACGATTTCCGTAAGTGATTGGAGAGGGGGAGAAACTGAGCCGAGGGCCCGACAACTTAACCTCCCTCCAAATGTGGATTTCTCAATGGATTCAGTCCGCTTTTTTGATCGACGTAAGTTGACGTCTTTTTGCACTGTTTATCCTAAAAATTTGCGTTTATACCCATGGATATAGGCATATAGAAGTGTATATATAAAAGATAGAATAAATAAAATTTTGCGTTGATCCCACGAATATGAGTAAAGATAGAATATATATATATATATATATATATATATATTATATATGTGTGTGTGTGTGTGTGTGTGTAGATAGAAAATATATGGAAATGTATGGAATATATATAGAATATATGTAAAATATAAATACACTTGGAAGACAAAAAAATAGATAAATCGCTTTTTTTTATCGTTTTTGCTTCTTTTCTTACATTCTTTTTATCTCTTATCTATTGCGGCCGTTCTTTTTGTTATTATTGCTTATTTCCGTTTAACCCGACAGAAAATACTACCAACCAGGGTTCAACCAACATTGAGAAGGAGGTGGAGGGCAAATCAACATTGGGTGGTTCAGGTCCCTCTCAAAAAAATATATATTCACACCCTTGTGAAAGACAACACCTGCGGCTGCCATTCCCGCTACCGAAGCCGCAGCAGCAGCAGCAGCAGCAGCAGCAGGCGCAATAAGCGCGGACGCTCAAAAACTAGATCCGCCTTAAAAAACTCTGTTCCGTTTCTGAACAGTAAATCTACGCATACTACTCAGTTAGACCCAATTACGATACATGCCAATTCGACAATGACAAACTCAAAGAACGCGAAGATGAGAAAAACGCAAAATCGTGACACAAAAGCGCAAAAGCGCAAAATGCAAAAGCGTAAAAGTGGGAAATCGTGATGCAAAAGTGTAAAAACGGAAAATCGTAAAACAAAAGAGAGCGCAGTGGAGCCTGAGCTTAAGAAGCGCCGCCGCTGATCGATACTGCTTTTTGACATTTGTACTCGCCTAGCGCAGAAATGGGAAAACGTGAAACATTCAACACCTCTCCGTACTTGATTTTGCTATTTCCACCATTTTCAACAAAGCTTTTTTTAATCTCTATCAGTTAATGGGTAGGCAGGATTGCCTTTCCATGCCCGTGTGACCCAGTTACGTTAAATACCAGGGTTTCTACACTACTTCAAAAATCTTCGGGTTACACCACTCCCCTCTGTTTTTTTTTCTAAATCTACTGCCGCCGACGATGATAGTGATGGGTCTTGCGAACCGGGTAAGCAGGTAACAGGCCAGTAACATCGCCGGGTTCGCGAGGAGTACCACGCTCGGGTGTGAAAAGGGATTAATTAAAAAAAAATGCAGCAAAACAAATAAAGAAACACAAGCAAACCAAACAGAAATTAAAAGGAAGAACATATAGAACATACTTTGGTGTCATCTTTCAGTTCCAGTACGATGTGGAAAGACATCAATAATATGATCCATTTTAACTGGCTTGATCAACTACTTATGTTGTTTTTATGACTGGTTTTTTGTATTTGCTGCATTATTATTATTGCATTAGTTTCAGTGCACTGATAGAATTGTATATTCTTGCACGGTGCCATAAAAACGGAATGTTCTCGATTGAGGTCACGGACACAGTCTCTGGCACGAGCGTAGTGAGCTGCCGGATATTG
Source organism: Capitulum mitella (assembly GCA_030062745.1). Classification (NCBI taxonomy): domain Eukaryota; kingdom Metazoa; phylum Arthropoda; class Thecostraca; order Pollicipedomorpha; family Pollicipedidae; genus Capitulum; species Capitulum mitella. The sequence goes on from CP099854.1 coordinate 13,370,799, forward strand.
TCTCAATGACCGAGATCTAGAACATAGAGCTTACCTGGCAGAATACGAGAAATTGTTTCCTATGTGTCTGAATGAAGAAGCCGAGTAGATTTGTTCATGGGTTCTGCGACCAGACTCGCGGCTTCTGAAACCTGTTCAGGTCATTAGATTTCAGTTATGTTGAAGATTATTAGGTATGCATGTGATGGAACTTTATCCTTTATTTTGTTTGATGCCATTGGGCATAACAGATACAAATAGAATTTCAAGTTTGCAAGAAAACTGTTTGTAAAGTATCGCGTTAATAACAAATGCAGGAAGTGACAAATCGCTATATAACATCAGGTCTTTTCTTTCGCACTTTGTTTTTCGTATTTTCCAAAGCAAACGCAAGGTGTTCAGGAAAATGCATGCACAAAAACCTTGTTCCAAATTTCCTGCACGGGAACTTCCTAACACCCTAACTGCAATAAACATATGGGAAAACTTAGCCATGGGTATCTTAAAATCGACCATGCCGTTTCATGCACGATGTCTTTGCCATGTCTGATTTGAGATGACCTCATTGCCTAACGTTGATCCAGGAGTCTCACAACGAACTGTGATCTAAACTATGAGTTATGCTACAAGAGCATCCTAATTCCCAGGTAAACATTACTGTTCCGAGTCAACTGACGGCAAGTGGAATGCATTTCAATGGACTGTCATTGAAAGTCAGCAGATCATGACCTTAACCGAGTAAGTATTGAGAGATTGAGGCATGCGTAATTATCGGAAATGCAGTAATGCATTTGGACTCTTGCTTTGATTTTCATGCACCATTTGCTCTTGGGTCAGTCTTGCAAACTGATCTCGATGTTACAAATAAATTAAATGTACAACGCACTGATGAGAAACAAATATAATGCGATGCGATGATCACAGTGACGCTGATCTTCCGCCCGCTGTCATAAATCCACTGGTGCTCTACGTTTAGGTCTGCCGGACCTGCCCATGGTTTTCATCACGGTTCTGTTTTTCCTTCATTAAAATCACTTTTCCGCTTCTATTTTCCTGTGAAATGGAACGTCCTTGGGCTTGTCAATGAACGCCGCCGCCAGGTGGTCTTCGCAACAGCTATGAACAGGCGGGTTTTCAGCCGGAAAGATGCGTCGTATGGCATATCGCGTCAATATAGGATATCGCGAAAACAGGAGAAAGGTATCGTCTTCGTCATCAGTGTCCTACCTTCCTTAACCTTTCCGGTTCATAAACGTTCATTTTAGGTGCCGGCCTTCACACAGACCAAACGGTGCCTCGGGGACAATCTTTATTCTGTCCTGCGGCTGCATCCCGTAATGAATTTCGGGTTCATTCTTTTCCAGGTGGTCAGCTATGGCGATGCAGTTACCCAGTGGTGCGTCAGAATTCAGAGTCTGGAGGAATATCCAGGGTTTCAATGGACCTTTTACCCCGTAAAACTTGCATTTATTTTGTGACATTATACACAGAACGACGCCAGTCTGTAGGAAAACCCAATGGCTGTGATGCGATGCTTGTAAAGTGCATTTTGGCAAGGACTGAACGGAGTGAACTGCAACATTTTGCATAACCACTTAGCTATTACGTAGTAAATAACAGGTATTGCAGTAGTTCTTCCAGTCCATTAACCCTATTCCCGGAGGGCTAGACGGTATAGCCGATTCCCGGTATGGGGGCGGATTCGGCCCCCCCTGAGATCTTGAGAACTACACATCCGATTTCATCGCAACAAACGGCAATCGATTTGTCATGACGTAAACTACACTTTGAAAAAAATCAAAATTTTGAAAGGTTGGATACAGGGGGGGGGCCAAAATATGAAAATGGGGGTACTTTTGGACTTCTTATAACTCCGTTGATAATGGGCCGATTTCGGTGACATTGACATGAATCGAGAGATTATGGTTGGGACTTTTAAAAATTGGTACACACATCTGAAATTTTGGGAAAATTCATAGGCGTTCATAGGGTTTCAAAAATAGGAGGATTAGTTTTTTCAACAAATCAGTGAACAAAAAAGGCAAAAGCACTTTTTGGCTTCTTGAAGTCATATTATGCTAAAGAAGCACAAATCGTGTTACAATGTTTTTATAATCTTAGCATAGGCGGTGCCAGAGACATGAAAAAGGGGAACTGTCATGGTCACATGCTCCTCAGATCAACTTGTGACCTTTTACCTAAAATGGTCTCTAGTGACCTTGCAGTCGCTTTGAATGATCTAGTGTGCGTTTAATATTGTCTGAAAACGTTTTCAATCATTTAAATTAACTCTGTTTCGAAAATTTCATTTTACGGCTATTATGGTATAGGGTACGCGCAATGACGTTTTAGGTCATAGCTCCGTGACCCGACCTGATATTAAACTGAAAACTGATACACAAGTAGAGGACACCCTTCTACGTCACATATGTTCTGGGTTGAGCATTTAAAAATGGCGCCGAAATTATTACTATAAAATCAAATTTGGACTTTGGACCTTGACCTGACCTTATAAAGTGACGTCAGATAAATAAAACTGTTTGCACGCCCAACTATTTAGCTATACATTCATATTAAGTTCTAAGTTTTATCTTAAAAACGCTATTTTGGCAGTCTTTTTCCTTTTACCCTGAACAGGGCCAAAAACGGCCTGAGGTGCCTCCCAAAAACGTTACCTGACTCCACCTCTGATCAGAATAGAATTTCGAAATTTTGTCACAGTGTGTAGAAAGAATAGCTAGAAAAGTGGCCAAGTTTCGTGAAGCGCGTCAAAAACCCTGGAACTGGCAGGCAGAAAACCGGGGGGGGGGGCGGATTTAGCCCCCCTGCCACGAACAGGGTTGAAGAATCCTAATCTGCTGAAAGACGCTTTCAACAATTCTACGCTGAGATATTGTACCGCCAGAAGGCAAAGCAGGTGGGCTATGTTTGGCGCCTAGGCCTCACACTCGTCATACATGTCTGAGGCACGGAGGAATCATATTAATCTGTGGGTATGTCAATAGCTATAACATAGATCATTACATATAATGCATGATCTGTGTCAGTGGCCCTGATCTATGACTGGTTGTCAGCCCACAGATCCTGGCGTGAGAGTCTGATAACGACGCTGCAACCGTAGAATTCGATGAAACATCAGTGCATTTGCAGTGAGAAGTGCATCGCGCCTCATGAGACTTCCACGGATGAAAGTGCATTGTCATGGGCACCGCCACCGGAGGGTACAAAGCGTTTCCTCCCCCTTGGGGGGCGAGGAAACAAGGAATCATTTCGTAACCCTCGCGTTTCCAACTTTTGTATGTTTGTGCATTTAGTTACCGAAACGTATTTCATTTATTCCTCTCCTCTGAACTAGCGCAATAAAATAGACGAAATTCGAGTAATTACCAGGTTTTGGGGATAGCCTGGATACGTATGCACCAGTGTGTACTCCCTCGTCCCCCTTATTAAAAAAGTATGTCTGCGATCTTTTGCATTATTCATTGTGAAAGCAGACCACATTTACCACCAATATCCCCGGGATACCGACCAGACACTCCCGAGTGGGGGAGGGCGAGGAGCTGCCAGACATGGCGAGACGGGCTGAACGGCGTGAAACAATCCGGTGCTCTCCGTCTATTCACCTGCCACAACTGGATTGATCGAGGTCCCAGCGCATTTTCGCCAGCTCGTCACAGACAAAAGCCGACGCGTGCTGCACACTTCACGGCTTAGCAAGCAGCACGGCCTCCGGTGGAAGGCGATCCATCCAAGTCAGTCGACTTTCTTATCGCCGTTGGCATCGCGAAGCAGTCATTCCCCCCTGCTGAGAGCCTGACGTTACTCCTATGTGCTATATAATCCCCCTCAGGGGTGTAGTATTATGTGAATAATTGAAGGGGACGGGGCGCGAACCAGGGGCCGGCAACCTAACCTCCCCCAAATGTGAGTTTCTCAACGGATTTAGCCCACTTGATTATGACCGACGTCAATTTTCGTTTTTCCTTTTGGTTATTATTTACCAAATAAAAAGCTATGTTCTGCCAAGTTGACCCGGTATTTGCTGGCGTATTCAGAACTACGGCATTTGCCCGGGAGACATTCTCCCGTCTGACTGTCGTAACTTATGGACCGATCGGAACGTTTAAAAATACTTACGATAGCCCTCAACAAGAACTTTCAGAAGATACATGGTTTTTGATGCTAAGGTCACGGATGACTCTTAAAAAAGCCGAATATTTCCACTCTCAAAGCTCCCGTGGATTTCCCACAAGTCAGAAGCATAATTTATCGTATGGTATCATTCTTAAACCTTACCAACGTATTGCCGAATAAGGTCGGAAAAAAACAATGGCCAAGGCCACAGGTCAAGATCAAAGTCAGCTTAAAGGTCGAGACTAGCTTGCTTTCTACCAAATAGCTTAAAATGCGTCGAAACGGTTTTGTGTACCAGTTAGAGTGTATAACGGACTCTGCTATGGAAATTAGCGCCTCCAGTTACCCCATAAACCATAAAAATGGGGTCACATAAAAAATGCATGGCCTTCAAAAATGTCCGATGACCTTGGCCTTAGTAAGTCATTAGACAAAAATGACGATCGATATGGAATTTCGGTTGGGTTGCTGGTGTTTCATTTATTGGTTCATCTTTATAGTCCAGTTTCTAGCGAATCTTTCAGTCCAGCTGTGACTTGAACGGATCGGTTCATACAATGCTCAAATTTCGTCTGATCTTGCTCCGTGACCTTACATGAACTTTACCTAAGGAATGGATAGGACATGCGCTAGGAGTTCATTGAACGGTGTACAAAGTTTCGACTTCACATTTTGAACGGCTTGGAAGTTATTCAGGGAGTACCAAGGCGGGGTGGGGCGGGGGAAAAAGCTCCCCCGAAGCAAATGGTTGATCAAACTAGCAGAAAATTTTGGTGGTGAGCGAAATCATCTTTGGAATGGCCAGGAAGACAAGGGGGTGGGAATGGCCCCGCAAAAGAAATTATGTATGTGCTCAGTCATTCGTTCACTTCCGCAGGTGGCAATACTGATTCGAAACGTGCTCAGGCTTTCTTTGTAAAAGATGTCATAAAACTAAATACGTCTACCGATATCGGTTGGCTTTCGACGCTGGTTTTGAAATATCCAGATTCCAGTCAGGTCAAAGTTTCAAATTCAAAACAGGAACTGAAATTTTATATAGTTTCAAAAGCGGCGACAAAGGTCTACAAGTGAAGGTTGAAATATTGTTTTGGAGAAACGTGTTATCCAGCGACGTCCTAGAACTTTTCAAATGATTATCACAACTCCGTGAAATCAACCAGCCAGTGGTATACCATATCCATCCATACCTTAACAGCGATGCAGTAAAGAACACGGCACCCGATTGAAGAGAACGGAAGGCTTAGTATCTCTTAAGGAAGCTCAGGAAGCTTTCCTAAGGAGGCTTAAGAAAGCTGAAAACTCCATAACTGACAGCGCCAGCAAGGTTTCAATTTTACGGCCCCGCGTTCGGTCGCACTGACCCCTACCCCGTCAGGGCGGGTCAGCCGTGACAGGCCGTCATTCAGTGGCCGATTTTCTCGGCTATCGATGTTTGCGGTGCAAAGCCTCTTCATCGCAATCGCCTCCGTCTTTGTCGCCGACGCGTGATGAATGGGCCGGTCGACGAAGAATCGCAATTCAAACGACGTCCATTGCCTTTGACAAATTGGCCTCATTAGCCGGCTTTCAGGCAACGCGGCCAGGACACGACCGTTGAACAGCGGTTTTCCACATTGACTTCTGGACAACGGCGGCACTCAGCCGTCGCCCAGCGTCACGCGTCAGTCGATGCGTGGACCGATTCCTCTTCGCGCGCCGCCAGGATCGACGATCAGAGAGGGGGTCGCTCGGGTCACCGCACTGACGTCGCCAGACAGCAAGACTCGCCGAACCGGAACGACCAGCGGATCTGACAGACGGAAGCTCGGAGGCTGGCACTTGCTCACGGTTGGTAAAGTGCCGAAACGCGGGCGAGTGGTACTGGCCGACACGGACGAAGGGGAAGGAGGAAGGACTTTTCAGACAAAGCGGGGGCCCGGACTCTAGCCCTCGAAACGCTCCACGGCTGCCGGATCGGCACATAGCCAGGGCAAGGGCCAGCGATTCGGTGCAGGAGCGAGGAAAATCAAGGCGTCGGAAGAGGAATGGGTTCGAGAAGCAGGTTTCCATCGCAAACGCCTAGTACGAGTTGAATTATCTTGAAGACAGGGCACCTGTCGATGCCTCGTCGCATCAAAGGTCAGATGACCAGCGATTGACGACAAAGACCGGACAGCGCCCACTTTGTCACCTGTCGAGAAAGTTCAGCTACTCGTCACAACAAAACCGGACACTGACCAGCTTGTCACCTGTGGGGGAAGCATCAGTAACTGGTCACAACAGAGGCCGGACAGAAGGGAGGATCAGCTGTTCGTCACTGCAGACCAAAGACGGGGCGGCGAGGCGTCACAACAGCCGAGATAACTGCCGGGCAGACTCCTCGCCCTCTGAGGGTCCGCTCACAGCTGCACCAGGAGGCTGGAGATCGCACTGTCTCGCCCTGCGCTCCGAGGTACGCTCGGCGCCCGCTGAGGCAGCCGGGGATCGGCTGTCTCCGCGCCGCGGTCTCAGCGGCGATGTCCGCCGCCGATTCTGGCGGCTCGTCCGGTCGGCGCCGACTGAGCGGCGTTCGCTGCCTTCTGCTGCTGACGCTGATCGCCCGGCCAGCAGCCGCCCGGCAGGAGATCCAGCCAGCGGGTGCCAGGCAGGAAATGACACCAGCAGCTGCCAGGCTGGAAATGCAACCAGCAGGCGTACACGAGGAGATCCAGCCAGGAGTTGTACATCAGAAGAACCAGGCAGCAGCCGCCCATCTGGAGGTCCACCCGGCAGCTGACCGGCAGGAGGATGCAGCCGGTAGCTGCTCGGCAGGAGATCCCGCCAGCAGGTGTCCGACAGGAGATCCACTCAGCAGATGTCCAGCAGGATTTCCTGTCGGTGCAGAGGATCGCTGATGACGAGGTTGGCTGTCTGGCGGAGTTCGTCATCGCAGACGGCTGGGACTCCGTGGACATCATCAGCGACGTCACAACGGGTGGGTGAAAACCGGAACTGGTGGGTTACTGAAAACATGGCAGAACTCAATGACGTAGAACTAAAAAAATGCAAGTCAACGTAGGATGATAAGAGCACATTTCAACTGCGTTAAATTAATCCTGGTTGCATTTTTCTGGACGTGTGAGAGACAAAACTGAAATGGAGGTTACCGTGGTAACTGGTATCTCGCTGTAGACGTTTGCACTGAAAGCCAAAGGAAATCCCTTCGCATAACGCAGCCCCAAAAACTCAAACCCTGCTCGAGCTCACATCATCGGACATTCAAACAGACGCGCCGCTGCTGGCACCTTGAACGCCAGCTTATTGAAAGCGTTCACACGACAACCAGGACCACTTTCAGACGTTCAAGGCCGTGCCCTCTACGCGACCTTGACCCGCGCCGGGGTCTTCAGCCGCGTGCTGACGGCGCCGTCTGCCCCGGAGCCCGCTGCCGGTGCCGGCCGCGGTCAGCATGGGGTTGTCTGGCTGAGCAGCGCCCCGCCTCCGGCGCCGCGCCCCGGCCACCGCTGGCTGGGGGTCAGAGGTCAGCACGCGCCGCCCGTCGGCGATCACGTGACCACACTGGCCGGACGCAACGCTCAAGGTCACCTGGTCCTGGCGGACGTCGGCTGGAACGCGCGCCATGGTCGGCTGGTGACGCATCCCCTGGGGCGGTGCGTCCCTGGCGGCGGGTTTGCGCCCACAGGCGACCTGTGGCGACCCGTCAAGGAATGGGGCGGGTTCCTCCGCGGACTGGAGCTGTCCGTGGGCATCTGCGTGGTGGAGAACGAGTTCCCGCTCATCAGGAACACGACGCTCGACTACTACGAGTCGTGCAGCGCCTTCGCCGGCACCCAAGTGAGTGTCGTCAGTTCCTCCCACTCCCATCCGGTGAAAGGTCACTTTTTTGTGTCCTCCGTCAAACACCACGCGGTTCGTTTAGTGAATGGAATCAGGATCATCCGCGGGAACTGAACCGATCATTATCAGCCGCGGCTGAAGAGCGGCCTCTGTCTGATCCAAGCCAACTAACTGTCCTAATGTGAACGTTTCCGCTGTTGGACTTGTCCACTGCTCACCTAGCGACAGCAGCGGTGGAACAGCTGTGGAGATGGGTCGAGGGGGGTGGCGAACGCGATTTTTACCTCATTTTTTCCCATGCAACGCCGTAGGGTCAATATTAAGTGTTGGCCAAAGTTGGGGGGGGGGAAGCAACTGCTCCCCTCGGTTCCAGTGCCCCTGCCTGGCGATTCGCCATCAAAAAATATTTTAATCGTGTTCGTATTGTGTAAAGAACTGACGTATTTGGGATATTCGCTAGCGTTCCGACTGTGATAAGACTCCTAAAGCGACTGGCCATTGGCATAGTTGAATTCACTTCCAGCCCAATGTCCATGACAGAGAGATGTCCAAACGTTCCACGTCGACCCTCGTGGGGAAAAAATATCGACCCTGACGAGCCTCGAACCCGGGAACCTCGGTCCGCGAGGCCGTGCTGATTCCTTCCGGCCGGCAGGTCACCCACGGTCGGATCTCAGGCGGGCTGAACGGTCGGCTGCTGACCTACCTGCAGGAGCACCTGGGCTTCGACGTAACCCTGGTGCCGGTGCTGCGCGCAGCCGGCGTGTCCCACTGGGCACGCACCTTCTCCGCCGTGGCTGCCGGCCGCCTCGACGTCTCGTGCTCGTCGTGGACGGTGCGTCTGGCGCGGCGGCGGCGGGTCGACTTCTCGCTGCGCACGGTCACCGTGCCGATTGGATTCGGTATCCGCAGGCCGAGCAGCGAGGCGGACGGGGCAGCCTTTCTGAAACCGTTCCGGCCGGCGGCCTACGGCGGCGCGCTGCTGCTGCTCGCGCTGCTAGCGGCCGCCGCCTGGGCGCTGGACCGGCCGCGCCGGCTGCGGCCCTTGCTGCGGCTGGTGCGGCCTCTGCTGCGGCTGTTGTGTGTCCTGCTGGACCATGGCCGCCGCGTGCGGCGCCTTACGCCGGACCGAGGGTTGGGCCAGGCATGGGACCGGACTTTGGAGAAGGCTTTGGGCCGTACTGTACACAACACTCTGGACAGGACTTTGGACCGGAGTTTGGACCGGGTTTCGCACGGCACTTTGGACAGGACTTGGGACCAAACGTCGCAAGGTAACTGGGACAGGACTTTGGGCCCGAATTTCGACAGTACTTCGGACCGGACTTGGGACAGGGCTTGGGGTCGGACTTCGAGCCGTGGTCGAACGTCCGGGGTCGCGAACTGGACGTCGGACCACCCTTCCGGTCAAACCCGAGACAGCACGTCAGACAGGGCGTCGGACAAGACGGTGGAGCGGAACCTGGACCGAGTGCTGGGCCGAAGGCTGACCGGGGCCTCGGACCGACCCTTCCGGCCGTCGCCTGTCGGCCCTGACCCGGATCCTCCCCCGGTCGGGGCCCCGGATCCGGATCTGGCCCCGTACTCGAACCCGGAGTCGGACCCCGACCCAGACTCGGCGCTGGAGTCGGCGTCGCTATGGCTGCTGACGTTGCTGGGCTGCCTCGCACAGCAGGGCAGCTCTGTGCCGCTGCGCAGCGCCGGCTCCCGGCTGGCGCTGCTGCTCGGCTGCGCTGCCGGCCTCCTCCTGCTCAACTTCTACACCAGCAGCCTATACTCGCGCCTCGCCTCGCGCCATAGCGCGCTGCCGTTCTCCTCGGTCGCCGCGCTGTTCCGCGACAGCAGCTTCACGGTCGGCGCCCAGTTCGGCCCGTGGCTGGTTACCATCGCGGCCTCGCTCTCCGGGCTGCCGACGGCCGCCGTCCGTCGCCGCCTGGCCGGACAGTCGGGCCTCCACCGCAACCAGACTGCGGCGCGGCTAAACGACCATCGCTTCGCCTACATGCTCACGGCCACGGCGTTTCGAATCATCGTGCGCCAGCCGCCGTGGCGGGCGGACCGCTGCGCCGCCTGCTTCCTGCCGCTGGCTGGCGTGGCCGAGGAGCGCGCGCTCATCTACAGGAAGCGGCTGCCGCAGCGGAGGCTGTTGGACGTGCACGTGCTGCGGCTCTGGGAGGTGGGCGTGCTGACCCGAGAGAGGCGCCGCTGGCTCCCCGAGACCCTGCAGGAGAGCTACCGGTGAGAGGGCGCTGTGAGACCTGCAAGAGAGCTACCGGTGAGAGGTAGTGTGAGAGGTAATGATGAGAGGCCGTAGAGAGAAGTTACGGGGAGAGAGGTTGCAGGAGAGCTACCGGTGAGAGGTGTAGTGAGATGTGATGGTGAGGCATTGTTTTCGGGAGAGCTTCAGGCGGTGAGAGCAGGCGGTGTCAGGCGATGACATCGGTGTAGGAATGTACAGGGCAGGTAAAAGTGCAGTCGTACCAGATCGGGAATGTTTGCATTGGCCATATGATACTACATGGAAATAAACAGCCTCAGAATAATTCTCGCATTACCAACTTTAAAACCTTGACTGTCTGTCCAGGTGTGCGTCTCTGCCTCTCTCTTCAGGTGTGAATTTCCGACTTTCTGCTCAGGTGTGCCTCTCTTCCTCTCCCTTCAGGTGTGAGACAGACGATACTTCTTGGGACGGCATCAGCATGGCGCAATTGGCCCCGGTCTTCATCATGCTCGCGGGCGGCATGGTTGCCTCGCTGCTGCTGTTGGCGGTGGAAATAGTCCACTTCCGGCGTATGGGACGACACCGGAAGGGGCGGACGGCCCGGCCGAAAGTACCCGTTCGCGTCGGAAGAGGCTGGTTTCAGCCATTGCATGCTGAGAGGTCAAATTGACGCACGTCTGATTACATTTCTACTCGCATGAACAGAACTGCAGTCGCTAAACCTTTAAAGACAGGGGCTGTTTATTTCATTTTATTTAATTCATTAAACGCGTGCACATAGGTTCACCCAAGGGAGCGCCCATGGGCTACAAGCCCCCCCCCTTTAGCGCTTTTATAAATCATTCTTTTTCTCTCGACTAACAAGCGTGCAAAAGGCCATCTTTTGCATGATCCAGATTTTTAGGACAGTGCCATTTTGTGAGAAACACTTGGCGTTTCGCATAAATTAGCATTCGTTTGCCGTCTCAGACGGGCACAATAAATAGCCATATAGTGGTGACAAAGTAATTGGTAACATGCTCCACGCAACGCATAACAACCCATTTTCCGCGAGTAAACTGATGACCTCTACCTCCAAAAAAGTGGCCCAAATCCGGGAAAGGTTTTTTGAGGGGTCCACGATTACCTTCAACTATGCCCCCCCCTTAGGAAAATCCGGTAGCGCCACTGCGTGTGCATCATTGTGGATCCGCGGCACGGAAAAAAGAACATGATTACAAAATGAAAAAAAACATCAGCTAAGCAGGACAGAGTCAGGTCTGGGCATGGGGATGCAAGATGAGTTTGTAACAGAAGCCAAACATTGTTTTCGGTAATGCGCTGTTTTCAGGCGTGGAATACCTGCCGAAGGTATATGGATACGGCAAAAAATCCCACGCAGATGATCAGGGCCGTCTTGCGTTACACTTGATCCAAAGACAGGTTGAAGTGAGAAGGGCGAAGACTTGTGACGGGAGGAAAAAAAGTTAAAAATGCATGACGTCTGGTATAAGATAAAATATCATGGAAGAACCATTAGACTACTTAGTCATCTCCTCCAAGCAGCAAAAACCCACAACAGCAATGATGGAAATATCTCCATTCTGTTAGCCCATGTGACGTACATTGTTGAAAAGAACCACATCCCACAGGGGATGATGCAGTGTGCTGCCACAGCAGAGTATACCACACAGCACAGTTGTACGATTGTGTCACTGATATATGACCACGGGGTGGCGCCAAACTACTGAACGGTTACCCTGTTACTCTGGACCGAGCGTAAGGCATGCTATCTCAAATCTCAAGCAGAGTAAGATATCTGGACGGACAATTTGTAGTAACAGCAATGTGTTTCTTGTGAGCCAGTTGATGCTGAACTTATCATGATTTATGATGATTATGATGATGGTGATGGACTAATGACGACATAATTTTGGCAGCAGGGCTTGAACGGTAGTTTGTATGTTAGGAAGTTCCGTTTCTCTATATTTATGTCTGTCAGACGATGTATGTGCAAACAGAGGGGTGTAACGGTATGGGATAACCTATGGGGCAATTCAGATGTCACTGCGTTTTTTGGTTGTCAGATTCAGAACGCCATGAAAAACGTTTTACCCGGTTCTCTGCAATGAATGACGGTAGACGTACAAGACCAGACGCATTGATCAAGCATTGACGCACCTGGAAGGGGGAGGGACGGTTCATGGTATTTGTGACGCACTCGGAACCTCCGCTGCTTTCGCACAGTTCTTCTGATGCTGGGGATAATCTGTTTCCCCGCACGAAGTTGAGTGTTTTGCGTCGCGTGGAGCGTCCTACTTATTATATTGTGAAAATATGGCTATCTTAGGTGTCAGAAACGGCAAACCAATGCTCATTCATGCGAAACGACTGACGTGTCTTTGGCACGTTAGTCGTTTCGACACTTTCCTGAAAAGCCTTAACCCACAAAAATTCGGTTTCGGTCCTTCCCTCTTTTTCGTAGATTCGTAGACAGGAAGACAACAAAAAACGATCACTTCCCCCCCCATGGGGTGCACATGTGGATACAAGGACCTAGTTGGACGTAGTTGCGTGTGCCACAAAAATGATGTAACTGTCATTGCACTGACTAACAGAGTGCAACAATGGAGGTGATGAACTGAGGTATAAATCGTGCACCTGATTTGTGTACGCTCCAACTGGTAACGTTTGTTTGGTCGACTTGCGTTCTAAACGACACCTGTGCTTGGTGGTGCACTGTGGATGTAATAAACTGCACGGGAGAAAATCTTCGTTGGTACTAACAAAAAATTATTAACCAGAAGACTATGCGAAGACGAAAACAAATACAGTGGAAGCTGACAGCCTTTTTGCGGGAGCGGATGAGAGCACGCAGATTATACAAGCACGTAACACTTAACAGCTGTTTTGGGTATTTTGGAACATTGAAGAACTGCCAACTTTCCGCTTAAACAAGCGTTAATGGAGACCAGCGAATTATGAGCACGTTCTGATTTTTATTGCCGTTTGGACAAAAATAAACGTATTTCTTTCGATTTTGACATATTTTCAAGAATCGAGGAAAACATGCGCCTTACTATATGGCTCGCACTGAGTAATCATCGGCAGCAGAATTTGCAGGCCGACGAAAGGCAATGACGGCGGCATAGGGCGTTTCACTTCCCGCCAGCTACTGCGCCACTCATGACACATTTTGTGGTGTGCATGTCGGCTAAGAGCACGCACTTGTCGGCCGGGCAAGAGTGCGCAGCTTGGTGCGCAGCTTGGCGAGCTGCGCAGCTGAACTGGCGACAGCTGCGACTCCTACCGAGGTCAGATAGGAAGCATGCGGACGGAACGTACAAAAGGTGGTAATGCCAATGCAGTTTTGGTCCACAGCATTTTGGATTGCTCATTATTTCTTTCGCATTTTACCGGGATGCGGAGAAACAGGCGAAACAGGAAAACAGCAAGCATTTGTCATTTTTTGTATGACGTCATCATTTACCCAAAACGAAACTAAGACCTGACTTACTGTCGCGAAACTAATGGTAATTAACTACCGAACTTTCTGGAAGGCAACACAGTGCGTACTCCAGCCGCACAAAGTGCGCGCTGTTACCCGGCACATCGGGTAAGATGTGATATATTATAGAGCGATATCATCATAAGGCCATCATAGAGCGCGTGTGACGCGCTCTTTGATGGCCCAGTCAGCTGAAACTTTAACCACTGAATCGCAATCTATAAAGTGTCATGGTGGAACAACCATGAAAAAACAAAACTTTCAGAAAATATTAAAGGACAGGAAGCCGTCACAAAGGTTTTCCCAGTACTGCCTAGGGGTGCAAGATATGGCAACCTTAAGTTTTTTCGTGAATAACTTCTGAACCGTTAAGACCAACCCATCCAAACTTCCAGTATTTGTCCATCAATCAGTTTTACATATTCTGACATCAAAACCACTTCCATGCTAAGTCAGGTCATGAAGATATAACATCATAAATGAAGCCTTGCATGGATGTTTCACCTTTTCGGATGGTGGCACGACGTTTTTTTTTTTTTGATAATATTCACGAATGTAATGCATGGATTATTTGGATTTTCATAGGGCACGGTCCCTTAAAAGCTAGACAATCGTGTTACGTCAGCATTAAAGGTCATGCTAGGACAGCTGACAGCTGGACATGATTTGCTTGGTGGGCGGTAGAAGTGGTTGCCGCTGGCCTTCCCCATGGTTCGAGCTAGACAAGCAAATCTCTACGCGCCTCTTAGCAAGGTTCGCCAAATGCATCGCGAGGTCATGCCAGGTCACGTCATAGGTCGTCATCTCGTCAAAACGAGATGAAATACAGCCATAGGTGCAGTCAGGGGACCGGGGATCCGGCCCCCTCTTAGGCCCGCATATTTTGTGAAAGTCATCGCGCATCGTCTTACCGGCGGGCGGTTTTCGTATGATTTCATTTTACTCGAAGCTCCCCCGTCAGAAAATCCTGGCTGGGTCACCGAATGCAACCTTATCTGTGGAAGATCGTTCAGTAGCACCAAAGAACAATTATTGTTTCTTATCAGAAAGTGGAAAATGACTATTTGTCCTGACCCGGCTTGAACTTGACCCGATAAAGGGGAGACAGAGCAGATTGGATTATCACAAGATTTTGTATCAGTTCTGTACTTGACGCAGTTACGAATCCTAGCCAACAGCATTGCTCTTTGGGAGGGAGAATAATGCAGTCTCATCTGATCTGACCGAGACTGACCTTGGCTCGACGAAAAGCAGGGAATGCAAAACTGATCATCAGAAGGTTTCACTTCAGTCCTTTTTGTGACGTGGACCAAAACGGCTGCGAGCAAGTATCGGTCTTTGGCGTGTAAAGCAAAACCAATATTTCACCTGACATAGCTTGACCTTAACCCGACATGTTTTACATTTGGACACGCCTCTGATACGGAAGATGATGACCTTTCGTTTCATACTCACTTGAAGGCTCAAGGTCTATTATTGCCGACGATATGATGCACGAACCGGTGTCACTTTTTCCAATGTCCTGCTATGTGTTTTACGTGACTTATGACATTCAGTCATGAGACCAGGCTAACATAATATTTCCTGAATTGCAAGATTCAGGACTGTCGATTGGTGACAAACCGGTTCATATCCCACGGTGAGATCCTGAGATAACGGGAGGGGAGCCAGCTTTGGGCAGCCCCCAGGTGGTCGCGGGTACGAAAACACGCAAGACGGTGCTGGGTTAAGTACGTGCTGCTGCCCGACTCCCCGTACTACATATCACACCCACATGATGCAGAGCAACAAGCATAGTACAAAAATTAACGTCACCCGATTTAAACATCTATGTATACGTAAGCCGTGCTCCTGTTTTACGTTAAATGTTCGTCACGATTGGACCCAATAGCTGATCGCCACAAGCAAACGTCGCACATCAGATCCATGGCCTTACATAACAACATTACTGTAGGGAAATCTGTGCTGGACTTGGTGCCAGGCTGAAAGCCCTGCGGCACCTTTGAGTTCATTTGTTTTCTGTTCCGCAGAATACAAAACAGCCGCCCCGCCGTAGACAGAGAATGCCGCGTTCCCGCGTTCCGTGCTCCGTCGCCGACGAAACCGCTGCAATGTATGCAGACATTGCATAGGTTGAAACGGCCGAGTGAACAGACGTGATACTCTCCCCTCTCACTTCCGCGTCCCTCCCTCCCTTCTGCCTCTATTGTCTCACGTTTCGCCGGTCATGTCCGAGACCCGAAGCTTACTGGCACGGATTTCCTTTTGTTTGCCGACCCTTACTGCCTATCTTCTACCCTCTGTCGTGCGACACCCTGTAGCCGGGCCTGAAAATATTGCCACCTTCGCATTTTGCGGGCCACACAAAGTAGTAGTATATTAACTCAACCATGGAGAAATTCCTGGATCACGTCTCCAAACAGCGCGATTTTCAACGTCCGTTTGTTTGTTGTGAGTTACGACGAGCAGCCTCTTACGCCCAAGCGTCCGTGTGTTGGGTCAAGTACGCTGTTTTGCGGGACGTCAGTCAGTCGTCTGCCGGTCTCACCGCCACCTTCGGCTTGTGCGCAGCCGGTAAGGGGGACAAGGTCTTCCGGCGATTTCGTCAACACATGTCGGCGTAAAACAGCCCCTATTGTTGCGCGAACCTCCGACCGAGCGGTCCGCAGCGGACGGCGACGCCGCGGCCAGAAAGCGGAACCTCCTGTTTCGGCTCACTGGCCCCGCGTGCGACACGTGCATGTCCCACTGCCTCGAGCTGGTCTGGTCGTCAGCCGTACCACAGCCCGCCCGGCGCCGGCAGCTGGAAGTTGGTGCTGAACGGGGCACTGAACTGGGCACAAATCACGCAAAAGCGCGGCGCGATTTGGTGTGAAGGGCGAGACAGTGTTGGTGCGGCGCTCAACGAGCGATGGGTTTCGTGATCGGTAGTGGATCGGCGATCGTGGTCAGTGCTCCGTGCGGGGAGACGTGTTAGAGCCAAAGCGGAGTGTGGATCGAGTGGAAAAAGATTTCACCGCTTGCTTCTGCCGTAAGGGGCGGAGCTTCATGTCATGAGGAACGTTCTACCCCGAGCGGCTCTTGTCGGGAGCTGGACCCTCCGCCGGTTGCCATGACGACCCGACGCAGCGGCGCTTCAAACGCCAACCGATCGCAGCCGAGATGGCTGATGCGTCTAGCAGCCCTTATGCTGCTGATCTCCCCGCCTCCGTCGCTGGCGTGCAGCGCCCGCAGTGCTACTACCTACCGCCGGACGCCACAACCACCGCCCAGCCCCGGCAATGGGATCGCCCCGCCTGCCGGAGGTCAGGCCGAGGTCAAAGGTGGGGTGGAGCGGCTGCCGACGCCGCTCGCTCGCAGCGGCGGCGTCTTTTTGATCCCCGACGACGGCGGCCAGGTGTCGACCGATGGCGTCGAGACGGTCGCTGCGGCGTTTGATGTCTCCGAGCCGGCTTCGTACACAGGTGAGGGGCGGTTCGAAATCGTGTGCAAGCATCTGTGAGCTCCGCCCGAGGGACGGGGTGCAGCCCCTCAGCGTGTCATTGATGGGGAACGGATCCCTAACATTAACTGGAAGTTTATCTGACGCTATACGTTGTGTTTCAATCGCATGTAAATCTTTATAAATAAAGTGCCCGAAAACCGACCAAATGTCCATCTTTCGGGGCAGATTTGATTCGTCGGAACGGGAAAAACTCTTATCGCAGCCCTCGCAGCATGCATGGTGCTCGCGTGGGCAGCTGTTATGCGAATGTCAGATGTTGTTTGAGAGGGCCTTGCCAACGTTCGGCACGATTCGCTGTTGAGCTTTGCCGGCCGGTTTAAACTGATAAGCGATGACGTCACGCCTCGTGCGAACGGAGCTCGGCATTCGGCAACCGCGACGTCGTCGCCTGAAGACTTCCAGAGGTGGCCCACTTATCTGTCAGGTCCAACGTATGTGCCACTGGAGGCTCTGTCGTGTTCACAAACGACCGGCCCCTGTAACCTCCTGATTCGTTTCTGGCTTATGGACCGAGTGTTTCGGCCCATGTTCATTGATTTTTGTTCAGCCAGGGACGCAAACCCAAAGGCCGTCGTTCATTAGTTTGATTAGGCCAACGCAGCAAGTTGCCATGTCACAAAAAACTGTCATGCCGACGGGTAAACAGATGACAAGTGTTAAGATGTGTTGTGGCCTCGTCGCTTGTCTCATATTTCGGGGATTTACGTTTCCTCCAAACATGCACTTCTTGTGCAAAAGAAAAAAAGGTACACAGACACAAGTCTTTCTGTGTGACAAAAGCAGGGAAATTCCGGATTATGAGGCCAAAACTGGACGGACCCCACCAAAGCCTGCCCCTAGCAAGCTCTTGGGTGCGCCACCAGGGGTGCAAAATCGCGAAATCAGTTCGGGGGGCTCAGCCCTGGGTCGATTAACCTGGGGTACCTACAAATACTGATTTCTCCCCGGATTTGGATAGTTTTGTTTTGCTGTTTTGAAAAAAATTGAGGAGAGGGTGGGCTGGCTGCCAGGTTGGGGGCCGAGCTGCAAACGGGGGGGGGGGGCTGGAGCCCCCAACTGTATAGGATCCTACACCCCTGTGTGCCACTGTCTGCGTTTAATAGCTCAAAAAGAAACGAGCGCGGTGAGTGCGTCACGCTCTGGAAGACTTCAGTCTGGGTCATTCCGATTTGGACGACCAATATTTAATTACCGTATGCTATAGAAGACAAGACAGCACGATTAATTTGTCAGTTCACTGCAGTCATGCAGAAAACCTCATCCGTCTTTCATGTGTGCCATAGGCATATTTTTCAATGCTCCTCAGATATGAAAAAAGTTGATGAGCTCGGGTCCAGGCTGAAATATCTGATGTAATTTTGAAATTTTTACCATATAAAGTAACCGACAAAATTCCAGCTCTTCACCTCATTTTGAAAAAAAAAATCTTGCCTTTTTTCCTACAAAGCCGCCGAAATATGACAGCAATGGCGGGGATTTAGACGGTTACGTTCCTTCCTCTATCTGGAATGTCGTATCTGTATCTGGTCCAGGAGTCCCTCTGCCCCGTCGTTGCTTCCGGAGACTTTTTTGCTAGGTTTTTGGTGGTCTCGGGTCGTTTGCCGTGTCAGGGTCTAGTGGTCGTAGGTTCCTTTTACAGTCAGACGTGTCCCTCGGGACGTCTCAGGCGCTCCTTTGGCAGTTTCAGGGGCATTTTGGGCAGTGTCATGGACCCACCTGGTAATTCCAGGGATACTTAACCTTATTCCCGGCAGGGGGGCTGAATCCCCCCTCCTCGGGTTTTTTGCTTCCAAATTCCAGGGTTTGTGACACGGCTTCACGAAAATCGTGACTTTTCCCAGTTATTCTTCCTTCGTAGTGTGACAGAATTTCGTTTCTTTTTTGCTCCGGAGCCAGGCAACGTTTTTGGGAGACACCTCAGGCTATTGTTGGCCCTGTTGAGGGTGAAAGGAAAATGACTGTCAAAAATGGCGTTTTTGAGATAAAACGCAAAACCTTACATGGATGTATAGGTAAATGGTTGGGCAACATACAAATACAATTTTGTTCATCTGACGTCACTTCACAAGGTCAGGTCAGGGTCAAAAGTCCAAATTCGGTTTTATAGTACAAATTTTGGCGCCAAAAATGTCAAACCCGGAAAATCTATGACGTAAAAAGGGTGCTCTCTAATTATGTACCAAGTTTCAGCTCGATATCAGCAGGTCGGATCACGGAGCTATGACCTAAAATGTCAATGCGCGTACCCTATGTCACAACAGCCGTAAAATGGGATTTCAGAAATAGAGTCAATTCAAAGATTGGGAACGTTTTCAGATAATCTCAAATGCACACAAGATCATTCCAAGTGACTCTAAGGTCACTGAAGGCCACTGAAGGTCAAAAGTCATCAGTTGATCTGAAGAACATGTGACAGACAGAAGTCCTCCTTTTTCAGGTCCCTGGCACCGCCTATGCTAACATTATACAAACATTGCAATACGATTTGTACTTCTTCAGCATAACATGACTAGCAGAAGACATAAAAGTGTTTTTAACCTTTTTAATAAATCAATTTTTAAAAAGCAGTTCTCCTATTTTCAAAACCCTGTGAATGCCTATGAATTTTCTTAAAATTTCAAATGTATGCACCACTGGTAAAAGTCTCATCCATAATCTCTCGATTCATGCCAATCTCATCAAAGTCGGCCCATTAACAAGGGAATTATAAGAAGTCCAAAATATCCCCCATTTTGGTCCTTTTGCTCCTGTATCCACCCGTTCTAAAATTTTGAGAACCTCTTTTTATAAAAGTGTAGTTTGCGTCATGGCAAATCGATTGCCGTTTGTTGTGATGAAATCGGACCAGTAGTTCTCGAGATCTCAGGGGGCCAGAATCCGCCCCTTGACGGGAATCCGCCATACCGTCTAATAATAGGGTCTTATTATAGGGAATAGGGTTTAACCGTCTCGGGTTCCCTCCTGTCGTCCCTTGGGGATTTTTGCCATCAAGAAAGCCCCTCAGGCATTAACAAGGGCCCTGTGTAAGTCTCTCTCTGCAGTGACAGAGGCGCCTTTGGCAATGCTTCAGGTCCTTTGGCCGTTTCAGGAGCTGTCTGGACGTCTAAAGGCCCACTAATGTCAAGGGCCCCTCTGGTCGCCTCAGTGGCCCATGCTAGAGACTGCTAGTGAGTGGTCTCAAAGGCCCCTCTGAGAGGGCCCCTTGTTGTCCTAGGAACCTCTCACGTCGTCTCTGGGGCACACATTTTCCGTTTCATGGGCCGTCTGGAAGCTACAAAACATCTTTTGGCGATCTGAAGGCCCTTTTGCACTGTCGTGTGCCCCCTGAATGTCTCCGGTAGCCCCTATACCGTCTAAGAGGTCCTCTTATTGTCTTTGCCTCGCAAGGGCCCTCCGACCGTTTTGGCGGTCTCAGGGGCCGTCTGCCGTGGAAGGGCCAACCTTGCCCTCTCAGGACCCATCTGACCCTCCCGGGTCTCCCTGACTGCATCAAACTTCCCCCCCCCCGATTAAAAAAAACAATGGAGCCCATTTGGGGACCCTCTCGAGGTTGACAAGGTCACTGATGAATCCCTGTCCAGTGGGCGCCTCTGGCTAGCCAGGATCTTATGCCACGTTAGGCATCCTCTTAAGTTCTTGTCGTCTCAGGGGCCTTTCTGGCACTTAAAAGCGGTCTCATGGACCCTTTGTAGTGTTGGGGCCCCTCTTGCGGTCCAAGGAACCTTTGCAGAGCTTCAGGTGCCTTTCTGTCCATCTTAGGGGCCATCTTGCCGTCTCAGGGTCTCATTAATCCTCCCGGAGGCCCTCTAACTGCATCAGCAACCTTCAGCTTTTCATGTAGGTCCATGGAAAGTCCTTCGAACCCTCCTATGGCATTCCAGGGGCCCCTAGCCGTCCTAGGGACTCAGTCCTCATCTTGGCCGTCTCAGGGGCCCTGTGACGCTTCTGGCGGACCCAGTGGCAGCCTGCTGTCTTAGGGCCCTGTTGTGATCTCGGGGGCCCTTTGGAAGCTTCAGAAGCCCTTTCCAGGAGCGCAGCCAGCCAAAAATTCATTCTGGGGGCCCTCGCCCAGCGGTAGCCTTCCCACACTTCATGTGGACCCCCTAAACAGCAGGGGCCCTCCGAAGGCTGGCAGGGCCTCACAGGCCGGCAGGGGGCCCTGCATGCCGTCAGGGGGCCATCTACAGGCAGAAGGAGAGCCCCTATCAACCAGCAGGGGACCCTATAGGCCGACAGTGGCCCCCACAGGTCGGCAGGGGACCTCTAGAAGCTGGGAAGGGGCCTCCATAGGGTGGCAGTAGGCCCTTCAGACCGGCAGGAAGTCCCTGCAGGACGACAGGGGCCCAAAAGGCCGGCAAGGAGCCCCCTACAGGCCGGCAGGGGCCCCCTGCAGGCCAGCAGCTCCCTAGGGGGCTCCCTGTAGGCCAACAGCTTCGGTTTTTATGAGGGCGAGTTTCTATAACCTCGGTGGCGGTGGGCCCCCTTCAGATATTTCGGGGGTCCTGGTTTGTTCTGCCCTGTGGTCCCTAACCCCCTCATCCGCCTGGCTGCGCCCTTCTATGCTTCTTAGGGGTCATCTAACCCTCCCAGGGGCCCCCCTTACTGCATCAAGAACCTGTCACGTTTTTAAAAAAAAACCCCGTGAAGCTCATATTGGGCCCCTTTTTGAGTTTGAGGGGCCCCTTCTCAAGCCTCGGGGGACGATGGCCCCCATCGTCCCCCTCTCCTTGGATCCGTGCCTGGACAGGACAAAAATCCGGTCTAATCCTGGTTATTCGAGTCGTGAAATGTCAGCCTTCAGGTAGCACCTCTTATTTAACAAATAATCCTGATTTGTCTTCGAAGGATTGATGCATACATCAACTGTTACGAATGAACAGGCCACGGCTCCTAAATCGCCAAGGGTGTCACAATGACGCCAGTGACAAAGGACCTTGGAATGGGGTGAAATGTATCGCTCATCGGCGTTTTGCTATTCTCACGTTCCATGAAACACTTGTTGAATGAAATATACTGCATCTGATGTTGGTCCATAGGCTTCTCTCAGCCACTTCCTATAACATTCCTGAAGAAAACTTTATGAATTTGTATCAGGCGTACGAAACACCAGCGTGATATATTTTACTGCTTGGGAGCTACCATGGAAAAACTCCTAGAAGGTGTCATTTTGACACATGCGCTAGGTAATGGTCCGGGCCACATATGTCGTGTTGCAACTGAGTGCATTGCCCTACCACTGCCCACAGCAAGCGCCACTGAAACGCTTGTTCGCCACTGAAACACTGATCCGTCACATATGTTTGGTTGCGTTAAGTATAGTTTATTCTGCGTGTCATCAGCGGGATGCACCTGCAATAACTGAAATCATGTAAAACCAGACTGGCCATACAATGGCACAAATGTATTCGTGAGTGCTACAAGAATCAGGAGATTGCGTTACTGAAGCCTGAAAAGTCCAGGCTGCCTCACTGTGAAACCAAATCCCTGCTGCACATCGCCCACTCTCTGTCTCCTCATCGTGCTCCCCTCCCCCAGTCTCCCTTCCCTAATCGCCCCCTGACGGGCCGGCTGCCCGCAGGTGAGCTGGAGCGGCAGGTTGAGGCCAGTCTGTACCCCACCGAAGACCAGGCCCGCCGTCGCCGGCTGCTCGATATAAAGGCTGCGTACAATAACTCAGGCCCCTTCAGCCCCCGCTGCGCCCACTGCCTGCTACGGCCGGCCGGCGTACGGCCACTGACGCCAGCGCCACCTATAGACGCCCACCGTGCCAGACAGATGGCGCGCAGGCAGCAACAACGGTCCCAGGCGAGTGCCTTTGCTATCACCTACATGACGTAACACGCTTCAGGCCTTGCTGCCCTTTTGTGCCATGCATAAGGTTTCACAGATGGACTGGCAGACGGATGAGATAAATTAAGCGTACACGTTATGCCGTTTAGGAATTCAAAATCTAATTCCTGGCAGTCTTTGTGCCGTGCACTCCAGAAATACACGAGTGTAATATTTTCATTTGTAATATTTGCTTATTTTATTTATTCAGTATTTAATAGACTGCAATGAAAGCTAAAGATCAGAAGACGATTGACGGTAAAGCTGGCTGAGCGTTCAAGTTTCTAAAGCCTACTAATTTATTAATTTTTATAGTTTTTGTTTGAAACAACGTATGGATACCCTCCCACGGACAGTTTGGGAAACTTAAACAGTCGAGCCTTAACATGGTTTACGCTGATATATTTTATGAGTATGCTTTAATTCTTCTATATGTCTGCATTTCGTTATTATACCTGCGTCCGGGATTTTTACGGCGATTTCACCGTGTCCTGCTGTGCTTGTTATTCTCGCACTGGCACTATTACCGGCAACCGTGCCATCTGCAGGAGGAGCCCTACATGTTCGTGGTGGAGCTGATCCACAACGTGACTGAAGAGCACGTGCCAGCAGCGCCCGTGGTGCGGGACGACAGCGGTAACCTGCGGCGGCTGGTGAAGCAGGAGGACGTCCTCCGCAAGGTACAACTGCAGCCGGACGGGCCACGAGCCGGCAGGAGGTGGGATGTGCTGAAACAGTCGGCTCCGGTAGGAAGTGAATGCAGATCTTGGGGACCTACAAATGTTCGCTCAAAGACAGAGAAATCACAAGAAGTTTACTGTCGGAAAACAATACTTGTTTGTAGTTTGTAACAACAGTCCGGCTGTTCCAAAGACAAGAAAATCTCGGGTCTGATGAAGAATGCGACGTCTTTTACGACCAAATTCGCCACCCAAAGGCCAATTTCTGACCATATTCGCATATAGCTACCTGACATTCAGATGTTTTCGTTTTGTGTGTTTGCGTTGGCTCAGCTGGTAGCAATCCCTGCACACATTCCAACCATATTCTGTCGATTCAGTCTGATCACTTCAACACGTCCAGGCACGCATGGACTGGCTTAACGGTACCCTGGACCGGTGCTCAATTGGAGGAGTGCTCGCTGTTCGTAGCTCCAGTCCCCGTTTTGTCCCGCCTCCAGGTGGACATCCGGATCGAGGAGGCCTGGGACAAGGAGGCCTTCGAGCACCGTGCCTGGCACAACTGGGACTGGCTGGCCGAACACTACGGCGGCGAGCGGCGCCAAACGGTCGCCGGAGAAAGTCGGCTCCGGCTGGGATTCGAACCCACGCTCGGTCAGATGGTGCAGGAGATGTTGCGCACGCATCAGACGACGCCGGCCGAACTGCAGACGGTGCTGGAGACGCTGCTGAAGACGGCATCGCCCCTGGACGGACTCCACGATGGCCTGGCGAGCGTGGTGGAAGAACGCAACGGCCGCAGACGTGCTGGTGATGAAACCGGCGGTGACGGTGGCGAAGCACCAGTTGGAAACCTCGAAGAAGTGGGTCGGATGGGACCGTCGGACGACCGAAAGCACGCGCTCCCGGCAGCGGGAGATGAGAAGAAAGACGAGTGGCGCCGCATTAAATGGAAGCGAGGCAGGGCGCCCTGGGCCCGTCGAAGCCGAAAACCCCAGAGCCTTGGGCGGAGCGCGGGCGAGCCGCTTCGAAAACCCCTGGGCCCGGCACGGCCAACTCATGTCCGAGTTTGAGAACCCCGAGGACGCGGCGCCGGCGGACGCGGACACGGACACGGACGCTGGCGCCGCGTCGGACGTCGGGGACGAGGGGCTCGGTGGGCCCGGGCCGGCCGCCGCGCCGGACATCATGGGCGCTCCCGCCTGGTTTACGGAGGGCAGGCCCATCGACGGGAACGAGGGCCGGCTGAAGCCGTTCCTGGAACGGCTCATCCGGCGGCAGTTCCGGAACGCGGGAGGTCGAGACGGCGTCCGGCCGGCGGCGCGGAACGAAGGAACGGCAGCTTCCCGAGTCGGTGGAACGACGCCTTCCGGCTACGGTAGAAGAACTTCTACTGGAGAAATGATCCCGGTTCGGTCCGGTGAAACGGCAACAGTTCGGACCGGTGGAAGGACGCCTCCTGGCTCCGGTAGAAGAACGTCTACCGGCTCCAGGGCAGCGGTCTCAGCCTGGGCCGCCAGGAAATCCGTCCTCGCGTTTCGATGGACACACCTTTACCGATTCCGGTGGGGCTTCCACTCATCCAGCCTCCGCCCAGCTCGGCAAGCGTCGCCTCTCCATGGAAAGCGGTAGCCTGTTCTCCACCAGCCGATTCGGCATACGTCTGCAGCCCGCGGCAGGCGACCAGAGGTCACGTGGAGGTCAGAGGAGACCACAGAATGGACAGCGAGACGCTTCTGCGCTGGGGACCGTACGCGGCGGCCAGCGACTGATGGAGGCAGCCGCCCACCGGCGCAGCATCGGCGGGCCTGACGTCAGGAGAATGACGGGCCGGAGTTGGACTCTGGAGTCAGCCAGGCCGAGTTGGAGTCTTGAGTCAGATTGGCTGAGTAGGACTTCGAAGTCAGCATGGCCTAGTTTGACCTCCGAGTCAAACGCACCGAGTCCTGAGTCAGCCAGACCAAGTCGGACTCCTGTGTCAACCCGGTCGAGTTGGAAGCTGGATTCAACCCAGCCGAGTCGGACTCTGAAGTCGGCTCAGTCCGAGTCGGACTCTGGACTCAGACAGGCTAAGATTAGAGCAGACCAAAGTTGCAGCCCAAGAACCGGTCTGGTTTTCCAAGGCCTGGGACTTTGATCCCTGGCAAAAGTGATCCGCACGCTACCGGGGAAGGCACATGACGTGTCTGAGCACGACTCCTCATGCGCCGGGTTGGGATTTGAGAAAGGAGTCTCGGTTATGAAATCAGTCCACTGATGACCGATTAGCTGACTGTTGCGATGAAATTGGCAAAGGTGCGAGTTGTCCCGTCATTTCTGCGTTAACCACACCTTCCCTGTTTGGTCTTAATTTGGTCCTGTCGTTCGATGCTTAAACGCCTGGAGGTTCCTTCTGATGTTGTCGGTTCAGTGTCGAGGATGTCAGGTACGGGAACAGTTCGGGGACCCTAACATGGCCTAAAGAAATTACGAGCACGGCCTACGAGGGCGTTCGCAGGCTTTTGAAAACTCCCCTGGGACATTGAAATTCCGCACTCGGAAAGCAATGAGTATCAAAATTGTCACAATTTGCCATGCATTTCTCACGAATACATTTTGCAGGAATGAGTGTATCCTAGCGGTCCTGGCATGGCAGCATGCTACGTATGAAGCCACTGATCGCATGCCTTCGGCGTGATACGTAATTAGAGCGAAATGCCGCTTTGCAGAAGGTGAGCTTCTTCAAGTGCTGCGGACGCGTTGCCATTGGCGCTCAATGTGCCGTTTGGCCGTCCACCAGCCAGGGGCAGAGCTTCGTGTCTCTTTGCGGGGGGGATTCCCACATGTTCATTTGCTTCCCTCCTCCCGTTTTCTGCCCGTAATAACAAGAAAAATGGACAACGATTACAAAAAATATTCGTCGTAATGGATACAGGTTAGAAAGAAAGTTTGAAGTATAAAATGATCCAATGATCTAGCTGCAGGTACCGATGACAGTATTTGCAGCACTGTGAAGCGTTTGCGGGACTGTCCTTCGGTAACGTTTCGGCGGCTCTTGAAGAAAGCAACTTGTCCGGCTCGGAGGTGGAGTCGGACCGACTCATTCCGCGGTTCCCATGCCTTCGCATTTCCGTTTGAAAAAGGTAAAACAAGAAAAAGGCAAAGCAGACGCGCCGTTTCCCCGGCGCTGCATGCTGCCTTGCAGGCTCTATGGTTTCGTGAGTAGGGTTACTCGGAAACGGAAATTGCTCCGCTTTCCAGACATCTTTTTACAGACTGTTTAACGTGTGCGTTCTTTTAAGTACGAGTAAAATTAGTGTTTGCGCCCGACGATGAACGCACTGGTTGCCCGCGTTCACGTCAGCACGGGCGCAGGAGCGTCCAGAAAAAGTGGGACCTCGTTTCCCATTCTTCCCCCCCCCCCCTCCATTCCCACGCCCATGCACGACAGCGTCAACGTAGCGGCCACACCACAACATCGGACGCGATCAGGCCGCCGGCAGCGCATGAGCTCCTGTACTGGCAGACGGGCGGCGTAGCCAGCGACCAGTAATACGGACGATGGAACGACCGAGCAGGCGGCAGCCACCCCGACCACCGTCGAGCAAAAGGCGGCACGGCAGCGGCGACGCAGAAGTTTCGTACCTCAGCTCCGTGTCACCGCGACCAAACCGGGCGCGTCCGAGTGCGATTACGAAAACGAGCCGGAGACAAATAGAGCAGTGCATATGTATCATAGCTGAACATAGACATATATCAAAGGAAGGCGAACGGGAGAACGGAAAGAAAGCTGACAAGTCAGACAGAGCCTGTGAATACAGTACAACGCATGATTCGTACTTCTAGTCGACGACATTAGAAGCTTGAGCCCGTTCTAACCCCGCAAGCAACAAACTTGACACTTCCATGACCAGAATTCCTCCTTTCAACCATCCAGGTCCCTTTCATCACACTAAAATCCCTTCGCAGCGTGCCAAAATCCCTTCACAGCGCACCAAAATCCCATCGCGTCGTGCCAAAATCCCTTCACTCGCGCCAGAATACCTTGCGGTGGCGCCTCACACGTCGCACTTGTAAGAGACGACGGTGTCCACCTTGTGGACGCTGGTGGAGAAGGAGCGCAGCTTCACCTGCTCCGAGTTGGCGATGAAGCCGGGCGGGCTGTCGTCCCACTTCTCGGGCACCACGGCGTCCCGCGACGTGTGGATCAGCAGGTTGAACGAGCCTGCGACATGGCGCGGCGTGATCAGGTGGTCCCGGATCGGATCCGAATCCAGCGGCGGAGGAATATCACGCTCGACGCAGACGACTGCTAGCATGGAGGCATTCTGAACGGTGATCTATACCTGAATGAGACGTCACACAGTCACCAATCAACGTTAAAATGCAGCTGGAAGGCGACTAGAAAATGAAAGGATTGCAAGTGTGAATAGAACCCCAAGGAACGCTTCTGATGTAATATCCATGCAAGATTCATGAAATTCTGATTACTTCACAACTGTGACATCTCAGTTTAGCCCCCTCCTTCAGTATTTGCTGTTTTACCATCTTTGACAGTACGGGGGGAGGGGCACGAACCCTCCCAGGCATTTCAAATCCTCATGTGAAGGAGCTGCGAAACAAAAACTAGAGTGTACACAGCTTGGTCTTTAGCTACATGGCAATACCCCGTTTGAACCTCCGGGATCACACAATGCTCTTGTAGGCGACCTTAAAGGTCATCTTAACGGATTCTGGTTCTCACTGAATCCTATGGAACGAAACCTATAGGGCCTTTTTAAGGTCACCAAACGGATGTTTAACGATGAAAAAGAGCAGAAACTAACATTTCTACGCAAATAAGCGGTCCTGATTCCAATGTCACCCATCTGAGGTCGACGAAAGGTCAATAAAAAACTGACATAAATTCGCCATTTTGCCCTCAGATGACCTTGACCCAAGAACGCCTTCAATGCGGAGGTCACTGACACTAGAGTTGTCAACAAGGTTGGGAAAGATGTTTTTTGGTGATGAAGAACACTAGAAAATGTGTTCCAAAACATTTTATACTCCAAAAGTTTGATTTTGTGCCTCCATCAGAAAACCACATTATAAGCATGTCAACAAATTCCTACCTCTGGAGGCAACTGACTCTGTCTTCATTCAGTAAGAAATAGGTGTGATATCATAGTTGACTTACACCAAATATGCCAACTTAACCCACCATTACTCAGCGAAATCCTCTATTTTGTAACAAAAATTATACTCCGACACCAAGATTGACAACCAAATTTGCAACCCTGGTTGACACTCACGTATAAGATTTAGTAAGAACGAGTCCCGTAAGGCACTTCAGACGTCTGCTATCCGACGAAGACAGTCGCCGTAGTCATTTCTCCATGGAACTGATCCGACCATTCGGAAAGAGATCATCGGTCCGTAATCCATCAAGGTACTGACCTCAAATTTTCGAACAGTATGCAAAAAGGTCCAAAACTCAGCTCTGCAAAGTCCCAGAGCGATCGAACATTTCCTTTAGGGTTAACTTGCGAAACAAACTTCGAGGGGGTGCACCGAGCCCCCTATATGGGCGACGGTTAACATGTAGTAATCATCAGGAGGATGACTCACAGGGACAGTCCAGCAGTGGCAGGAAGGTGACTGACGCCGTTATCTGCCGGATGACGTTCTGTACCTCCTTCCTGATGGTCTTGGGGTCCTTGCTGCCTGCCACCTCCGACCTGCCGGATCGAGGCGGCGTAAAGGCACGAGAAGGCATCGCGCTAACTCCCTGACAGAGGCAGCCGAGGCTTAACTTCCGGATCCGGAATACAACAGTGTCGGGACGGAGCAAACAGCACTGACAATATCTGAACGAACACAGCATATCTTAAGTAGCGGATTCAACTTTGAAGGTACGGACATGCTTCTTCACTTGCAAGCTACCTACGCTTAGTTTTCTGATCTTAGATCCGGAAATTTCCATTGCCAAGCAAAGTTGCCATTACCTCCAGCAAAAGCAACGAGCAAAAAAAAAGCACTGACGCCGGGTCTTCCAGCAAAAGGAGAATCAGACCTCGACCAGCCTTCCTCCGGCCCACCGGCGTTCATCTTGGCAGGACGCCGTGGCCCCCCGGCGGGCCTGCCCGTGTCCAGCGGGCTCACCCGTTCTCAGCAACCGGCTTCTCGTTGGCCACGATGAACTCCCAGCGCTCCAGCACCTCCTTGGTGTCGACGTTGGAAATGACGAGCACCAGACGCTGCACCACGCGCGCCTCCAGCCACACTGGCGTCGGAGCACCGGGTGTAACAGTGGACACCGGGCCGGAAACGTTTTGGCGCCGCGGAGGCCAGGTCATGGGGTTGGGAACACACTGAGGTCACAGGAATTCGATGGATGACAAGGTCATCAACACAATGACGCCACGGAGTAAGAGGTCGTAAAATTATGACCACACTGAGGTCAGAGACGGTGTAGGGGTCGCACAGCTATGAACACGGTCTGGTTGCAAGGATTGTCAGTCGTACAGCCGTGAGCACACAGGTCAAAGGGGTTACAGGGTTCGATATGGACCTAATGAGGTCACGGACGTTACAGGGGTAGCAAGGACGTGACCAAACTGGAGTCACAGGAGTAGGAGGGATCATAAAGCCGTGAACACACTGGCGTCACCGAGGTTGGGGTAATGTCAGGGCTGTGGGCACACTGACGTCACAAGAGTTTGAGGCGGTTACAGGATTTAGATGTCTCCAGGTGTTCACAGGTGTCTACAGCCTTTAGATCGTTACATGATTGTGACAGGTACACGCTGAGTGGGCCTCAAGGATCAAA
This sequence comes from Capitulum mitella, assembly GCA_030062745.1. NCBI lineage: Eukaryota > Metazoa > Arthropoda > Thecostraca > Pollicipedomorpha > Pollicipedidae > Capitulum > Capitulum mitella. Next base: position 13,401,243 of record CP099854.1, read on the forward strand.
GAGCAGTGACAATGTCAAAGACTGGGCCATACAGCTCAGACGAGCCACAGAGACGTGAATACACACACTAGCTGAATCCCAGCCATTAAACGGGTTACAAGTACACGAATACGCAGCATAATCAAGTAACCACATTACTGAAGCACACGAACGAAGAATTAACTTACGAGTATCTAAAAAAAAACGCCGAAAATTTGTTTCACAGGGCAAAACAATTACGAAAGGCAGACACATATCCTTACAAATACTACATTCAACACATTTTTTCCAAATCGCGAGAGAGCCATTCATCGTAAACTCCAGTGTCATTGTCACCGTTTCATCCGTCCAGACCGTACATGCATTCTTGACGCGCGGCCCTGCACTAGCCCGGCTACCGTAATGTGCGTTTCCATGGCAACCCAGTCTCACATTGCACACAAGAACACTCAGTATCAAAAAGGATGACAACGGACAAACCCTTGAACGCCGGTCCACTGTGCTTACTGAATCATTACTCATTACTTTATTATTATTACTTTATTATTTACTATTAGTATTATAACATTAATCATTACTAAAAGAAAAAACGTTCTGAGGTAAACAAGAGACGTTAAGTCGCACACCTTTGATTTGTTCCATGATGTTACTGAGGTAGCTGTTGACCTCGTTGTCCTGGGACACCCACATGGTGAGGTCGTACTTCTGGGTGGGCTTGAACGATTCAGCCGGGTATATTCCGCGCTGGTACAGGATGCTGTTGATCCCAAAATCTGAAGCCGGATACGCACGTTTACCGGGGTGTAACGTTACGCTGATAAGGGCGTTACGGATGGACGGATGTTACGGTATCTCACGGTAACCGTACCTCCACCACTCATGCACGAGGATCAAAAGCATAATGGCTCCGTCAGTGCGGACGGAAGAGCGTGAAACCAACCCCGAAGTAAACAAAAACTGTTCGGCACAATCGTGACTGTCGGTCATTTTCGTACGCTACGTTACGCGGCTTCCGCTGCTAGGGCATCTCAGAGATCTCTTGGCCGCTCCCATCATTCCAGACATAAAAGTTGTAGCTACTGAAAAGAGCCCTGACTTCTCCTATAGAAAGATCACGGTATCGACCCTTACTGAAAAACTCGGCGACTATTTCTGCAGAGCCCTTCAGGGTGATTGCATTTTTGTTTGCCTGCTGGGTAGCGGTCTTCCCCATGTTGGCTGCAGGCAGGAACCTGAGATGGGAGCATTGTGTCGCGTTAAAAAGGCAGGAGCAGGATATTCTGAAACACCTGATTCACAAGGAAACGGGTCTCAAACCATCGTTTACGGACGGCGAAGCGCCTGAAATGAGCATGGAGAGCATGGACAGGAAGGAGTCTAGGATCACAAAATCAGCTGTGGGGATTCAGCCCAGGGTTGATCAACCTGGGAAACAACTGAACTCTGATTTCTCCACAGATTTGGGTCATTTTCTGTTTTTTTTTTTTTAAGTTGGGGGCTGGTTGCCAGGCTGGCAGAAGGCTGAGCTACGAGTTGGGGGGGAGGGGGCTGGAAGCCACCCCAGCTGTATAGAATCCTAAACCCCTGTGGTCAAGTTAGAGGTGAAAAAAGAGTATATTCTTGCATGCAGACAAGGTGCAATGCTGAATGCTGATGTTATGATGAAGAATGACATGCCAGCAGACTGCACTGCAAATATGCTTCCTGGTGGCACCATAAATAAAGCCCTTTAACCTACCAGACACACATGGAACCAACTGCTATACAGACTACCATACATCTTATGTATCACTATACAGACTACTATGTTCAGTCCTGATGTATATAGCTTACAATTTAAATTGCACAGAAACAATGATTATGTTATAGGATATACAATTTCTGATGTGATCAACACATTCTGACAACAATGAAGTGTGTTTTATGTTGCATGCACCAGCTGTGATCACTGGTTGCTGATGCAAGACTGGGGTTGGAGAAGGTGTTATTTTCTGGTGATGAAGAATACCAAATAATATATGCTCATGAAAACATTTTGTACTACAAACTTGATCCTGTGTCTCCATTAAAGTTGCATTATTATCATGTTGACAAATTTCTCACTGGAAGCCAATGACTCTGTCTCCATTCATAAGGAACAGGCAATATGTCAGACCTGAATTATATTAAGAATGTCGACTTAGACTAGTCGTACTCTTTAAAAAAAATTGTTCTCTGACATCAAGAACAAAAACCAAAGTTCCAACCCTGATTGAGACACTGCACAGTTCAAAGGAGTATGGTGGACTTAATCCTTGACCAGATGTATGATTTAAAGCAGGTGCCAGGCAGCATTGGAAATTTGGTTTTTGTTCTTGGTATTGGAGAATAATTTTTGTTTTGGAGTACAAAATCCTGCAAACAGTAATGATGGTTTAAGTTACTATTTTCCATGTAAGTTGGTCATGACATGATATACCCCCTTCCTACTGAATGGAGGTAGTCATTTTCTTGCAGAGTTGGACAACTGCCACCATGATATAATGTAGCTTTCTGATAGAGGCACGAGACCACGCTTTTGGAGTGCAAAACATTTTTGCAGCATGCATCTTCTGGTTTTCTTTAGAACCAAAAAACACCTTTTAAATTTCCAGCCTTTTTTAAGCTTTTAATCTTTGAATTTCTAACCTTTAACTGAAATTGAAACAGAAACAGAAACAGAAACAGGACTGAACTGAAATGGAAATGGAATTCCGACTGTCGGGTTTGGTGACGCTTGTCTTTTCCAAGACATTGGGCTATTTGCTTGTGTCATCCTTTTTGTGATGAGTTCTTATGTTCTTGCACTCTTGCACTATGGCAGTGCATCTTCCACCCTTTGAAACTTATTTGCAGATATTTTCCCTAGTTCTAAATCACACAGCCAAAAAGCAGCTAAAAGGGAAACCCAACCAGATGTGTTGAAACAAACCAACACTATACCCAGGTAGCTCTGTTCAGGATAATAATGCCATTCACCAAACTTGCAAGGAAATGTTGCATTATAAATTAGTAGAGGAATGTGTACAACCGAATTTGCTGAAAATCCATCATAATCACAAAACCTGAACTTACATGCCACTGAACCCAGTCTAAAAATATTTTAAGCCATCCAGAAAATCTTAGTGCCACATTTCCAGTGTAGAACCATAACATGCTACAATAATCAGTCTGTTTTTTTCCAACTGACAGTTGCATGTTCTCTACCAAAATGTGGTAAAAAGTCGGCAGACGGGACAGCGCCGGGCCGCAAAGTGCCTTTAATACTTTATATCACCAATCCAGCTAAGCCAACACAAACACCCTTACCGCTGACAAGAGATTTCCAGGAGATCAGAATGCTTTCTCAAGGTAATATTCAACCCAAAAACGCAATCATTTCGACCTCTGCCAACACCCAACACCCTAACAACCACCGCAGTTAGAGTTACGAGCACGCTGCTGCATTTCCAGTCTGCATCCAAACTCCCTACAGTTTGCCGCCGGTTAGTAGTGCGGGTAGGAAATGCCCTTGGTTTTATATAATCTTAGGAAATACATTTTTCCGTATGCTGAAACCCAATGCCTACTAATTTTTTGTTGAATTTCAAAACAGAAACCTGCTCAAAACGAAAAATATCAGAATAAAATGTAACTGTAGTCCGAAGAAGTCTTTTCTCTTCAATAACAAACGTAAAATTGCGATGCTGTTTCAAAAGCGGTGTACGGCGGAGAATCTGATGAGCTTTGGATTAGGGCGCGACGTATTGTGTTGTGCTGGTAGTTTGGGCCTTTGTGAGGTGTAATTACTGCTTTATTACCGCATTAGCCAAAAAATAATCAAAATGGCCGGATGGTGCAGTCTTTTAGTTTTCTTTGTATTGTTAAACTTTGTGGTGAGTGAGAATAAATACAGCAAAGAGGCGAATATTGGTTTACGGAATGCGTCCACTTCGGATGGAGGTTCTGATAATGCCCCTTTCAGAATGTCCAAGATAAATCAGGTTTGGGCAAAGGCAAAAAAGGTAAGTGCTATTCTACATGACTATATGTGAACCAGCAATTAATTTTTTTGTCATTGTTTGGGGATGTGTGGGTGAGGGTATCAGATACCACCCGCTATGGAATTTCTGTTAAGAACAATGTGTTTTTTACAACCAGCATCCTAGCACAACTCATCTGCTACCTATAATGAGAAATTTCGACCAGAAGTGTAATGGGCTTCATCCTTCAACTCGCACACCAATGCAAAATTTGGTTTCTAGAAATGGATTTTAACCTGTTCTAGTATAGGAGCTCATTGCCCTTGCAGTACATCTCCATCAAGTGCTCATTTCATGGAAAAAAGAGTCTCATTGGTTTAAAAATCCTCCAGCAGAAAATTTTAAGGCAGGTAGTTATGATGCAGTGCTGTATAATATCATTCCAATATGAAGAATGTGAGGAAAAATTACCAAAGATTATAGTCAATCCATTCACCACTGGCATCTGTGCTACTTCTGTTTGATTTCTGCTGGGACTCTCCAGTATCTCGTTTAAAATGGGTAGTTTACAAGGTTGGTGTATGTTGAACAATATGGCACATTGGTAGAATCACACTTAATGAGTAATGAACAAGATTTAAAAGATCTGAGTTATACCTAAGTCCTATTAGTATCTAAGCTAACATGACCTAAGCCAACCTAACTTAACCTAACCTAACCTCACCTAACCAAACCCAATGAACCTAATCTATTTAGATGTATGACCCAACCTCTGTTGGACAGAGCCAAGTCCGATTGCACCCTTTATCAGCCTGAGGCCTCTAGTATCCTATGCCATGCCTCTTTGTGGAGATGCATCTTGGACATAACATTATGCCCCATGAACACCCTTTGTTGGCCTGTGGCCTCTAGTATTATATTCTGGTGATGTCATCAAATGTTATGGAATACATAGGGCATCCTTGGAGCAAAGACATTGTAAATGACATGACACCATGAGTTGCATTTGCTTAGTGAGATATAACACCATTTCCTTTGAAAATGATACTGGTAGTGTCACTCTTTCCCTCTTTTGCAGGAAACTTTATGTGCTCTTCTGCATTATGTACACAGCAAAAGTGGTCTGTTAAAAGGTGGAAATGTGATACATCATACTGTTTTTTTTCTTTTGATTCCTGTTCTTTCTGCTGATCATGCCAAAATGTTCATCTCTTTTCAAAAACCACCCCTCCAATTTTGCTTGATGTTTACAGGGCTTTGGAACAGCATAATGAAACTTGGTGACATTTTTACACATTCTTCCCATGTGTCATGCCAAATGTTCATAATTTTATTTAGCTGAAGGATGGAACCAGGTGAACCTTTGGGGAGGCACCTCAAACCACCATAAACCAACAACAACAAAAAGATGTTGTTGAGGGTACAAGAAAAATGGCTGCCAAAAATATTTTTTTCAGATGGAATGTATTACTCAGTATGAATGTAGGAAAACAGCTGGGTAAATATACAAAATTATTTTGTTGATCTTCAGGTGCTTCACAAGGTTAGGTCAATAAGACTAAATTTGGGTTCAAATAAATATTTCTGTGCCTCTTTCCAAAGTGTAAAATTGGGAACATATGTGGCTCATCATATTGCCATGTATTTGTGTGAGGCTTATATCAAGTCAGGTTACAGAATTATGACCTAAAATGCTTGCCTGTGTAGACTATATCATGATAGCAGTAATCAGGACTTTTAGAAATACATTCAACTGAAATTATGGGAAATGTTTTCAAACACCATGAATGGAACTCAAAGCCATTTTATGTGACTGAAGTCATTTGATGTCATTTGAGGCAGAAAATCATAGGCTCATTTGATGGAAATGCAACCATGACAGTTTGCATTTTCATGTCCCTGGTACCACTTGTGCCAACATTATATGAACATTGCAGTAAGGTTTGTACTGATAAACCATGGCATGACTGGTAAAAACTAAAGGGAAAGTTTTGTCTTTTGTTTTAATTCAGTTTTCAAAAAATCCTCATCCATTTTCCAAGCCCTGTAGCCTGTCCCATGTATGCAAGCCCATTTTCCAAGCCTGTGAATTTTCCTCAAACTCCAAAGTATATGCCAAAGCTAAACAGATTGGTTAGCTCTCGATTCATGCCAGTTAAATCAAAATTGGCCCCAAAACAGGAAAAACAGTAAAAATCCAGGCTGGTTTCTTCATCCCTCTTTCAAAGTTTTGGAAACCTTTTTCTATAAAAATGTGGTTTATATCATGGCAAATTCATTGTCATTTGGTGATGAAATTGGATAGGTTATTCTTGAGGTCCTGGGAGTGGGGGTGTCGCTGAATATGCCTCAGATGTGGGAATGCATCCTTGTGCTATGGGTATGGAAATAGGATTAAAGTAATAGTCTTGTCAGTTATAGGGATTTGTAAATTGTCATTCAACCTCAAGTTCTGATACTTGGCATCAGGGGCAGAATGTTTCTTTTGCTGCCACCTCAGCTGTTGGGTGATTTAGGAGCTGATTTGTTATGACAGTAGTGTATTGGGAGCATTCTTTTGTTCTTTCAGGTTTTCTCTGTGTACTCATTTCTTGCATTGTCTCTGACAAATGATATTCCCCTCTGCTCCATCTTGCACAGTGTCTGGACAGCTGTTGTCATTTGTCACCTCCCTAATTGCAGGTGCTTAGCCCAGGAAAGCTGGAGGCACTGAGGGCGGACTTAAAGCTGCAGGACAAGCAGGAGATGACGTGGAAGCGGATGAAGAATGAGGGTGGTGACAAGGATGGTCTGAAGGAGGCACAGCTGCGTGCCCAGCTCCTCAGTAAGTTGCAAAGGGCACATCTTGCTGAAAGGGGTAGTTCCATACTTCTGTGTGACATGATGGCTGACAAGGCCTGGTCCATTGCTTTTGTTGTGTTTTACTAAACACTGCTTCAAATTACTGCTGGCATACTGGCTGCAGGTGCAAAAATGAAATGGCTCACTGGCAGGGGAGAATGAATGCATCGTCCTTTGCCTTTTGTGTTAGCTTTAGTTTTAGTACACAGCCTTTGCATGCAGATTTTTGCATCAGATCCCTTCTGTCTTTATGTTGTTCCTGTCATTGCCCAACCGACTGTGGTCTGTTTCAGACTATGGCTATATGTGACCTGTTTCAGACCGTGGCCGTATGTGGTCTGTTTCAGACTATGGCTATATGTGATCTGTTTCTGACCGTGGCTGTGTGTGGTCTGTTTCTGACCGTGGCCGTATGTGGTCTGTTTCTGACCGTGGCTATATGTGATCTGTTTCAGACCGTGGCAGGTGTGTGGTCTGTTTCAGGCCGTGGCCGTGTGTGGTCTGTTTCTGACCGTGGCCGTATGTGGTCTGTTTCTGACCGTGGCTGTGTGTGGTCTGTTTCAGACCATGGCCGTATTTGGTCTGTTTCTGACCTTGGCAGTGTATAGTCTGTTTTTGACCGTGGCCATGTGTGGTCGGTTTTGACCGTGGTCGTGTATGGTCTGTTTCTGATCGTGGCCGCGTGCTGCAGCCACCCTGAACCGGTACGGTCTGGGCCGCTACCACCCGGACGACGTGACGCCGCCACCGGACGCCACCGCCGCCGCCGCCGCCGCGCCGTCGCCGGCCGTCTCGGCCGCCCGGCTATTCAAGGACAAGAAGCTGAACCGTCTCTGGGAGAAGGCGGAGAAGGCCGGCTTCTCGCGTGGGTCGGCGCCGCCGGCGCAGATGGCGGCGGCTGCGGCGCTGGGGCGCTGGTCGCCGTGGCCGCGGATGCCGTGATAGTGTTCAGTGATAGGGACCTCGCGCTAGTGTTCAGGAGTGTTTGTCTCGAAATTTTCTCTTTTGCGTGTCACTGTGTTGGCGAGTTCAGGAAGAATGAGCCTCGGTTCTGGTTTGGCTGTTCTTCAGACAAGTTTATTTGTTTCATGATTCATTGTACGTCGCATCGTATAAGAGTACCTCATTGTATTTGGCTTCTTATGGGAAAAAATCTTGCTTGGCATGACATCTGCTGTAACAAGAGCTACTTAAGTCACATAAAAACCCACCTTTTTCGTTGTTTAGGAACGCATTGCTCTGATTCATTAGAACTGATTTTCATTTTGACCACATCGATCGTAGGCGCAGCACCTGGCCGCCAGTCGCGACTGTGCTTAACACAGCGCCTCCTCAGTGACGTGGCGGGCGCCGTCCCGCGGCCCGGTGTTGCCCTCGGTCTCGCCCGCTCACCTGGCAATCCTTGACCGGCGGGCGCCGACAGAGGAGGAGCTGAAGCAGCTGCGGGAGGAGTTCCAGCACCACCAGGACCGCATCGACGAGTACTACCACCTGATGGAGGAGCAGCAGCAGGCGCGGGAACAGGCTGAGGAGCTGGACAACCGCATCCTACAGTGAGTGAGGCTCGGGATTTGCGGACGCAAAAATGGCCTTGTCAGTTGAATTTCGAATTCGAACTTGAACGTGAATTATATTTTAAATTTTATTATCGATTTAATTTTGAATTTGAATTTCACCTAGTGAAATTCACACTTAGATTCACTCAGAAAATCGTTTTGAAAATCTGGCCCAGGGCCAGATTGGATGAGATATGGAGGCTGGTCGGATGTGGAGGCTGATGGGATGTGGAGGCTGGTGGGATGTGGGAGCTGGTGGGATGTGGAGGCTGGTGGGATCTGGGGCTGGCAGGATGTAGGGATTGGCGAGATGTGGAAGCTGGTGGGATATGGTGGCAGGTGAGGTGTGGAAGCTGGCAGGATGTGGAAGCTGATGGGATGTGGAAGCTGGTAGGATGTGGAAGCTGATGAAATGTGCAGGCTGGTGGGATGTGGCGCTTGGTTGGATGTGGCGGCTGATGGAATGTGGAAGCCGGTGGGATGTGGAGTCTGGTGGGATGGGAATGCTGGCAGGATGTAGAGATTGGCGGGATGTGGAGCCTGACAGGTGCGGTTGGGTTTAGGGCGGCGGGATCTGTTCAGATGGTGTCGTGCACGTGCAGGAGTTTGGTGTGGCCTGGTCTGTAAGGCCGGTTTTTGCCATGGTTTCCGGGCGTTATTTGGGTATTCTTTCTTTTTCCAGTGGCACCAGGCGCGTATTGTTCCGGTGGAACGCACTCTACCGATATGAAAACAATGGAAGTTTCGGAATGGGATTGGGGTCAGAATAGTGAATATCGTGACTGCGAATCAAATACGGATTGTTTTTTTTTGCGCTGTCATATTACTTCGCTCACTTGCAACGTCCAGTTCTTAATGGGCTTATTTATGCTACTTTTCTGTACAGGTCAGATGAGCCGCCCCCCAAAAGCTACAAGCATATGAAATCGCACACCGACTACAAGTCACGTATCAAGTGGGTATCTTCCCCCAATGCCCACAGAAGTGCCATTCGGCTGTAAATGTATTTAAGGCGCGTTACCAGTGTTTTAGAGTGTGCCAGTAGATAATTTGGAATCTTGCTCACCTGCGATGTTCGGTGTGCTGCGAACACAAGCGTTACAAACATCTCGGCGTCTTATCACGTACGCTTTGACCGAAATTCATCCGCCAGATTATTCTGGAGATGCCCAGGATGTGTCGCTTTAGCTGCTGCGGCGCATATTGGAGGTTCTTGAGCATCTTACATCGTCTTTTGATAGTTTAAGAAAAAAGCGAAATACCCTACATCGTTCTTGTCTGTCATTGCAACCGTGCCAGCATGCATCTATACGTGCACATTCACGTGTGCACGTGTTCCTCGTCTAGAAATGAACATAAACTGGCATGTCTTGTCCAACACTGCAATTGCTCCGGCGTGTGTCACATGTGCCAGCATATCTGCACGCATCTGCACGTGTCCGCACGTGCTCACACGCGCCCTCCGTGGCCACAGCGAGCTGCACGAGTCGGTGCGGGAGGGCTACAACCGGCTGCACGTGGCGAGCGTCAGCGGCGGCCGCGGTCGGGACTTCGTCGAGCCGAAGGTGGACGGCCTGTGGCAGATGGCGCGCAAGGCCGACTTCACTGCCGACGAGCTCGACTCGCTCTGGGTCAGTATCCTCCCGCCTGTCGTCCCCCCCCCCCCGCGCCCGCCTCGCCCGCACGGGGGGGTGCCGACAAAGAGCGTTTCGTGCTTCTCGGCAGCCTGTCGCCCTCCGGACGACAGGCCGCCGAGAAGCACGGAACGCTCTTTGTCGGCACCCCCCCGTCCTCTCCGGACAACAGGCGAGTGTGTTGGCCCGGACTGCCTGGTGCCGCCCTCTGCCGGTGGGAAGTAGAAGCTTGGGTGACAGTCGTGGGGTTTGGTGGATGTCGTGATGTTGATCGTTTTCAACGTCTCGCTGTAATGGCTGGGAAGGAGGACAGTTGAATACCAGTGCTGTGAGAGGTAAACGGAATGGCTTTCTGCCACACCTTCTGTGTATTTATTCCCTGTTCCTGCCCATAACGGTGGCCCCTGACTTTCCGGCCCGCCGCAGACGGAGCTGAAGCACTACGAGCAGCGGTTGGAGAAGCTGCGGTACGTCCAGATGGAGATGCTGGCGGCCGACCAGCGCCAGGGCCCCGACCAGCCGGCCTTGGCCAAAACAGGTACGTCCACCCGGCCGCCGGCGACGCCCAGTGACGTCAGCGGTGCGTGATGTCACGGAGACATCACCAGGACGCAGCGTGTCAACGACATCCTGGTGACGCCACTCGTGTGTGGTGTCACCAAGACATCACCAAGATGTAATGTGCTGCTGACGTCCTGGTGACGCCATCGGTGATGACAGCAAGACGCCATTATGATGTGATATGTTAATGACGCCGAGGTGACGTCGCCGGTATGTGATATCACCAGGATATCACTGGGGTGTAATGTGTTAATGACGTCCTGGTGACGTTATCTGTATCCGATATCACCAAGGCATTATCAGGACGTAATGAGGTTATGACGTGCTGGTGATGTCGCCGGTGTGGAGCTGGCCGCCCTGCCCAGCTGAGTTGGACAGACTGCTCGCGTATCGAAGTAGGGCCGCTCGGACGGGGTGGCTGTGGTGGACGGAGTCGGGAGGGGGGGCTCTGGTTACACGGCGAGTGACGGACGGAGTCCGTTAGTAGCGCCGTCACGGTGCGTCATGGCCTCAGGTCACGGTTGTAGGTCCGTCACGGGTCGGTTAGTCGGCGGCTGACTGGCTGTTGTGTTTGGCGGTCTGGTGGTGTCAGCTGGTGGAGTGCTGGTCCACGCGACCCGGCGAGACGGGGCGGAGTCGCCGATCTTCCGCTCTCGATATTGGGCCTGGTTTCAGCTGGAAACTGGTCAGCATAGGGTGGCTACCACATGGTCGTGGCCAGTATTGGGGAAAACTGTCGTTTTCTGGTGTCAAGGAGCACCAAAAAATTTATACTTCAAGAAAAATTTTGTTCTCCCAAATGGTCGTTTTCCCCCTCCCCAAAAGACATAGGTATTCCTACTCAACCAGAGTTTGAAGTTGCACAGCGTCCGCCCCCCCTCGCCGTTGATGGTTTACCATTCATAGTCGGCCACTGAAGTACGCTCCGAACCCACGGCCAGCCGTCTTCCACCCCTCCCCCCCCCCGATCAATGACTTCGCTGATCCTACCATGTAGACCCAGGAAACTGGTTTGCCCCCCCCCCCCCAAACGGAGCCAGTGGATCTGCCTCTGCTGGCCACATCTGCTTGCAAAGCACCTAGTTAGTCCATGTTTCTCACATGACATTTTGTACTCCAAAAGACAATTTGTACTCCGACACCAGAAAGAAAAACCAGATTTCCAGCACTGGTGGTGGCACACTCTCGGGACGTTAAACTGCCGCCGAGAAGTCGGTCATTACCTGGAATTGCACGATCCAGTGTGGGGATCAGGGTCCTAGCAACATGCGTTATTTAGCGAAAGGTTTTGATCCCAAACGCCCATGTAGCAGACGGTTCAGATCGTTGTAATCACAGACAGGAAGCCACTGAGTCGCAGTCGGCCAGATGACGGGCGTTGTTCGGCGGCAATCACTGGCAGATGACTGTCAGTCGATCGGCCTGGCGTTTTGACGCCTGTAGTTGCGTCACGGCACCCTCGGCCGGCACTCTACCACTTAATCATCACCACTGTCCGCCGCTGCGTTGCAGGTGGCCGGCGATTTCAGTGAATGCAATAATGTCTGGTCGCAAAGGATCACGCTGTCTCTAGACCCTGTAGTCGGCTGAAAGTCCTCCCATATCGCGTTCCCTGTTGTGACCTGATGCGCCAACGCAGCGCGGTAGTGCTCCATTATGTTCTGGTGTTTCGCAGCAGCCTCTGCTCGACATTCCCGTTTTTGACCTGGTATTACCGTTAATCCTGGTATTCCCATCCATTAGCAGCTTATTTCGTAGTTAGGTGCTAGGATATCACAGTGATCTGTTTTTCCTTAACGTCTGTATGTTCCAGCTTCAACTTAGTTTTCCACTATGACATGGTCTTCTGCGGGACGCTATATTTCTGTGTGGCCTGCTCGTCCTATTGCGACCCCTCGTTCCTGTGTCATTCGTTGCGACCGTGTGTGCGCGTTATTTTGTGTAGCATGTTCGTCCTGTGTCACTATGTGCTCGTTTGTGGCCTTCTGTGGTCAGTTTAACCAAATGCTCACGATATGACCAGATTGTGGTGTTTAATCAGTCATCACTGTGTGCCCCCGTGTTCCGATGTGACCCGTCGTGCCCATTTTGACCTGCGATCTTTGTGTGATCCGTTCTGATTGCGTGGCTGTTTCCTTCAGTACGTGGCGCCGGGCTCCCGTTGAGACCTGGTGTTGCCGTGTGACCCATTGTTGCCGTTTGACCCAGTGACCCTGTGTTGCCTTGTGAGCCAGTGTTGCCTTGTGACCCAGTGTTGCCGTGTGAGCCAGTGTGACCCAGTGACCCTGTGTTGCCGTGTGAGCCAGTGTTGCCTTGTGACCCGTGTCCCCGCTTCAGAGGGCCGCAAAGTCTACGACCGTAAGATTAAGGATCAGGAGCGTCAGGTGGAGAAGCTGCAGCTCATGCTGGAGGACAAAATCCTGGGCCGGCACACTGAGCTGTGACCGGCCGCTGTTGGCTCCTGTTCCTGCTCTGGCTCCGGCCTCCGGCCCCGGCTCCGTCTCCGGCTCCGGCTCCGGCTCTGGCTCAGCTGGCGTTGTCGGATGCCCCTGCGCCGCGCCGTGCCGGCATGCTTCGCTATGCGGCGTGACCAGATATAACGTTCGGCTGGCGGGCTGTCGGTCGGTGGTGAAGCCGTGACAGGCTCGGCAGGCTTTGTGAGGTTCCGGACAACCGTTTTGTGATTCGATGCGACCGTTTCGTCGTGGTGTATCGCGTCAGCTCGTTTTGCTGTTGAAGTGCTCTTGTGTTTTTCCTATCGCACTTTTCATACGATGTCGTTTTTTTGCCTGCGGATGTTTACATCCATCGTGAGCGTTGACGAGCGTTCGGTGTCGAGGCGTTGTGCGTCGATGCGTGATTCCGTCCAACAGTGCGTGCTCCGTGCCTGTGCGGGTGCGGAGTCTGTCCGTGTTCCCGTGCGTCGGCCTGACCTGTGAGTCAGTTACAGGAGTCTGACTGGTGTTCTGTGCTCAGTGCTCTGTGCTGCTCTTATGCGTCAGCGGTGTTTCGGAGCATGTTATGTATGGGCCGGTGAACACGGTGCGTCGTTTTTCTTGCGGTAGTCCGACTTTATATGCCGTTGTGTCATGATGTGTGGTTACGCGGGTGTGGGACGGCCCCGTCGTCAGTACTCTGCTCACAGTTAGTGTTTTGGGCGTGTTTCTCCTCTCGCTTGTAGACCGATATAATCCCTTTGCATTTTTAGGTTATTTTGTTTTTGGAAGCTTTCATGGTGACAGACTAAAAAAAACGGCATGGAGATGACACTTTGGCGCTCACCCTTGCATCGCGCGAAACGCACAGACATGCAGATGCCTAGAACATGTTGTTGCAATGCACACGGAGCCTTATGTTGGCGCGTATCACCGTGGCTAGTGCGCGTGCTGGTCTGTGCTGTTGCGTCTGGTGTGGACAAGTGGGCGTGGCCCCGGCGAGATGCTGACGCGAATGGCTCTCGATCTGATCATCCGGTCGTTTATTGGCTGTCGATCCGTCGTTCGCTCGCTGGATTGGCTGTTTACCTGGTTTTCCGGTCACTGCTTTGACGTCGATCGTGGACGACCGGTTGATGATTGGATGTCGATCCGCTGTCCAGTCGCTGATTGGCCGTTGGTCCGGTCGTCCAGTCGCTGATTGGCTTCCAAATAGTTAGCTGGTGGCTAATTGGCTGCCAGTCCGGTCGTCCGGTGCCTGATTGGATGTCAGTCCGGTCTTCCAGTCAATGATTGGTCGTCGACTAATGGTCTGGGTTTCACCGAGCCCCATGTGCAAAGGCCTTGTCATCAGCCGGTTGATAGAGGGTTTGTTTTTGCGACGTTTGCATGCAACGCCTCGGCCGACGCAGTTGGGCAAGTTACAAATCCGCCTGACGCGACAGACCGTGAAAGGAAATCGATACCAGATCGAAAATTCTCCAACCGCGTGTCAGTCAGTTGTTCAACTAACACTTCGTCTGTAGGTCAACTAACATCTCTAACTTCAGCTGACGCCTCTAGTCGCTGTCTATTCCACTATGCCGCATTAGTCTCGGCACAGCCGAGACTAATGCGACAAGAGCTAACCCAACCAAGAAACTTTAGCGGGTGACACGGAGCCAGTCCGGCAGCCTGACGACAACGGCTCCAACACATTAAAAAAGGTATGGTTTGTCTCCGATTCCATACAGTTCGATTTTCCATCCACCCAATCCGATTCGAGATAGAACCAGGACATTGATATAAACTGATACGAGACTGACACTGTTGCACGCGTTTTATACGGGAAACCCGCAGACGCATAAATCTGTCGGAGAGACTGCAGAGGAGACTGAGCAAGGTTTTGCAGATAAAACTTAGGCTGGTTGGTAGATGTGGCGAGCCATATTTTTAGTCACACTTACAGCCGCCAACAGTGTGATCGGAAGGTTGCAGGATGGGGTGTAGCCGCATTCTGATCATATAGAGGTTAGTTTTCTCCGCTTTGCACAGTAAGGTGTCCAAAATGGCCACATTTTCCTTGCACGGAATTTGTGCCAAATAAACGTAATTTCTGACGTGAAGTGTGTTTAGCCGCCTTTGACTGGAGTATCTATCCGCCTCCGGTTGCTCGGGACATGACATTTTTGTCTCCCCACCCCACTTCACCTGTCTATCTCTAGAAGCGACGGTCCGATTTCGACGATCGATAGACTGTTATCCTGAGCCACACATGTTGGCTTTGAGGTGACGAATGATGTCACAAGGGTATGTATCCAAAAACCCCAAATTTATCCACCATTTGTAATCCATTAGTAGGAGATTAACAAAAAAAAATTTTTTTCGAAATTAGCCATATGAAGTATCGAAAGCTCTCATTTTACAGGAGAAAAAACATTATCCCCACGCGTAACGCGAGGTCAACCTAGGTCGCAAGGTCAAATTAAATCGTGATTTGACCTTTGATATTTCGAGTGCGACTTGTGTACTTGAGTACGTTCCCACGAGAAGCCCAAAAAAACGTTCCTTTTTTGTCTGTATCTGAAATATTTTGATCTCTAGATCTACATTTGTCTCAGTAGCGATACTAATGTGGCACTGCAAAGCTACCCACTGACCTACGTTGACTTTACCTAAGGTCACAAGACACGTGTGACCTTGTGTACTAGGCCGCGCACTTGGCCTTTGTGTAATCCCTCATGAGCCTCTTGCAAACCATACCAAAAGGAAAAGACAATTAACGCAGTCCTAACAATACTTAAAAATGGTGCCTATCATTTGGCTTATGGCGTCACGTACTACTTGATGTATGATGACCTGGTCAGTTGTTTTGTGGGAGGTTGGCTGTGTTATTCAGACAGATGTACTGAAAACGTGCAGCCGCTGGCTATTGTTCGGAATTCATGCCGGAAAAACCAATCGGAGATAAAAAAATGTCCTCTGGAACATGCCGGTTGAATAACTGAACGCCATGTTTCGATCCCACTCACGTTTTTCGGTGTCTACCTGGAAAATCCTTCCAGTGCCTATGCTCACAACTACATAAAAACACCCTGCTGAAGCGCCAACACGCATTATTTTATTGGTAAATTGTGCCGTCCTTTTGTCGTGCAGATACTCCGGTCCACGCACACCATCGCATCTGCGGCAAAGCAAATCATCAGCGTTCAGCGCCCGTAAAACAGTCAATCACTATTGTACTGTCGGGTTCGCAGCGACATTGCCGCAAGCCTCCGCTCCGTCCTGCTCCTTCAGAGTCCACCGGTGCTCCCTCAGAGCCCGCCAGTGCTCCCCAGGGCTCGCCAGGGCTCTTTTATAACCCGCAGACCTCCTCACACTCCTCCATCGTATGGAACCGGTTGCCGTTGCCGCGCATGCCGTAGTAGGAGAACGGCTTACAGACGCCGGCGTTGTTGTCGAAGTAGAAGCGCCGCTTCAGCGCGCGACCCATGCCGTGCGCCATCGGCAGGGTGCAGACGTCGACGTCCTCCGCGGGCGGCTCCGGCTGGGGGGCCGCCGGCGGTGCCGTCTTGCTCACGGTGCCCGACAGCGACGGCGCCGACGCGACCAGCGCCGCCAGGCCGAGGACAAGCAGCAAGAGCGCGCACCGGCCCGAAACCATCGCGTCACCGCGCAGGGAGTGGCTTCCGGCGCCTGACGCCGTCTTTATCCCTCCGTCCCCCCCCCCCCCGCCCGGCTGTCGGTCGTCGGCTGTCGCCTCGTCGATCATGGCTGACGTCGCTCCGGACGGTGGCGCAACGCGGACCAGCGTGACGCCCGCGGGCGTGTTTACCGCAGGGCTGTCCGTTACCGCCAGCTGGCGACAGGTGACTGTGTGAGGTGGGGGTGGGGGAGGGGGCGAGTGCAGTGTTGGAAGAGGTCAGGGAGTAGGTGCGAACGGGAATGCCGGCAAAGGGATCCTCTCGAGCTCACAGTTTCATGAGAAATTAAGGAACTTACCACACACCAGTTGTAGAATATGGGAAAAACAGCCACACGCTCTCGAGTCCGCTGGTCTTGGCACCTGCATCTTTCCGACTGGGAAAACAGAACATGTTGAGAAAACATGACGCATCTGACTTGGCTCCAAAGACCGATATGTGCGCAGCACCGAGTCACAGGCCTGTGGCGCGGCAGCGACACCGTCTTCATACATCAGCATCGTCATGACTGATGTAAAATTCGGATGCCTACAGCTGACTGATAACTCCAGACATCATGTGCAGATTATGGGGCACTGGTTAACCGTGTACTCTGTCAAGTACTTATGGACCGGAATCCTATAACTAAACTTATGTACAAGAGTATCAGACTTGTCTGATAGTACGGCTGGTATGGTCATCTTAACTCAAGTGTTACAACGTGTAATTAAATATTTTTTTAAGCGGGCCCAGTCTGGGTATTTTGCCATTTTCTTTGTAGGTTCTCAGCGTCAGTGGCGACTCGTGGTCCTACAGGCATCTGAGGAACAGCGCAAGTGTAGCACCAAACTGTCTTATACGGTTGTCTCTCTCATACGCGTTGCCTATCGAACGGTTAATGATATTCGAGCCTTTTCAGGCCGACTTATACAAAAGAGGCGAAATGTTCCATGATGCATCACTTTCGGTTCATTGTCTGTTCTCTGCAAAGAGGGCTTGAGCACATTGGGCATCCACCCGAATCCGTGGAAAATACGTCCGCATCCAGTGCGCAGGCAATACGGAATGCACTCAAGATCATTCCATGTGACTCTAAGGTCACTGGAGGCCATTTGAGGCCAAGGGTCGCAAGCTGACCTGATGAACATGTGACCATCACAGTTCCCCTTTTTCATGTCCCTGGCATCGCCTATGATATCATTATACAAACAGTGTAATACAATTTGTACTTCTTCAGCATTACATGACTAGTAGAAGCTAAAAAAAACATTCCGAACTTTTTTTGTTAATTCCGTTTCTGAAACACTAATCCTCTCGTTTTGGCAACCCTATGAACGTCCCGGAATTTTGCCAAAATTTCAAATGTATGGACCATTAATAAGATTCCCATCCATAAGTTTTCGATTCATGCCAATTTTGTCAGACGCCGACCATAAGCAGTGTGGATAAAAGAAAAACAGTTAAAAGAAGTCTAAAAATATCCCCCAGTTCGACTGTTTGCCTCCCTGCATCCACCCCTTTTAAAGATTTTGAAAACTTTTGTTTAAAAGAACGCAGTCTACGTCATGGCAAATCGGTTACCGTTTGTTGCGATGCAATCATATGTGTGGTTCTCCATGTCTTGGGGGATCGAATCCGTCCCTCCCCCTGCCGGGAATCGTCTATACCGTCTAGCCCTCCGGGAATATGGTTAAAGGCAATCAATTCGGTCATTCTGGGACCACACAGATATTCCCATTTGGTAGCCTCAAGGTCATCGATGGCGTCACAGCTCAGACAAAAGCTCTAAATTTGGCGGCCATCTGCAGACAGGTTCAGAAACACATTAAAAAGGGAAGAATAGTCGGAGCTAGCAGAATGGGATGTCAGAGGAATTTACTTGACAACGACAAACGTACTTCTTAATGATGTTAACTTTGAACCGAAGTCAAACTAAATCACGACTAACGAAATCAAGTTAGTACCTCATCTGACCTTCGATTTGTTACTTGTAGATGGTGTAGGATTCCATGCGAAGCCAGGGGCGCAGCCGGGATTTTTTTAAGGGAGGGGGAGGGGCGGAACACAATGTGAGCTGAAATCGTACGAAAAACGCCAACCGGAAAGACGATGGCAATGGCTTTCACAAAAAAGCGGGCCTAGGAGAGGGGCTGGGCCCTCGTCCCCCTTGGCTGCGCTTGTTTGCAAAGTTCAAAACTGGCAGCAAAAGAAATCTTGAGGCTGATGGCTGCCGTCGTTCGGAATTCAAGCAGAAAAAACAAAGGGAGAGCACACAAACGCTCCCAGTAACTCGAGAGATAACAAGCCGTAAAGCTCATATCGCATACTTATTCTTTCATATACTTATCGCTCATTAATGTCTTTTAATCACTTTCCATTAAGAAATCAGATAATGCCATGTTACTACAGTGACCAGCAATTGGATCGTGTGCTTTAATTAAATGCACTCTACTTAGGGGCGTCGATTTCTGAAAATGACGGGGGGGTGGCGAGCCAAGGGCCCCGCAGCCTAGCCTCCCCCCAAACGTGCGTCCCCCCGGCATTTGCGTTCTCCTTGTTGAATTTTATCCACTACATCTAGGTATATATATGTGTCCTAAGGAAAGGATATACATATATACTTTCCTAAGGGAGGAATACACACACACACACACACACACACACACACACACACACACACACACACACACACACACACACACACACACACACACACACAAACACACACATATATATATATATATATATATATATATATATACAAGGGCTAATTACGATGAAGACTTTTCCAGAGTGTTCTCTCATTAACTGATATGTCTTTTGGAGGAAATTATGCGTGCAAAATATGGCCTTGGTCCAACACTCGTAACCACTTTCACACGAAGATTGTACGTCGTTTGTGCTGGATTCTATTTTTATTTTGATGAAATTCGCGCCGGTTTTTGTGCATTTCGAACCTATTAAAGTCAAAGAACACTATTCCATATATCCCCAGCAAGAACTCATTCTCCATGGACTTGTGATCCCGGGGAGATTCGGTCAGGGAGAGTATCCGAAATGCCCCCAGATGAGTTTTGTGTTCCGGTTTTTTAAACCAAGCGCACAGTATGCATAAAATGCTCATCATAGTACCCCTTTTGACACACTGGATCGAAAGACATTTCACATGCTGTCTCAGGTCATAGGTCACAGGTCCTGTCGACAGCAGTGTGGCTTAGGTGGGAAAGATACTTCAATGCTCTTTGTGGTCTCGGGGTTCTGGCGACGATGCCGTTCGACGACTTGCAGCAGGTACTGCTTTTGCCTTTCATCCTTCGCCAGTACCTCGTTGCACACTTGGATAAGAGCCACAGTTCGTTCGGAAAAGTCGCTAACTACCGCGATCCCGCGCAGGACTTCCTTAGCGTTCTTGAAACCAGGTGCTGTCTCCCAATCACCGGGATCGGCGGCAAGGAAGTCCATGTTGATGCCGTAGGCTTTCAGGTCGCCCACCGACTTTGCGGTCATGAAGTCGACGATGATCTTCCTGGCGAGAACCTCCTTTGCTGCGAGATCCAGCTGCGCTGGCTGGGATCACTCTCCAATCCCTGTTCCTGGAGTGCTCATCCTCTTCTTGACCTCACATGGCACACCCTCGTCGAAGAACGACACACTAGCCAGTTCTTCGCTGAGGTACCATAATAGGTGATTGTTATAATAAATTGTATGCCGTATGTAATGTCATAACAGATAACAGGTGACTGGCAAAATCCTTGGAGATCGCCTTTGAGATTTCAGCATTCAAGTCAAGCTTTGAAGAACGGCCAGGTCGTGCACGGGAGCGTTGACCGCCGATGAAGAACAGAACCATGCACTGACATACAAAACAACCATGAAAGGGACGAAGCGCTTGAGTGCTCCCAATTCACTAAGAGTCACGGAGAACTGATGGCAAAGCAAGAAGATCTTGATCCCGCAGATTATGCGCCTCATACATCTAGCACGATGAACAGCACCTGGTTGGTGAACTTGATTACCCGTCGAGGCTCTTGACCAAAGGGGATGATCGAAACCTCAAAGAACTCACGATAATCATCCCTAGGTTGGATTTCGGCACGCTTCTTGAAGCGCTTGAACAAGGAGATCCCGGTCCCGAAGACGGACCGAAAGGCGTGGAGAAAGCCGCCTCTGCCACCAGTTCGAAGATATGATGACGACAAGCGAAGTGAATAGGTCGGTTGTCGCTCAAGCTTCTGTTGAAGATGCGTGCTTGCTCCCACAACTTGTCCAGTATTGCTGGAGGTTTCGCCAGTCTTCCCGACAATGCGCGACAACGTGAGCTGGCGTTGCCCCGGCTCTACTTGCAAACTTCGGAACACTGAGGAGCTTGGTGGCACTTCTTGGACCGGTTACAATGACAGGGAGTTGAATCCACCTTTTCCTTCCAATCGTCAGTTAACAGTTTGCCGTCCCAGTGGACCACCAGGTTGGGTGGCGCGGAGAAAGAATGCTAGATTTTGTCCGCAATGGCTTTCCTCTGCGATCTACGCGCTCGCCTGGTCGAGCTTCTGTGATCGCCAGCTCAGAGGAATCGTGGCCGAGGGCCGAAGCCGTGGACGATAGGAAGTGGATTGCAGAGCGATCACTGAGCTTGGTCCGATCGAGGACTGCTGCCAGACCAGGAGTGACGATGTTCTTAGCTCTCCTACAGAGCCGCTTCGAAGGAGGAAGCATGGCGAAGGGATGCGGGTCATCCTGGTCTGTCAGTTGTGTGTTGTCGGTAGACGAGCATTTCAACTGGGCAGTTGCCTCGTGCTCGGTCTATTGTTCAGTCTAACGGCGGGCCCTTTTTTCGACCTATTGTTGTCGTTGAAGTGCTCACTCCTCCTTTCCAGAAAAAAACATATCGAATACCATCAGGACGCCTCGGCGAACAACCTTTGGCTTCCTTTGGGCTTGGAGAAAGTCTTTGCCCTCTTGGTTTTGATGATCTTGATGGTGCCTACATGGGTGATGTGGAAAAAATTTGGAGACTGTCCCTAAATTTCGTCTTGTCAATTTCCGGGGTGAAACGCCAGCATTTTCCTTGGCCATTTCCTCGGGGTGCAGCCATAGTGGCACAAACTTCCGTTATAAAAGGTACCTTCTGCATTGACGCAAGTTGCCGCGGACGGTCCTTAAATATCCCGGCATCTAAGAACGCGCGGGAAATTAACGGACCGGCACCATGGGTTGCCGTGGCTTGGCCAGGTATTTCAAAATTGTTATATATATATATAAGCCACAGTCTGCAAACGATGGCCAGGATATTGACGAGATGTTGGGCAGCTTCAATTTTCTCTAAATGAGGCAGTAGGTTGCCTGTCCGGGATAGTTTCTGTTGATCTAATCTATCCCCAAAATACAGTTTCTCATCAAATTTTGGCCAATATGTTTTTCAACACTACGCAGAAGTGCAAAAGCTGTCCCAACACAGGCAGAACAAACTGCCCCGTTCCCAGATTATTGTCCCGAAAAATAAAAAAAAACCGCCTTAGGTTAAAATATTCGCCTTAGCCCCGCTTCAATGAGGTATCATCAACACTCATTATCTGCAGTCTGGACTATACCATGTTGGTGAAGCACATGGGACATGCTCATGGGATGCACAAACCCATGCACAAGGAGCAGCAAGAGTGAAGGTTTTAATACATGACTGATTAATTTTCTGTTTTCCTTGCGTAAAACTCGGGCTCAGTGAAGGTGTACCAATTAGGTACTGGGATTTTAGCAGGGTTTTCAGATCAGGATGACGACTACGGCACTGCTGCACTGTTACCGCATTCATATAAAAATTATCCCACCATAGCGAGACCGCCCTGACCACCAGCTCACCCTTCAATTTTCTTGCGCTTGAACACGTCAAACATGGTCATCATCATTTTTAACGTGCTTACGATGCAATGAAACGCCTCGGCCGCCCACCAGACAATCGCGGCATCGGGTGCCGGCGTACCAGTTACGAAACATGCTCGCCAGCGGTCACTAGGTGTGCCTGCAATACGTACTATAAAGTGATGCTTCTAAGTGTGCTCCCACATTACTCAGAGATTTAAAATATCCTGGGTTGATAAAATGCTGCTTCGCGAGACTCTCATGCGCAGCGCTTTATGGAATACTCTTCTGGTTACGTTAGTATTCCTGGTTGTTTTTCCTTTGCATTGGCAAAGGCTTTTGACTGGGGGGAGGGGGCAAATTGTCCGGCTGAGGGGGCATTTGCCCCCCCCCAGTTAACATGTTGAAATAGGCCCTGCCCCTAACTCTATCCATTTTGATGGTCAAAAGCTGATACCAGCCTTGGTAACAAATAGCTGGTAAATTTGGTGCGGCTTACGGAATGCATACCTTTATGACGTACATCAAGTGTATATCATATGTTGGCGAGCAGCCATTCCTCCTCTCCGCCGGCAGAATGCCACTGACTCCCCTCTCTCCTCCCTGTCGCCGTCGTCTGGGGGGGGAGGGGAGCAGCCGTTCCCGTCCCGCCGGCCCCCCGGACCCTCCGGCGACGGCCGACGCTCGACGGCGCCCGCTGACGACGGTCAGCGGAGGTGCGACGCCGCGGTGCGCGGGCGAGGCGTCGCCGTCCTTCGCCTGACGGACGATTATTGTTACCTGCCTGCTCGGTCTTTTCATGTCATCTTCGCGCATTCTGAATAAGAATTCTCAGCTCTTCAACGACGCCGTTCATGGACTGATCCTCCGGAATTGCATCGCACGATTAACTACGAATACCACATGGGAAAGAGTGATGTGAGGAACACATGTGTTTGAAAGCCATTCGGATCTATATAAAAACAGCATAGTTTCTTTCATCGCAGACTGTTAACACTAGGGATAAAAACGTAATGCTACGCCAAAGCAGCTGGTGAAAGGAGAGCTCAAGATCCGCAACGCGACCAACATTGGCACCCGGGACAATTTTTGCAATATTCGAGCACGAAAGACGAATTCAACGCATCTGATTTCAACGAACACGCGGCGCGAAAAAGCAGATGCACAAATTGGGTCGACGATCGACAACTGTTGCACACTCTTTAGCAACAGATACGTCCAAACGAGCCATTCGACAAACTGGCTCTTATAGCGAGCAGCGGAGCGGGAAACGCTGGGCAAAAACGGCACGTGAATGCCAGTTTCTCTTGAAAACCTAATTCATAGTGGCTAATTCCTCGCGGAGCACGATAGGAATTGAGCGGCCGTAAGCTGTGAGCGGATCTAAATAGCTGATCGGCTCAATTAGGTTCTGCCGACGGCCGAAGTTGACACACAAAGTCGCCACACAGCACGCATAAGTACGCTTCGGAGAGATGCCAGTTTAATGTTGCGTGCCTTGTGGTAGCTTGCACAGTGTTACCGCGACGTTAACGGCCCAGCAGGGAAAATATATGGCCGCCATTTCTACCCACACGTGTCATGCAAGCGTAAAACGCAGGCGTTGCAATTGCCGAGAAGTGTGTTAACCCTTGAATTTTACACGAAAACGGCAACCGTTGTTGAGCGCTTTGAGGGTGAACTTTGCATGCGCTTGTTAAGCACGGTTTGCAGTTTGAGCTGCGTACCGAGTATTGAGCAAACTGACTGGGGTGTCGACATGTCGATCGACGGGCATTTGACTAGGCCACTCGCCGACACCTCATCGGACTCTGCGCCATCGTCCGGACCTTCAGCCATTGTAACTGACCTAGCCGCAAATGCCCTTTTCTGCTCGGACTTCGGCCACCTTATTCCGCCATTTGAGGACACTAACATGCATATGCACAAATGTTTGTACTGAAACGGAAATATTTACGATTTCCGTCCGAAAAGAGGGAGGGGGAGAGACTTGCTGGCCCGGGTTTTGCAAGGCGGGGCATGGCCCCGATGGCTTCCACCTGGACCTGCCGGTGCCATCCAATGTCAATGCTCACCAGGGAACTCAAACTGAGAAACAAATAAATATGTCATCGTTCACTGTTACAACGAGGGAACTCGAGCCAGAAAGCAAACAGATACGTCACTGCTCACTACGAAACTCGAACCGAGAAACAAACGGACAGGCACGACCGAAACGACGTGAGTGGTTTCGCCCGGCGTGATCCTGACGACGTCTTGACCAACATCGTGATCCCATGGAGAGCTTGTTAAAACCGACCGTCGGCATGTGCTGCACCGCTGGCCACTTAACCCTCGCCCGTAAAGGGGGGAAGAGTTGACGCATCCCTCACTAACGTTTTATGGAGACAACTTCTTAACGTTTTGCTTGTTACGTCTTTGGGGCATCTTTTCCGCATCCTATAGTGGAATACGTTTTCCTCTACGTTGCCATGTTAACGAGTTGTGACGTATAATGTGAACTATGTCAACCGTTTTCGCGCGTGGACGCGGCCAGTTTACAACAGTCTTAATTTTGCCTCACTGCAAGATGGTTGGAGGGCACAAATACAATAATAAATACATCAACAGACTCAAGATCGTGAGACGTATAACACTACACATAGATTTAGTAGGCTGACACTACCGGGATTAACGAGGGTGTAAACTGGGGTCGTGAGCAACGGAGGAAAACACGTTACCGTTTATCTATGCAAACGCGATAGGAAACAGTTGTCCGCAACACAACCCATATATTAAATTGCTTTGAGTGCAAGGAATCGAATGGTGTAAATTCGGTGCAAATTATCCCTTATTTCGTCAAACGAGAGCAAAATGCTGAGAACGCCTGACGTTTGCTCCGACGGGCGGAGCGGCGCCGGCCACGGTGTGGTGAGTGAACAATATCTCGGAATGCCTAAGACTGGATTTTGTGCTGGGTCAGCTAAAAAACGTCTTAAACACACCTACGTCACGATTTTTAACTAATCCGAGATGATTCTAGGTCACTGGCTTGACATGGCTTGGGTGATCTAAGATGACTGGATGACCTAGGACGACCTTAGTGTCATTCGACAATATTGTTAGTTAATTCAGATGCTGCATTGGACTTCATTAACTACAAAAAAACACTTCTGCAGCTCCGAGAACGCATTTAAGCCTCTGACTCCGCTTGACAAGGATTGATCTAGCATGACGTGGATCGGACTCCATGGGCAAAATGCGATCGCGTGGGGTGCAGATGGACTCATAATTGATTGACAGACACTGTGATATCCGTATCGTTTCATTATGTTTTATTCTTTGGCGCTCAATGTGCTCACACTCGGAAAATGCTACATTTCGCCAATTTTCGACTTTTGACCCGACCTGGAAGGTTACTCGTTCTGAGACCTTAAAAAGGGATACCAGTTGCGCGATTTCGTCACGCACAATACGCTGTTTTTTTCGCGACGCTCTAGTATGATAAAGCAATGGCGGGGGTCGCACCACCCCACCCCCTGTACGTCCGCGTTACGCAGAAGCCCCTATGCGGACGAGGGTTAATGGCAACAACCACACATTTGCCACTCTTGGAATATGACGCAATGCACTTTTTTGGTTTGATCATCCTAATCCGTTACGCTGCACCAGCTTCATCCAGATACGTTCGCAGCGTTCAACGACCGTCGCCAATGCTGCTTGGCGCACCATCTGGGTCTGAATTCTGTCTCCGGAAACTGTTCTGGCCGCACAGTTGTTCCGCCGCTGACGTGTCGGACGCCCCCGACGCCTGGCCTGGTAGCTTGCCAGATTACCATAACCATACTGTTCCAAAACATCGTCAGGTAGCAAGGCTTAATTAAACGGCAAAGCGACTTAGCTGCCAAAGGTGAAGAGAGTGGTAACCCGGTCCGTCAGGTAATTCAGTTCCCGAACGGGATCTGCATCACCACTTTAACGCCGCGCGGCTCCTCCGGCGCCAGCTGACTTCAGATCGAGATGTGCGCCTCGGGGGCGAACATGGCGGCCTCTGGCGCGACCTTGAGCTCCGCCGACCTGACGTGGATGGAGGAATTGCCCGCGGCGTTTCTGCTCTTCATTCGCCGCCAGCAGCGTCGCGCTGCACTCTCGAACAACTCGAACAGCGTGAAGATGGAGGCGCCGAGCAGAAGACCCAGGTTGCCTCCGATGTCAGACACCATCTGTGCCGGGAATGTCGGCAGTGAGAGGCGAATAAAACATCGGCCAGAACAAAGCAGAGCGAAGCCCATGCGCGGCTAAAATGACGGCGAGGATTTTCCAACAGAAATATTGCGAAAAAACTATGGGACGACGTGAGAAAAAAATCTAGATAGGCTTGGTCTGGAGTCATTGTCAAACGGATATACCCAACCGTCTCGTGATCAAAACCTTGATTTTCCTTTCAAAATGCCATCGAATGCGTTGAATACCTGTTGGAAATCGTAGGCCAACGTCTGCTTGGAGACGTAGAGTCCTTCGTTGATGCTCAGGGTCAGGAAGGTGAAGTCCTGGTTGGAGCGGTCGGCCATGGAGATAGTGACCCGGTCGATGTAACATTCCTTTGGACAGCGGCGCTTGCATGATTCCTCGATGCTGAAAATTGAAGTCGTCTTTGTAATTGTAATCTTTGTATGACACGATGTAACGATTATAGATTATAGACGATGTAACACGATTATAGACGTATGACAGCACACAGCTGGCTAGGAGAGGTCCAGATGGCTACGTCCTTAGACGCAGACCGGTTAATTCGCGCCACAAAATAGACTTTTAAAGATAATAAATAAATACAATAAATAAAGACAAATAGACCCTAACCCGAACATGGGACATTCGGTATGAAATTCGCAGTCTATGCAACAGACTCGACTTCGCAGGACACCAAACCCGAGCATCGGCCTTCCTGCCTGAACACTCAGAACACTGCCTGAACACTCAGAACACCGCCTGAACACTCAGAACACCGCCTGGACACTCAGAACACTGCCAGAACACTCAGAACACTGCCTGAACACTCAGAACACTGCCAGAACACTCAGAACACTGCCTGAACACTCAGAACACTGCCTGAACACTCAGAACACCGCCTGGACATTCAGAACACTTCCAGAACACTCAGAACACCGCCTGAACACTCAGAACACTGCCTGAACACTCAGACAATCTCACAGCAAAACGGAAAACTTAAAACGATGTCAGCTCGCACGGCTGAAAACTTCCGAAAATTGTTGCGAGAGTATGAAGAGGAATTCAAACCATCGTCTGCCATCCATTGCCATAGGTTTAACGCTAAAATGTTTTCAAACTGGGGGTCCAGACTAGACCCTCGCAGGTCCTTCCCTCCCAGGATCCTCCGAGCCCTCTCCCTTCCCCGGATCCTGTGGGCTCCCTCCCTCCCCCGGATCCCCCGGCCCGTATCCAGGTTCTCCAGCCACGCCGCAGGCCGCACGGCGCGGCAGAGGCCTCTGACTGACCCTTTAAGCGCGCGGTAACGCCGGTTCTGCTGCAGCGCCTCGTAGGTGAAGTTCCAGACGACCTCGGAACGAGAGACCAGCCTGCTGTAGAGGAAGAGCTGCCTGAAATCGTCACGGCTGCTGCAGACAGGCAGATGGCCGGCCATCCAGGGCAGCCGGCAGCCCGGCCCCAGTCGGGCCAGCTGATCGAAAAAGCACGACCGGATACACTGCGGGCACGGCGAGGGCCAACGGCCAGAAGAAGTCACGACAGGGTCAGGGTGGGGTCAGGATGGGGTCAGGACGGTGGTCAAAATGAGTCACGACGGTCCGTGAGAGATCAGAGAGGAGATGATAATGGGTCATGGCGGGATCAGAACGGGGTCATGGTGGAGGTCAGAAGGGCCCAAAGCGGAGTCACTTAGAGATAAAGGTGGGGTGCAGGGGTTAGGGCCGGGGTCGGTGTCTGGGCAGGGTCAAGATGGCGGGAGGAATAGGGGTCAGGACGGGGTCATAATGGGGTAATGGCGGGGCGTACGGATTAGGGGGTCAGTGACTTGGACGAAGGAGGGAGGGACGGGGGCAATAATGGGGTCAGAGGGCGTCTGAGGGAGACGCAAAAGGTCAGGGAGTAGGCGGGTCAGAGCCAAATAATAGGAGGCTGGGAACGCAGATCGTCACAGATGATTCTTAGTCTCCCTTCGTTTCACTTTCGGCTCTCTGTCGCTCCCCATATGAATATCACCCTCGACTGGATGATCTATACTAGTTCACCTTGTTCTATTTTTCGCGTACCAACTGCTTTGGAGTCAACATTATTGCAGGGAACGCCAAAAACAGGAAAATATGCCGACGCCCACTCTGTTTTCATGTTTAAATTTCAATAATAATACAACTTACTGTCCTGATACCTTACCTACAAAAGCTGTGCCTGAAAGTTATTGGGCTCCCCTAAGATAGACAGGAAGAGTAACAGACTGTTGAGTCGAATCTGACTCTACAGTGTGGCGCAAAACTGAAAAGGGCTATTGCAACATCCAAAAGCAAATTATTAAAAAAGGCAAAAGCGTAACAAGTCTGAAAATATTCGCCTTCAGCGGATTTCTGGGCATAAAATTTAGGTTTGACTGAAAATAGCCAACCTAGAAGTTTTTGGGACCCTGATTCGAAACATGCCATTAGTACGCTTGAGATCAGCAGGTCTTCGTTTAAAACCTGATCTTAGCCAAATTCACGCCACAACTCCACTGTACAGCTCTCGTGGGAGGGCCGGGGCTGAGAGCAAGTCTGTCGGCTCACGTTGATTCTGGAATATTCCTGGTCGTCCCTGCACGGGCGCTGGTCGGTCGGCAGGCGGATGTCCAGGGTCCGCTGCACCTTGAACGTCTGCATCTTGCCGATCTCGAGGTAGGCCCGCTGCGGCGCCCATACGTGCTCCCAGTCTGCGGCAGCGGGAGGCATGCTGAAGAGGCCGGGGCGTACACTCACGAAACTCTGCACAGCGATCATCTCTCGACACCTAACACTCACGGATGGATTGTTTAACTATATTTGCATCATTTCATAATTAGTCGTTAAGATGTAGAATTAATAGTCCTAAAGTAACGTTTATGATATGTTTATCACATGATTATGAACGACATAATGAGTTACCAAATAGAAGCTCATATCGTCCAAATCTGATGTCCGAAAAACATAACGTGATGCGTCGACACTGAACTGGTAGCTCGTCAGTACCATGGAACTCAATATTGCGGAACAATTTTTGCTGCACGTCTTATACTCTCACAAAGACGCAGGCTTCCAATGATGCTACATTTGAGCGCAGAGGCGACGGGAGAAGGATCTCGCTCCGGCGAACCCTCCCGCCCGGCGTCGCCGGCACAGCTGTCTGCTCTGCTGCTCTGCTCAGGTCAGCTCTTTCACGGTTCCGATCCGCCGGCCACACACATGGGCCCCGGAACATTTTTCGCGGGAGGCGCGGCCGGCGGGGTCCGCCGCGCCGGAAGACGCCGAACCTGACGCTGATCCTGACGGCCCACACAAGGGCCGCCGCGCCGAAAGGTACAGGCCCGGCTCCCCGGCCGGACGACCCCCACCGATCCGCACCAGTGTCGAGCTGCCGCCGGCCGTTCCCATCGAACGGAATGGCCGTTTCGTTGGGAATAGTTTTGGTCGTGGACACAGAAAAGACAGAAATTGAAGCTTTTGCCAGACAGGTTGTTTCACCACAATAGTTCCAAACGTCGCGAATTACCCACTGTTTTGCACTGGTCACCGTGTTAGAATAAGTGTTCTTATTTTCGGATAAATTCGAACCAATTTCCGACCAAGTCATGAGAAGGAAGCCATGCGAGTGTCCAAGATTGTCCAAGATCCAAGTCTATCCAAGAAAATTCCGATAAAAAAACGACTGCTTCCGGTTCGCAAACAGCCAAGGTTACATGTATCGCGCGTTTTTTTTTTATAAAGATGACCTACAGTCATCGCTGAAGAAAGCAGGTGGGATGAAGTGAACATGTCTTCCAATTTTTTTAGGCATATACGCTGGTCATAAGGAGGAACGCATGAGTACTTAAATGCTATTCCATAAGCAAATGCCCTCCCCCTCCCGCATTCTTGCATCTTTTCGTCTTGCACCTACGCTTTTGCTTACAGATAAACTAGCTAAAAATTAGACCATGGGATGCGATCGCTTTTGAAACCAAAATGTGCGTTTTTCTCATGTGTGGTGCATGTTGCGTAATGTTCCCAATATTAAATTTGAGTGACATGCTGTTCTTAAAGAATGGCCACTGCTCGCAATTTCTCCATAGTTTGGCAGCTCTTCGGGTTAACGGGAAGTCATATGACAACAAATGCGGTGCATCTTCCTTCGTCATCAGGCAAAATAGGACTGACAGCATTAAGAGGGAAATCTGTGTGGCGTAATATGATAAATAACACGTATGGCTGGTAATCCAATCATTTCATGCAAATAAATAAGGTGGGTTCAGTGGTTGGGGGCAAATAAGAAAAAAACAACATGCCAGCATATTTGCTGGGATGCAGTTATGTTACAAGCCAATGTTATGGGGAAAGACGTGCTTGAGCCATGTCCCAAATCATGAATGTCAGTTTGCAGTTCGCAGGTGCTGTAAAATTGTTATGAGTTATTTGCAAATTATTAGACCGGTTTCTGGTTTGTGGTGCTATAAGACAGTTGTGGGCCTTTCATAGGCGTAACGTTGTACCTATATTTCTGGTGTGCATGAACAACCAGTACCCTTAAAACTGAACATTGTGCCTGTGGGCAATCCATGAGGAAATGGACCTAAATACTGGTTGAGCATTCTCAGCAGTCCCGTAAAACTGCATTTATGAATCGTCTGCTATTCGTTAAATATTACATTATATATATTATGTTAAATGACCTTAAGTGTAGTCTCTTCCTTTGTTCTGGCAAACGGTGACATAATATATTGTGTTCTGCTTGGATATAATGTTAGCATTAAAACTGCAACCACCATGATGCGTTCCAGTTTTCCCTTAGAAATCCATAAGGATTGGTCTGACCAGTACCAGTAGTTGGTAGATTGGTCTGATAGTAGTTGTTTCACTTGAAGTGTATGTAGTAAAGATGTGAACATTTAATGCGTGGAACTGAATTAAGTTTGCAAGGATGCAGGAGCCTAGACAACCATGGTGTTGAGTAATTTTCAAAATGATAGTTTTGTGCCATGCTTGAAGCTGAGTTTATAACTGGCATATTAGGCAACATCTGGTTGTGCCACATTGTTTATTGGCATTTGGCTTGCAACATGACGTCCAATTTTGTTCAGAGAAATAAGTGCTCTGTCCAAGAGATTTCCAATTCGAGAATCGGAAACCTTGGAAAATTTGGGATTGGTATTCCGATAATCAGCACTAATATATATATATATATATATATATATATATATATATATATATATATACATTCACACAGAACAACACCTAATCACTTGCCTCGTCGCACCATCATCTGGAACATAAAGATCCTGGCGAGGGCAACGGATAAACGGCGGCTGGCGGCTCTTGAAGCCATAGTCATTTAGGACATGGACCCACTAATTAACCGCCAGGTTAACGCGCGCAGGACCTGGCAGTTGTCCGAAGGGCCGCCGTGAGGGCCTAGATTGTGAACATGTGAATAGGTTCTGTAATGATTATCCGTTTATTGTTTCAGCGCTGCTTGTCCATGTTTAATTATGTGTGCGTACCGGAAGATCCGTGTCGTTGTTCACTGCATGCTTTGCTTTTTTAACTTAAACCAGACAAATGTTGTTGACCCATACTTATTTCTGGAGGGGTCTGATGTGTAGACGAAACGTTACACCGATAAAATATGATTTTTCGCTTGTTCTTTATATTACAATGAACGTTGTCAACTTTCTGAAGGGACATTCATTGGAAACGAAAAGACTTGCACGAACAATGGAAGCCACATCAAAGAAGATCATGACTACCAAGTCTGCTGTAGTTTTCAACAAACAATGTATATATAGCGATCTGCCTCCTAGCTTTATGTACACACACACACACACACATATATATACACATATATATATATATATATATATATATATATATATATATATATATATATATGACATATCTTCTGTAAATCGTTTTATAGGTTAACTACCGTCCGTCAAAACAAAGTGGCCAAAATCCATTGAGAAACTCACATTTGCGGAGAGGTTATGTTGTGAAGCCCCTCGATCTGTCCCCTCCCAAAATCATTACACAAAACTACACGCTTGACCATGGGGCGCCCCGTATTGTTGAAGGGGCCTTCCTCAGCTTTAGGGACCCTGAAAAAATCCTGGCCACAGCACTGGGAACATCAGTACACCAATCGCAACAGAACATCAGTTATTACGATCGGCCACGTCCGTCGTTTCGACACGCCTTTCGCGACAATGCCTCTCAAGACAATGCGCTCAAAAATGCCCATATCAATGGACGTGCCACTGTGTAACAAAGTTTACGTTACTCCTTTATAGTCCCCGTATGAAAAAAACTTGAAGTTTCAATATTTGCTAGTTTTTTTCTAAATTGCAGAGGTTTCCCTTCAAAAACCTTCGGTTTGGAAGACTGCCTAAGGCTACCAGATGCCTTCAACTCTAGTTCCCACAGTCGGCACCGAAGGGAATCAGACAAAGACGTCTGAGAACTCATTGACGCCTCGAGTATATCAATTGTGCCGCAGTACCGCTAGGTGAATCGTATCTGTAACCTTAAACGATACTTCCTTTTTCTAATCTTAAAATAGCTTACATCCGCGGAAACTTCTGATCTCTTGCATCCGCCTTACATCAGCCAGTTCCGTAAATCGGTGCGTTCTCACGCTCGTTCATTGGCTAAAGCCTAGTCTTTCCAGAATTTTCGGATTGCAAAACGCCGCCTGATTGGTTGTATATGATATCGTAATTGCACCATCCCCTTTCATCATTTCCGTTTGTAGGTAATACATAAGCAGGGCCGGTTTTCGCTCAGTATGTATCGATCTACGTATCTATCGACTCAATATGTGGTGGACCTCGTGACGCTCGTGACGTAGTTAAGTGCTAGTGTTGTGCGTGGTCAATGTTTGACGTCAGGAATATAGTTGGTAGAAGTGGAAGTTCTCTGAGTGTGACGAATAAACGAAGAATTGGCAAGAAAAACTTGTGAAAAGAGAACTCCTGAAAAAGAGAACAAACTGGCACAAACGAGGTCGTCAGTAGTCAAACTGTCACGCCAAGCAGGAAACTCTGCTATGCACTGCTTTCCACATTCACGACACACCCCTCCGTATTGAAGCTGGGATGTCATGACAGTTTACACCTATCGCTCCAACACCGGAGATATTTATCGCCCCTGGCGGGTACGCCGGGAGAAGAACGTGTTTTAGGAGCTGAATTTGAATGAACGGTGCCAAGAACACTTGCATGATTGATTACAAATTGCCACCTGCTGGGTGGAAGGGGGTGACTAGAACTCAAAACTGTCGCAATCAAGTCTTTCCAGTTATTGCCATAGGCCCTGCGCCAGTCTTCGAAAAGAAGGGGCTAGATCTGCACATCCCTTCCCCCATCTTCAGCCATATTTCTTTCAGCTTTCAGCCCCCATCTTTAGATGCAATACTTAAACGGCGTTGGTAACCTCATCGACGTCGTCTTTGAGTCTACCACTTCCCGACTCGGACCAGGCTGACCTGTCTCGACCGTCCAACGCTTTCCGCTGCTCGCACCCCCCGGACCTTGCGCGGGCTCCGCCTACCGAAGTAAAGGTCCTTGGCGGCGTGCACGTAGAAGACCCAGTGGGCCCTGGAGCAGTTAGCGCACTGCTGCGGCCTCAGCTTCAGCATGAGGCCTCGCTGAACGCCTTCAGCCAGCGAGTCGTCGTACTGCACCGTGTGGCACTGCCCGCCGTAATGGTACAGGCCGCTGCGGATGTCCTTGGCGTCTGTGGAGAACAAGGTTTGGCGCTGATACCGGCCCCTGATCGGCAGGAACGGATCCAGAGGGGGACTGGCCATGGTCCCTGTTGGTTGGAAAGCCGGGAGTCAGCATATCTTTTTGCCTCTACCTATTTTCGGACGGAAACTTTAGACATGTTGTTTTTGGAAAAAAATACACTTACATGCATGTGAGTTTTCAGTCACTTGAGTTTTTCTACATATTTACATTAATCTACATGTAAGTTTTCAAAGTTGCGACACAGCGAGGCCAAAAAGTTAACATTGGGGGTAGGCTAAGCTACACGGATGAAAGTCTGTCTACCCTCGCCTTAGAACATGCTCTGGGTTCGCGAGGGATGCTCAGTGACTCGGAGGACAGAGCGCTGATCTCTCCGTCCTAGTGGGAGGGTGTGAGTCGCCCCGGCGCTCCGTGTTTGGTGCGCAGGTCAGCTCGCAACCGACTAGACAAGGGTCAGGCTGACTGTCACACAAAACTGTCGCACACCCGACGGCACGTCAGACCTCTGCCACCAAATCAGACCGGCTGCCTGGCACGGAACGATCAGTGATGCTCTCCAGAAAACACTCCGCAGGTTTTGTTGAGCACCGACTCTGATGCCAAACACATCCTTGGCAAGCTGTAGGTCTCCACTTAATAAAAATAACAACATCTTCTTTCTTACAAGCTTTTAGGCCTTCCTTTATTCCAGGCGATCACTAAATAGAGGACCAGAACAATTCTGACTTAAACAGCGCCCGCCACCTATCACTTCAAATTACTTGAGGGTTTCACTAAAATCAGCTTTTCTGGCACTCGATAAGCAGACTCTGGAAAAAACAAGAAACTACAAAGGAGCCTCGGAAATTCGGCAATCCAGCGCAATAATATCATTTCAACCTCGAGCACCATCTCATTATCGGTATTACTGCTCCTCAACTAAATTAATTGATGCATTAAGCCTGGCGAATGGGTATAACGCAGTATATTCAACCTTCACCAGTTTCCGTGTTTTACCCACCTTAGCACGTAGTTACACCGACCAACGACGCTATTCCAGTAACCAAAAGCCTCCCAGTGCAAATGCTCACCGCACGGTTTATTGTAGAAACTGCTGCATGATTCCGCCAAGTCGTCCATGCTGTAGGTCATGCTCCACAAGGACGTGTTCAGGTCCGCTTTTCCGAAAGGGAAATTCTCCAGAAGCAGCTGCATCGGATCTCGAGCTTCTACGTACCGTCTGTGGAACAGGTCAAGGGTCACTCCAGGAAAAGGTATCACCTCCTACGCGGGAAAATGATAATTTTGGTGAACCCTCTAAAGTTAACGTGACCGAAAAAATCTTGTGATCACGTGTGGAGGCGCATTTCTGGATAACAAGCAAAGCTTTATATGCAGACAGCAATGTTTTCTTTGCCATTTCTAGAATCAGTTCTCCGTGGTTGGTAGCTCGGTTGGTAGAGCGTCTCCCAGTATTCGCAAAAAGGGTTCGAGTCGCCGCGGCGCTTAGCATGTGGCCTGTGGGTCAGCTGGCAGCTGGCCAATATAGGGTCATGTTGACGGACATGGTCGTGTCGCATACTCGACGGCACGTTGACCCGTGTCCAACTGGCAGTCGGCGCCATGCACATCGGACTGGGGAGGTTGGTCGCCACCACCTCTATGTTGCGAACGGTTGATCGCACGATTAAAATACGCGCACCGTTGGAAAGCTCGTGACGAGAAAAGCTGGAAACTGGATTCATTTTTAAAGTTTTGGATAATATCTAAGCCATTTAAGCCTCATATATGTTTCCTCATAGCCGACTACATGAAACCGACAAATAGCTTGGATATGAAGGGCTGTGATTAATAGTCTAGGCAAAGGTACCAACGAGTAGAACAAAGCCCTGAGATGCCGATAGACGTCTGATTTATCCGTTTCATTTAATATAAACGTGGAAGATTTTCGTGCCGCAGCACCGCCGACGCCAGTGTGGAACGAGGGATTGGATTAACGGGAACTTATTTTAGCGTTCTTTTGTTAGGTAAAATAAGAGCCTTGCCAAGTGGTGTCTCTTGATGCAAGTGGACCTTGTTTTAGTTTTCCGTGCTTATGTTTTGAAACAATTTAACAGTTCTCAACCTGCACAACTGCCGTAACTTTCTTCGCGAAAGCATATTTATTTCCAAAGTATGTACGCAACTGTGAGAGCCAGTTCTGCCCTTTTTTATTCATTCTAAGTCGTTGATCGTCAACTTCACAGCGGTGCATTTTGCCTTACAACAGTTATTAGTGACTGACCTCAGGTCAGTGCCCGCTGGTCGTTGTTACTTTCCCTATGACGATCATGAAATTTTTGAATCACCTCACTACCAAAATATGATAAAAATTTCACTTCTTTCCGAAAAAACGACGGACACGTTTTAAAAATGGCCATGGCCTAAGGTCAATGACCCGGACGTTTCTGAAAAATCTGTAATAGCGGATTTGTTGGTCTATCAATATCTCTAGCTCTTGAACGATTTATTGTAACATCATGCCTTCCGAAAAAAGTCACAAGGCGCAAGCCTTTTTTGGACACACGTCTACTGGACCTGACTCAGGTCAGACACCTGACTAGACCTGAGGTCAAAACGTTGACGTAATATGGAAAAATGGTAAAAAAATGTACAAGGAATTTTGTGGCGCTGTATTTCTTCGTTCTCCCCCAATCACTGAAAAACATCGGTGGGGGGTCAACCCCCCAGTCGGGGCCGGGTTAGTGGAACTGCGCGGCCGGATGTTGACCGTAGTGTTCATGTTCATGTTCATGTTCATGTTCATGTTCAAGTTCATACAATAAGTTCTGCTTCGCACGGGGTCCGACTGCTGACATTATCCTAGCGCGCCATTCCGACCACACGTAAGTAAAACTAACAAACAAAACTAACAATCATAAACAAATGCTTCCAGTTAAGCTTCAGTTTATTTTATTATATTGAGGTACGGTCGCACAGCGAGTTCGAAACTTTACAAAAACGAAAACGCATTTGGAAGTATTTTTCATTTGAGCGGTCAGTTTGTCGTCGAATGCCTCATTCCACAAGCAGTCGACCGCTGACATGAAGAAATTAATACCTCCTTCTTTCAGATTTTAACCCGTCCCCGACTGGGGGGGGGCAGTTGACTGTCCCCCCTGAGGTTTTTCTGGGATTGCGAGAGAACCAACAAACACAGAGTCACGAAACTTTGTGTAACTTTTGCTTCATCAATTTTACATCTCGTGTCAAAATTTTAACCTCAGATCAGGTCAGGTGCCTGACCTAGGTCAGGTCAAACAGACCTATGTAAAAAAAAGTTTAGCGCCCTCTAACTTTTTCGCAAAACAAGATATCTCAATAATACTTTCAGGGATTAGTGAACGTGATAGATGCAACAAATCTCTTACCTCAGATTTTTCAGAATTTGTCGGGTCATTGAGTTAAGGTCAAGCCCATTTTTAACACATGTCGTCGTGTTCTTCGGAAATTGACGGAATATTTCATAACATTTGTAGTGTGGAGTGAAGCAGACATCTAGTTACCGTCATTGGGCAAAGTATCAATGAATTCCAGCCATTGACCTGAGGTAAGGTCGACAATAACTGTAGTGAGCCAAAATGTACCACCGTCAAAATCGGCGATGAATTACTCAGAATGGGTAGAAAATGACAGGACTAGCTTGCACAGACGTAAGTAATACCAGGAACCTCAAAAAGTTTCAATAAATAGCATATTTTAGAAATAAACAGGCTCTCGCGAATAAAGCTTCGCCAATTTTGTAGATTGGTAACTAATGAACTTTTCCAAATTTAAGCATGAAAAACCATCACAAGAGCCACAAAGATGAATAAAATATCCATAGATCGTCTTTTTTCGCCAAAAAAAATGAGCGCTAAAATTAGTTCCCGTCAATTTGGTACCGCATACGGCACGAGAGCACGCCTAGCTGCTGCCGCGAGAAATGCCGTGTCTTTAACTAAACGTTTCGGCGTATATATTGAAGAAATCTGGGGAAATTAGTCGTGTATCGGCATCTGCGGACCTTTTTTGTGCGCTGGTGCCTTTACCTAAGCGTTTTTAGTCATGGTCTGAGATTCAAGCCATTTCTCGGTCTCATGCAGTCGGCTATGAGAAAACATATATATATATATATATATATAGGGCGTAAATTGTTTACATATTATCTAAAACTAAAAATGAGACTAGTTTCGAGCTCTACTCGTCACAAGCTTTCCAACGGTATGCTTATTTTTATCGTGCGACCAACCGTTCGTGAGTTAGGGGGGGGGGCGGTCAACTCCCCCCCAGTCGCCCGTGTTCGAAAGGGACCGATGGTCGTGCGCGGGTTAATACAAACTTGCCTACAGGGCCATCTGGTACTCTGATATCACTTGTGCAATTTTCAGCTCGATCTGGCTCACGACTTTCCAACTGGCGCGTTCAGATTCACAGTCACACGCTCTAAGCACTAAACCATAATTACCAGGGAGCAAAACTGCCTGGAATGGGATCCCTCAGAAAACTGCATTTATCACTATGCTGCATCGCCAGACCTGAATGGCAAAGGGGTACACCTCAGCACGTGCGTCCGTTACACCACGCTGAAAGGATTGACATGTAAAACGGCCACATATATCGACTGCCACATATCACGCGATCCTGTCCGTAAGTTTCCAGCACCCCAGCGGTAGTAGTTTTGCAGCAATGAAGGAGGGGTGTTAATCTTGGGCGCCTCGCGCTTCGGCAAGCTGTGCTGTGCTGTGAAAGTGTGTAAGATTATCTCCCGTTTCGGCCTAAATCCCTCGAAGTTCATCGCCTAGTTGCCCGTTGACCTTTCCAAACCATCATCGCACCAAACTGCGCCGTTTGCGTCTCGGCCAGTGGTCCGTAAGAAACATGGGTGTAAAAAAAGTGCTTGCACGCTATACGTGCTCCGTTGCTTTCCTCCAATCATATGGGGTACCCTTCGATAGCCCTAGTGCTGTGTCTGGTCTCACCAAATTTCAACTGTCTAGGTAACTGTTGACGGCACTCGAAGGCCCCCGAGTCCAAATCGAAACACGTGCCCGTGGATCGCCACGTGGATCGCACGCGGGTGTTGACCACAAAAGCAAGTACCCGCCAGTGGGGCCCATGTTGTTACCGAGTCTTGAGTCGACAGCATCCGTCACTGGACTTGTAACCGTGTTTGATGGAACTCTGCTGAGGTCCAGCACACGCCACGTGACACGTGCCAGGAATCGCCTCGCAACGTGCACCCGAGGCTGTAATTAACGGTGGGAGGACGAAGGGGATACGCCCCTCCACTGTTTCGCCTGTGGTGCAGGCGTCCCCTTTACGCCACACCAAAAAATGGGTTTCGAGAAAAAATATAAAGGATTTCTTAAACCGGGTCCCCAAAAAGTACCGAATCCGCGGAGTTTTCTCGTTTTTCTGCTAAGGGTTTTTTTGGCTTTCTCCTTTTTAAATCGTTTGCAGCCATCGGCCTCGCTGTCACCCCCATTTGTTGATCAACCACTCCTGGACACGGCGTCATTGACAGGTAAACGCTCTCGTAAAGGCCAAGTGACTCTGAAATGCCGGAGCCCCATGCGGTCAAGGCTACTTGTATTACTCTTCTTGTACAGATGAGACACCTCTAAGGAATTTGGTTCCATACACAGACCAAACACGTCTAAAGCGCAGACGCCCGTTACAGGCCAGGCGCCCTCCGTGCAAATTAGACACCCCTCAGGGGCTTGACGCTCTTGGCAGGCGAGGCGCCCGTTACACATTAGGCGCCCCTCGGTAGCTCGGCGCTCTGGGCGAGCGAGGCGCCCGTACACATTAGGCAACCCTCATTTATTTGGTGCCCGCTCTGCAGACGAGGCGCACATACGGGACACCTCAGAGATCAGACACCTGTGCGATACAGCGCCCCTTACAGGCCAAGCGTCCCTCGGGGACTCGACGTCATTGGCGAACGAGGCGCCCCGTACACATCAGGTGCTTCGCATATATTTGGTGCCCATCTACAGACCAGGCGTTCGTAGGGGACACCTTACAGACCAGACAAGTCTACAATGCAGGCGCCCATCCCCACAGATTAGGCGCCCTCATACATTTGGTGCGCCGTCTATAGACCAGGTGTTCGTACGGGAGTCGTAACTTTATCTAAATAAGAAACGCATGCAATGCAAGTAAACTACTAATTTCATTCTAAACAGATGGCGCCCCCTTGGAAGTTGGCGCCCTGGACGAATGGCCCCTCCCCACTTTTCGTCGTGCTCCTACACCCCTGCCACCGCCGAGTCTGCGCACCCGATAGTGCCACTTAGCGGGGACGTCAGTTTCTGTGAATGACTGGGGGGCCGAGCCGAGGGCCCGACGACCTAACCTCCCCCCAAATGTGTGCTTCTCAACGGATTTAGCCCACTTTATTTTGACCAACGGAAACTTGAGTTTTTTTGTTACTGTTTATTAAGTAAAAATTACACTTATCCCCATATGTATAGTATATATATACTATATATACTATATATATATATATATATATATATATATATATATATAGAGAGAGAGAGAGAGAGAGAGAGAGAGACAGAGAGAGAAAACAGATACATAAATGCATCGCTTTAGACTTAATCCTTTGCTTCCTGCATATTTCTTATCTATTCCTACTATCTATTTATCTATTGTTTTTTCGCTACTGTTACTCATTTCCCTTTAAAATCGGCAGAAAATATTGGGTGGGCCCAAACCATCACTGGGTGGGTCCAAATCAACTTTGTTGGGCCAAAGCCCTCTCAAAAGAATCTAGTCGACACCCCGCCACTTAATAGCGATCGGCTGGCGCGTTCGGGCGCTAGAAGCTCCGAAGTTTCGACACACAAACACGATTTCAACGTTTCCGAGCGACCGCCATGTACAAGATCTTTTAGTTTTGAATGATTCGTTATCCCTGTCGCCTACAAAATGTCTGGAAACTGTTATGGTCGGATGCAGGCGGCATCATAAGGAGTAATGCAACACGACGTGTAAGTGGGCTCTTGGTGTCGAAGACATGCATGGCACGATACGTTAACGTTTTTACATGACATAACATTGATGTAAAGGACACGTTTTGTAAAGGGAACGTAAATAAGGATCAAGAGCAGGCCCAGGTACATAAATTTTGGAGGCTTAGACTGTGATCCACTTGTACCAATGGTTTGCATCGTTAGTTTGAACCTAGTAATGACATTTTTTGAAAACGCATGGACGGAATATACTTATGCATTGACTGGCAGGGGCGGGTTTTGGGAAGAGGGTGCAGAAACAAGAAAATAGAACAGATGGTTTTGTTTTATCAACACTTTATTGACATTTTTATTTCACTACAGTCACCCCATTTTGGTTTCTTGGAGTCGACATTGATACTTCTGATGGTTTGTAACCATTGTGTTTGGCAAACGGATTGAAATTGGACCAGTCAGGAAGGTAAGCTAGAAAAGAATCCAAAACTTTTTCATGACTTTGCTGTCATCAGGAATCCTGCAAATGGTGCTTTATTTGAGATGCAAGTTTTTCCCCCTTTAACTTAAGCTGGAAAGTGAAATATGGGTTACAGAACACTTTATTATTTATTTAAAATTATTCGAGGCAGAACACTACGCTGCACATTCATTCTTATGCCTAAAGACTGCATGGCCTGAAATTAAACTCATACTGAGACAAAATAAAATTCCTTTCGGAGTGTTGTCATGAGAACAAGTCGGTGTAAGAATTCAAACCTAATTAACATCTTTATAGAAAAATTATATCCCCAATACTTTTGCAGGTTAAAGACAACTCACCAAGGCTCATGTTGGCGCCAACAAAAGTTAACTTTTTCACTGTCCTCGTGTCAGGCTAAATCACGCGACCTAAGGTTGCAAAGCCGGAAGGTCAAAATTTGTACACAACAAAGAACAAGAATATGGAAAGTAGTCATTACACTACTGTTAGCCTAATGTCGTATACCTTAATCATATCCCACTTGTTATTAAACGAGATACAGGTCGTTAAAGACCACCATCTGATCCG
Organism: Capitulum mitella; assembly: GCA_030062745.1. Taxonomy (NCBI): domain Eukaryota; kingdom Metazoa; phylum Arthropoda; class Thecostraca; order Pollicipedomorpha; family Pollicipedidae; genus Capitulum; species Capitulum mitella. Next base: position 13,443,728 of record CP099854.1, read on the forward strand.
ATCTCTGATAAACTCCCGAAGTTATAATTCAAAAGCCGTACGTCGGATCGAGCTGAAAATCGCTCAGGTCGATTCGGAGCCTCAGATAACGTCACAGACAAGACAATCCAACACAAAATATGAGGGATTAGGGTGTTGGGCGCCGGTCGATCTGTGATTTCCAACGAGAAAACAAATGTACGGGCTCTGAAAGACGTTATTGAGAGAAACTGTAATGCTCGTTTCTGGCAATTACATTTTCATCCATAGCGCGCAATGCAAGTAAAAGCTTTCTGCACTAAAGACCTCTAGTGATCACCATTTGTTCTCCATGCAGATCTCCATGCACCAAAAGTCCTTGAGGTACACTTTTCATCATCATTTGGGTTTTTCCTCCCTATTTCATAATTCCTAGAGCAGGGCGAAGCCGCTTCGAGGCGTAATTTTGACTACAAAAGCGTTCTTCACATACGCCTCACAGCCTTTAAAGATGCCTAACTCAGGCCAATGCGCGAGGCCTGTCGTTGCGAATTGGCTACAAGTTTAGATGTTTAGAAGACTCTCGGCCGTGAAGTTAACAGACCGTGGAGAGAGGGACCACTTTGACCCTCCCCATGAACGTGGCGCCACATGTACCACATCTGTGCGGAAGTGAATAGGGCATTTTGTGACTAAAAAAAGAAAAATGCCAAGATCATCCAAGATCATTGAGCTAGAGCGAGTCACTCAGATTGGTGTTGTCCGAAACGGTGATTTATAACGTAAACTTCAAACGGCTGACACAAATAGAATGCTCAAGGCGGAGTTCCCATCTTTGTATGAGTGCACGGGTAATTACAGAACAAAATTACAGAACGTTTTTTGTTGATCCGAGTTCAGACCACGATATCAGGTTAAGGTTAAACGGCAGTTTTTTCGGAACATAGCACTTCAGTCCCTGTCATCTCAGCAAAAAAAACTGGAACATCCCAAAAGGCCATTTATCGTCTTCCGGTGTGTCCAGTTTCACGACCATTTCAAGTCAGACACGAAGAGATGACCAAAAATGTGCTCGCGCGTAATCCTTTTCTGTAGAAACCGAGCAATGAAACGCCGCCAGTTTCAGTACAATGTCCAATTCAAGGCTAAAATGGTACTCAACAAGGCCGGGGATGACCAAATACTTGTTCCCATAGTTTTCATCCCACCTGGGTGAAATAAGGTCAACAACTTCACCTGAAGTTTTCTGATCTTGGTACGCCTTGTTCTGGAAAAAAACTTTCTAGTGTTCTTTGGCAGTGATTTCGAATTCAGTGCCCAAAACTACCTAGGTATGATAAGTACTCTTTGAGGTAAATCGATGCCAAGGACCAATAAATCAGATGGGTGCGAACTAACATGAGGAAGATGGAGCATGCAATGAAGTTTCTATTCGCCAGCGCTAAGTACTTGATTTATTGGTAAAATTGTGCCGGACGACAGAAAATGGCTCGGTGGAGCATAATATCACGATATCCAGTTTTGAGAGGTCAGTTCAAGCCGATGGCTTAGGCTGAACTTAGGTGACCTTGGGTGACCTCTGTGGCAAACATTTGACCTGCGAGTTACTTTTGCTAACCACAACCCAGGTCACCGACTTAAACTGATCTTGGAAAGATGAAAATACATTATGAAATACGTCCCGACCAAGCGTCTTCATGAACCCTTGTCTTTAACACGCCTTTCGCAAAAGCGTACGTTACCAAACATTACGAAAGCCATTGGTGATTTACGACGATCTATCATACTCAGAGCACGCCTAGGGTTGTCCATAACTACATGACACACTTGTAGATGGTATATCTGTTCCTCTTTGCCTGTAACGACTTGACCCTTTTTCTGTATCCGTAACGCTAGGACGCTAGGACATAAAATATGGGGGATCTGTTTGTGGCTCCCCCCAAGATCTCAAAAGCTAACCGTGTCATTTGATCGAAACAACCAGGAGTCGATTCGCCGAGATTTAAACTACGTTTTCTTAAGAAAGGAACTTTGAAAATGTTATCACGGTTGGATATAGGAAGGCTATTGTCAGAAGGGATGGTTAGATTTTAGATCTTGGCAATATTTTATTGTATATTCATATTTCTGTATATTTCTAATAGCACTATTGCATTTTTTTCAAGACGTTTCATGAATAGATAGGAAAAGCCACGACGTTTTGTGAACCTGTTTCAAAACCCCCGAAATGGTGAACAAAACTGAAGGATGGAGACGTCGAAAGTTCCCCAAGCGGGAAAAGGAGTAAAGTGAATTTGAACTTCTCGTGCTTTGAACTAAGATAGCCAACTTAAGCCTGCAGCCTTAGAAGCCAATCTGTAACGTACATCATGGCCCAAAACTCTACATTTATGGAGGTTTATTGCCCACGGTTTTCCGTGTGTTCCTTTCGCTAGTGTTCTCTTTACCGTCGTTTCGTGAGGTCACGAGCCGGCGAAGGTCCGTATTGCGTCACATCAACGGACGGCTTCAGGACAAAGTGCTTAGTGATTTTCACTTTCCTACGGCGTTTCGACATTTTTCAGAAAGGAGAGTACTTACTGCAAACGTCATCAGCGACGTGCGCCAGACCAACCAAGCTTATAACCACCTACCGTAGTTTTGTACCCTCGACCGCCTGGGGAGGTGCGTAAAGGGCACCCTCCCGTTATTTCAAGATCTAATCGTCCGACCTGAACCGGTCTACAACCAAACTAAAACACTGAGTGTTATGATAAGAAAGTACTATACCAGCTCTGGTGACGTGACTGATGATTTACAAGTCACGTAAGACAAGACGTCGCAAAAAAACTGGTACCAGTTCGTCATGTCATACAGTCAGCAATAATGGTCCTAGAGCTTCCAAATGGGTATCAAATGAAAGGGCACAATCCCCTGCATCAGAAGCATGTCCTAACGTCAAAAAATGTTGGGTTAAGCTTAAGCTAGGTCAAGTGAAATGTTGGTCTCACCTTACCTGCCAGTGATCGATAATTACTCATCTGTTGTGTTCCACGTGACAAAAAGTCTGAACTGATACCTTCTAATATGCATTTTTGCATTTCCTACTTCGCATCCAGTTAAGGTCAGTCAAGGTCAGGCAGTTCACATTATTCTACTCGTTGAAATTCTCGTGATAATCAGGCCCATGCTGTCTCATCCTCACCGAGTCAAGGTCAAACCAGGTCAAGGCAAACAATAATTTTTCTTTTTCTGACGAGGAGAAAAATTATTCTCGGCCACTCACAGCGTTCGCATGTCATGATTTTAAGATTCTAATAAAATGACCCACAGTGATCTGGGGTGATCTATAAAGGATCATTGGGACGAACCATACGTTTACTGCCGTTTACTGAGCGATCTTCTACAGACAACATTCTGTTAAATTTTCTTTTAAATCTACCTTGCCATAACGTGCCCCGACTTGGCCTCGTGTTGTCTCTGGTGAAGCTTTGCAAGAGGCGCATTTTGACTTGCAAAGATTTACTCGTATGGCTTGAACGACGGGGAAGTTCAGCGGCAAATACTGCTATCATCCACAATGCAAACCATGTTCAATTATCATCGTGGATATGGCCTTGCACGACCTCCAATGCTATCGTAAAACGGTTGTATTTCCTTTTGGGAATCGTAATTCCAAATAATCCACGCATTATTTTCGCGAATATTATAAAAAGGACGAAGCTGTTCGGGCCACCCTCCAGAGGCGAAAACAGGCATTCCAGGGCACACACATGACGTGATATCTCCTTGACCTGGCGTAGCAATGGAATGGTTTCGATGTTAAAGTATGGAATATTATTTGGTTTACAAGTGCTTAATTTTGCTCGGGCTGTCTCTAATGGTTCGAAAGTTATTCGCAAAAACCAAAAGGAAACCTTTTTTACACCCAAGGCGGTGTTGGGGCAACCATACTCCGTGCTGGGGGAGGCGTAGATTTTGCCCCCCTTAGGTTTTCCGCTTGTCATTCTAGGGTTTTTGAGAGCTACTCCACGAAACTTGGTGACTCACCCGAAGTACATTTTTCACATGCTGTGACAAAATTGCAAAAATTTACCGCCTCTAGAGGCGGTTCCAGGACACGCTTCTGGGAAGCATGTTTGAGGAATATCGCACTCTCTGGAGGTCACGCACTTCGACGTGACCTCCAACTATTTTCATATCCTTTGTAATGCCACGGACAGTTCATATGATCTAGATATTTGTATTCTACACACTTCTAAGTATTTTAGAGAAAAATGTTAGGCAATAGCAGATCAAAGGACACGTAAAATGGGTATCTACATTTTCTTATAACTAAGACTTCATGATTTTTAATGGACGAAACAAAGCTAAGGTGTGATATAGACATCTTTATCCCAATTTACGAATGCAATTCGCTGAAATATACTGCCAGGGATGTCTGCAGGCACCGGTTTTCTGGTACATATATTGTCCAATAAGATGTTCAGTGGACCTAACAGACATCTGGATTTGTGTGACTGGTTTTGTTAGTTCCGCATATTTTTCGATAAAATGGCACATATTTCAATGAAAATAAGAACTAGAGGGGGCTACAGGGTAATGTAAAAGGAAGCATTTAATTTTTTTTTATTATTCCTGAAATATTGTGACTCCGATTACGGAATAAAACACAGCTAACACCATATGGTTATTGACTTCTCCTTTTCTGGTACCTGGGTCCGCCCATGAGCAATTGCAATGTGTACATAATAAGGCATGCGATGCATATGAAAATATGTTCTTGATACGCATAATGTCATAAGACTCAGAACATACAACAATAAATCCTCATTTTCCCCAAAATAATCCCCATTTATCCGCCCTGATCACGACTATGATCCCATTATTTGAAAATGTGATGCATTTTTGATCTCCAAATGCGAACTTGAGGCACAGTTCAAAATAGTGTCCTCTGTCTGTTTCATTATCATAACCAATTACCAATCCTTCGTCATATAAAAAGTTCCCCGCTTTTCTGGCAACTGGGTCCGCCTAAGGGCATTTGTCGTATGCATGTAATATGACATGTAAAAATGTAAAAATGTTTACCGAATACAAATAAACTCGCCAGGCTTCAAATATTTTGTGGCAGCACTAACGTGTACCCCTTTTCGTGTGTCCTGGATACGCGTATAAACTTTGAAAATCGATCTTGTTCTAACATATAACATAGACCTATGAATCGTCGGTAGGATGACATAAAGTGGGACAAACTTGGTCATAAAATGGGGTCAGAAAGCCCTACCGATATCCTCATTTTGACTGTCCTTCCCTCCCCCGTTTTCAAACTTTTCAATGCTTCTTTTCTGAGGGCTGTAGACCTCAGTATAGGCTATCGATTGCCGTTGTCCGGTAGGAAATCAGAGCAGTAATTTTGGAGACCGCAAGGGGGCGGACAAAGTCGCCACCATTCCCCAGCATAGAACAGGGTTAACTGGGCGTGAGTACGGACTTTGATTAAGGTTAGCTTCCACATTCTAAACGTTGGCATAACGGTAGCCACGACCATTCTCTTTTCGGCATCGTGGATCATTCATCAGATGTCCGATCACCCATGACAGACCAGTGCCATCAGTTGGAATCTGGTATATTTCAACTCACGACGCAGCTCGACTGGGACCCGTCTCGTGATTGACGAGTCAACGCCATTAAGAACATTCCCGACAAAGCCCGAAACCATGAGGACCCGGTTCCGAGCCGAATCTTAATAGCTCAAAACAGGCTTTCCGACGACGGTTGTCCCCATTCAACGTGCGAATCACCATTTTCCAACGTCGTATTTCCTGCAGTTAGCGTTGCGCGTGGGACAAAGCTCTGGAATAGCCGTTATAGTTGAGAACGGTAATCGTTAAATTCATAGGGCAATGGTCGGAACCGCTATGTCCGTTGCATGACGAGGAGCAGTGCAGTCAGACCGCCTCCAGGCAGCGCCGCTGACGCAGACAGTCTAACGGTAGGATCATTAGCCATACGCGACAGCCGGCAACAAAAGGAAGACGGCCCGGCAAAGTGACAGGAGCACCTTTCCGCTATTTCTATGCGACTGGGCATCGCGCAGATCCCTAAACGCCAAGACATTAGCGAATAAAGACAGGTCTGCTTTATTACTTATGTCAAGACGATTAGGCCCTAAATGACGTAGTCCGCGGGCCCCGATCTGCAATGCGCCAACGGGAATGTCCACTCCGGACGGAATTGCTAATTTGATTGCTCGATTTCAAAACAGAGCACAGGTAAGTAAGAACGATGAACCAGACACGTGACGGCAAAAACCGTTCAATGGCAGCCTACCCGACTTTCTGCTCGATATGAATCGCATCAAACTCTGTGCGGAATCTCGGCGTGACATGGAAATAGGCAGCAACTCTTGGACCAGGTGGACGAAGAGCTGGGAGCGGAACCGACTATGAGCCGTCGTTGATTGGTTGGTTTGCTTGGGTTAGGGGCACCGCTGCTTGGGCTCAGGCATCCAGTGTTTAATGCATGCGGCGCGTGCCGATCTGAAATGTGCCTGTGGGAATGTCAAGTCCTGACGTCACAGCTAGGTGGATTGCTGGATTGCAGAACAGAGCACTGGTAAGTAAGGACCACTAGCCCGACGTCTAGCAACACCAAACCGCTGAATGTGCATGTCTATCAAGTTAGATTCACATTCATGTTCACATTCCAAATGACACGTTTCGATGACGTCAGTTTTTACGAACATTTACAGAACCATGAACCAATTTCAGACATATGCCACGTACTAAGTCTCTGACCGTAACACTCAATCGTTCAAAAGTTATCAATTGTCATTGTTCAATGTCACTGAATCATTATTAAACAGACTCACTGGATCTTTACCGAAAATGGTGTCCTCGTCCACCGCAAGTTCAACATTCCAGAAATCGCATCCAAAAGACGCGACACTCGAAACAGACCCCAGAAAAGGCATTTTAATTTGAAGGTCACCGTCTAACGGACTCACTGAATCGCTTCAAAACTGATGTCTTTATTGCGTCATCATGCACTGCATTAACAGTGAAAATATTACGTTATGACACTGTGCCGTTTGTTTTCCAGAATGATCTCAATATCCGACATCGCCTATTCTCTCAGTTCTAAAGAACGTCTATTGAACTTACATAAGAACTGTCAGAGACTTATTTGGTCGGCAACAAATCTGTCATGGCATGCAATGAAAGATGACAGGAATAGTTCTGGGAAAAGTGTCGTGCTGCGGCACTCGGAAACGAAGAGTACAGAGATTGTGAAATATGTCCATTGCTCCAGATTACGACAAATGTGTGATAATGCTACCTTTTGTGTTAGCAAGCTAACGCAGCCCGCCTTAAAACTGCTCATATGATGTATTACACTTTTGTTGTTCCAAGAACATGCAATTTTTTGCTTGTTTTGTTATTCTCGCGTTTGCCATGAAATGCCAAACTGACACATTCTTTGACTCATTCCGGGCTCTTTCAAATTTGCCCCAAAAGTAGCGTCAACAGCTACCACAATATGTTACATGGCATGCCAAAATATCTTATCTTGACGTAGAGCCGTTTGATCTGAAGGGCGATTGGAATCTCTGACATCGCATATCCTCCTCATTGTAACGTATCACTACTGAACGTACATGAAAACTGCTAGACTCATATAATCCAATGCTAGACTCATGCAATCCAAATCTGGCACACGTCGTAGCATGTAAGATAAACACTTTTGGGAGAGTGTCGAGCTGTGACGCGTAAAAACAACACGAACAGAGGTTCTCAGATATATCATGTGTTTCTCATTACGACAAATGTGTGATAATGCCACCCTGCTTGCAAACAAATTAGCCCAGCCCTTCAAAGTTTTCACATGACGTATTTCACTTTGCTCGTTCGAAATGCATGCCATTTGCTGAGTGTTAATTCCGAATTCATCATGAAACACCAATGAGACCCATTTTATAACACATTCCGGACTCTTCCAAATTAGACCAGATTTGGCCTTAACAACTGTCGCATATTCACTGACCAGAATATTATATCTTGGCATACAGCCGTTTGTTGTGCAGAATGACAGGAATCTCTGACATCGCCTGTTCTCCCCATTGTACCATAGTTTCTTCCTTCTCCCCACAGTAAAATTATTGAGTGTACATAAAAACTGTCTCTCATGTCATCGGCACCAGAGTTTACACATATCGTAGAAGGTACTATGAGGAGTTTGGAAGAGTGTCGAGCTGTGAAACCTACACACGACGAGTACAGGTGTTCTCAGTTACGTCATGTGCTTCAGATGAGAACAAATGCGTGATATAATGCCACCCTGCGTGAACACAGACTAGCCCAATGCGATATACAGCTTTTCACATGACGTATTTTACTTTGGTCTTTTCAACGACATGCCATTTCTTGCGAGTTATTTTCGAATTTTGCGTGTTATTTCCGATTTATCATCAAACACCAAAATCACATATTCTATGACACGTAACTTTCCGGATTTGATCTTTCAAATTTTACTCTTTCAAATTTGACCAGATTTGGCACAAACATCTATCGTAATACGTGACATCACCTGCCAGAATATTATACGGTGATATACAGCCATTTGTTCTGAAGAGCCGCTGGAATCTCTGACACCGCCTATTCTCCTCACTGTGAAGTACCACTATTAAATGTTTACAACACACTATTAAACTATTACCACTATTACCACTATTAAATGTTTAAAACCACAGGCTGAGACTCTTTTAATGGCATGTCACTCGAAACAGTAAAGTGCAGTACGTCAAATGAATAGCTTTGGAACGTTCTTGGCTAGGTTGTTTACATGCGAGGTGGCATTATCAGTCATGTGCGGTGACGTGGAGCACCGGAATATTTGAGAACTTCTCTACTTGTCGTTTTTAAGTGCCACAGCTCGACACTCTCCACAAAACTGTCCCTTTTCCCCGTTATGACGTGGGCCAAATTCGACGCCGATTGAACTGCCAGTTTTTATGAGCATTCAATAGTGGGAAGAACAGACGACGTCAGTGGGAACAACAGACGATGTCAGAAATTCCAGTTGCTCTGCAGAACAAAGAGCTGTGTGTCACGTTATAATATTCTGACAGGTAATGCCACATATTATGATAATTCGGCCAAATTTGGTCAAATCTGAGCGAGTCCGGAATATGTCATAAAATGTCATTTTGTTGCTTCATGACAAAACGGAAATGTGAAGCAACAAAGGACATGCCATTCGAAAGAGCACAGTGAAATACGCCAAGTGAAAAGCTTTGAGGCTCGATGGCCTGGTCAGTTTTCACGCATGACAGTTTTCAGCTTCACTAGACAGTTTTTACTCATGTCACATATTTGTTTTAATCTTAGCACATGATGCATTTGAGAACCCTTTCTATTCATAGTTTTAACTGCCACAGCTCGACAAGTTTTCAGAAAACTGTTCCAGTTACCTGTTATGACGTATGCTAAATTTTGCGCCGATTGAATGAGTCCCTGGCAATTATTATGTACGTTCAGTAGTGGTACTTTGCAATGTGGAAAGTAGGCAACGTCAAAGATTTCAATCGCTCTACAGACATGGTCATATGTGAAAGTATAATATTCCGGTTGGTGACACAGCATACTGTGATGGTCGTTTCTGCCAAATCTGGCCAGATTCAGAAGAGTTCGGAATGTGTCGCAAAATGTGTCAGTATGATGTTTGATGACGAGTAGGGAAGCAACAAGCAACAAATGGTATGCCATTCGAAAAAGAACAGTGAAATATGTCATAAGAATGGCTTTACAGTGCGCTGGGCTAGTTTGCACGCAAGATAGCATCATCATACATTTACCATGATCTGGAGCACATGATATATTTGGGAACTTCTGTACTCGTTTTTTGAATGCCACAACTCGTAACTCCTCCAAAATTACTCTTGTTGCCTGTTATAAAGTGCACGAACTTTGGCGTGGATTAAATGAGTCTCTAGCAGTTTTCATGTACGCTGAATGGCAGTACAGAATAGGCGAAGTCGGATATTCCGATCATTTTACGGAAGAAACGGCTGGGTGTCACGGCGTAATTTCCTCGCTTTCAATGCATTACATAACACAACGAATAACACAATAACGAAATAAATTTTGAATCGATCCAAGGAGTCCATTGAATGCTGACCTTGAGCTCAAAGTGTCATGGGGGGGGGGGGGCAGTTTTGGCTGTAACGTCTTTCAGATGTCAGTTCTGAATATTATTTTCATTTTTATTTTCATTTTTCTTTATTTTTTTGTAACCGATTACACAAAGAACCGGAACGCGGAATCAGACAGTTAATGGCATATTGGTGCTTTATTTGTCTACAAAAAAACGCCTGGAATGCATATATTGGCCATTTCTGGGTAGCTAATGTAATAGTAGCCGCGTCACGTCAACTTTTTGTGCAACTTTCCACGTATTCAAAGAAAAAGGGGAAAGGAAATGCGATCCCATCACAAAAGGCTCCTGACTATACGGACTTGACCGAAAGTAGTTAACCTTGTATTGCTTCAAAGAATTCGAAAAATAAAACTGCATGTCCGATCAGTTGCTATTGTTCCTGGAAGTCAGGCGAAATCAGTTTACCCGTAAAAGTTCTAAGGGTTAAGTTTTATGGATGTTGACCTCTGGTCTCAACTAAATAAGTACCCATGCATGACCTTATCTCACAAATTTGACATAAGGTGCCAACAAATTCAGGAATACGTACTCGAAATTTCAGTGGGCTCCGCTTTTTGGTTTTCAGCTATCGCCGAAAAACCGAATGGGACACACAGCTTTTCTCGGCTTGGCGCGGGTTAATGATCATCTGATACGCATACTTGGTACCTCAAAGAGTCGAAGGCGATTTCCTGCAGTCATGGTAAACGCACCACCATGGAGTTAGAAAGGAGTCCATGTTCTTCGGGTTCAGATTCCTTTCATCGGGCAGATATCTGGTTATGAAGCTTTCCAATATTTCATACACTTGCTTTATATTTGTTTTTGAATTCGCAGGCTTTCCAGAGGAAGCAGAAAAGCACCTGCTACATCTGCCACAAGAATACGGCGTCGTGTTTGGACCTCCTGCGCCCCAAGGACCTCCGTGACCTGCGTTCGTGACAACGCACTGTACTTGGAAGGAATCAGGTGTGCCAGTTCGGCCTCGCAGCTGATGACGTTACGAAATTGCTCACTTGTGGAACCACCTTTGCGGTGTTCGTACATAAAGTTTGTTATTTGAAGTGCGGTTCTGATGACGAGCATGACCTTGAAAATCGACATTGGCCTCAGAGTACCGCATAAAGTCGCTGGTGATGGGCAAATGAGAGATTTTTGTGCTGTTTCAAACGCGAGTTTGATTTAAGTTTTGCTTCTGGCGGGGCGAGTCTGGTTTTGCGCTCGGCTTTGCGTCTCCTGTTGCGCATACCTGTGATCTGGTGCGCGTTCATACCCGTGCGTGATTTGGCTAGCAAACCCAGTAATGAATACCACGTGATGTCGCAACGCGTTGCTGCCCATTTGAAACAGGTCAAAGTTCATGTGGATTTGAGGCGAGAATTTGGTGGACTGGGTTTGCCCACCTAGCAAGAGTACAATGAAGTTATAATTACTCGTTTGATATGGTTAGGGAACTTGCAACAAACGAGCAATTTTACTTCCAAGCAGGGGATAAGTACGTTGGCGGATCTCCCACTCCGAAATCGAGGGTTTTCGAAACCCCACGTACCAGAGTAAACAGTCCGGGTTACCTGCCTGATGAGAGCTTTTGGTTCGAGGTTAACCCCTGGATCAGGAATACATCAAAAGGAGTAATTCTCAGGGTATGGGTAAGATACCATCGGATTGAAGGCAAATTTCGCAGCTATTTCTGGAGTGAAAAACCGTTGTTGATCCTAGCCACCCGTAGAGGGTTAACTCTCTGAGCGGGAGCAAAATTGTTTTCATTGCATATTGTTCCCGAAACCATTTTCAGCCATATTATTCCGATAAGGAATACCAAAATTATTCATGCGTTGTGCTTATTGGAGTTGTTAACAAACCATATGGTTTCATACTAAACGGCCATAAAAGCCTTTTTTATACGCTTACTCATGATTTAGCTGTTCTGCAGGCGCTGCGAAGCTCTTGGCTTAACCGCTCATGCTGATTCTTTCATGTCCTCATTTACTGAACAACATGACAGACATAATCTCTCTTTCCGGATTATGCACGAGGAGTAACCTATGTTAACTTCTGGTCTGAGCAAAGATGGCCCGATTTCCCGTGACTGGCTGACTCGCTCTGTGGGCTCCGAAACATCCGTTATGTCTTATTCGGAGCTGTTGAAAAACTTCATCTTCTACGCTTCTCCTTAAAATTATCGTCAACTCCCGAAAATCAGAATGATGAAAAATTCAAAAATATCCTAGTGTTAGAAAAAAAAACAGAAAACGTTGCGATATGTTACGTGTAGAAAACATGCGCAATAAAACTCACAAAGTTTCGGTGTGGTAAAGGAAGCGGGTTCTGGTACTGGTCAGGTTTTGGTACAGAAAAAACCTCGTCCGCATAAAAATACGGTTAAAAAGTGACGCCACAGGCCCGGTGCATAGTTGTGTCTCGCGAGTTCCTGACCGACATGACCAACGGAGCTCCTCGAAACACATTTCCCTCTTTGAACAGTTTCGCTGGTAGCCATTTAACACGATCGAAATGAACTAAATCTTCAGGAGTTTGGAGTCCGGGCTATCATGCTTGAAAAATATGAATATAGGTGGCAGTGATAACTTCCGCAATCCAATTCATTTAGAGTACCTTACTCTGCAACAAAGAGGCCTCTTTGGTTTATAGCGCATGCGAGCGATACAATCCTTGCGATATGAATAACATTATGGTTTTTTGCAGGTTGATCAATTAAACAACTGGACAACCACCAGCTTAATGAAACATTTGAAAGCATCAGAGGCTTGGCCGCTTTGCAAAATATCAGTGCGTACAGTGACATTCCACATTTTCAGATATCACAAAAGCCGAATCGTCTGTTATGCCGCTGTCTGCTGGCCATCAAACTTCTGGTCTGTCCTGCGGTGCGTTCGAAGCCAAAGTGTACGTCTACTACTGTTTCACTTGGCAACATTCACGTTTATGGACACAGGCAGCTGCAGCGGCCGTCTCACCACCAAGCATAAGATGCATGGCGTGCTTGCGTCCGCGATATTCAAGACTGCGATATGTGGTTCACGGTTCAGTAGCCAGAGGCTTATTCGTGTCGCATGTCTTGACTGTGACAATTGGGGAGCATGTTCAAAAACAAATTTGCGGTTGACCTCCAGCTTCCAAATCACTGTCGTGCGGTTTTCTGTAAAGCCGTGACCAGTGTCATACGTCCATTAAAACTGTCCCAATAGAGCCTGCATGATGTCCAGAAATGTTTGTGGATACTACGTCCTCATAAGTCGGGCATTCAATAGGAAATTGTTAAAATAGGCCCCGGTTTGCATGGTGCTGAAAACCATGCAGTTCTCTTCCTGTGGCATGTCATGTCCTTACATTTCACTTGCTCCACAGCAATGCGCTATACACATGCCAAAAAGGCGCTTTTCCGAACGTAACCTGCTGGGAAAACCGTCAAATCTGATTGCTTAACGACGTTCTTTATCATTTGAGTTTCTTCTTATCGAAGCTGCCGTAGCGTCCAAGCGCCAAAAAGGCCAAGCTGACGCTTAAGCCAAGGCCACTTTGGCTTTTCGGCGAGACTACCTTTTCCCCTCATGGTGTTTTTGAACTGCTCCGTAATGACAATGAATATCATGGACGTGCTCATGGGTAGCAATTGTTTTAAAAGTTAGTGTGGCGAAGGTCAGGGTTAGTACCATACATTCAATTCCCCCATCCCCATTATTTTTTTCACGGGATTTCAACCATTTCATTTTCGATTTGGATGAAAATGACGTAGAAAAGACCTGTATTTCTGCAAGTTACAGGTTTACACCACAGCATAGTGTAAACCAGTATAGAACAGTGCAGGAAACTAAACGGTGCACACACTTCACATATTGCGCTGCGTGCAGGCAGGGGCGTGGGAACTTCTTCAAAGTTGGGGAGGAGAAAAGAAGCATTTTGGATCAGTTCTTTCCAGTCCGCACCCATAGGGTCAATGTTAAAATAAAAAAAATTGGGAGGGGCAGCAACTGCCCCTTCCGCTTCCCGTGTCCTTGAGCTGCTCTTAACGCCAGTTATTGAGAAAGTTCACATTTTCGGCATCCTTTGCAGGGAACGCCCAGTGAGGCTGGCATGCAGATGTTGTATGTTATAGGCCAGCTCCTATGTTGAATTTTTTCGTGGGAAGTAAGATCGATTGCATTTATTATTTGCTGAAAGGTAACATAGTATTTAGTATGTAGGCACAATTTCAATTTTAATTTGGTTGGGAAGGTTAGATGACTAAGGTTAGATTTTTTGGCTCCACCGCACATTGACACCATTGTTTTAGCTGACACGTGGTACGTAGGTACCTACTCCTGGTCAAAGTTAGCCTGAGAGGCGCCTTCGGAGTCTCAATGGGCTTTGGGACAGACACACCCTACACGGCACAGGACTGGAGTGCTCTTTGACATTATTCCATGGCCTGTGTGTTTCTGCTATGCAATTTATTTCCATTTTCCACTTCACAGTTTTGCGAAAAAATGGATTCGGGTGTGGATAGCTACATGCCACACCCAGTTTTGCAAACGCTCACTGTTGAAGTTGGTGTGATACGCCCATGGTAAATATCCGCTTGTACTGCGGAATGCCTAGAGGGGAGATAAATGCGCCAAGCATAACAACAAACCAAGCATGCCAACAAGGACAACCGAATCCAGATTCAGAGATGATTGCAGCAGGCTGCGTTCGCATGAAGTTACCTCAGCCAGTAGGCCCAGAAACATTCCAGAAATTCACACATCACTCAAACACAAACAGGTTGTAGGCCAGGTCTTATGTTGAAAATATTTTGTAGGAAGTTAGATCGATTTTATTTGTTATTTGCTGAAAAGTAACATGATATTTAGTATGTGGGCACTAATTTTATTTGGGCTGGAAGCGGACTGAGGCACATTGTTACCCTAGGCACAATAATTTTCGCTCACCATTTGGCAGGGGCGGTGCTAAGGATTTTTTTACTGTGGGTTGCTACCAGGGACGCAGGCGTAACGATTAGCTCTTGAAAGGAGACCCCACACTCAAAACTGGGTTTACCCCGAAGTAACGCCACTTCATTTCGCGGTTTACGATCTTTACAATGTAAAATCTGTCGCTTATCTGGCCGAAATGGCGGTAAAATTCGTCATCGTTCTGCGGCACATTTTGCGCTTTGCATTGAGAAACAAACCGTCATGAAAGCAAACTTTGCCTCAATATATCTGCAGTTTAATTTCAGAGGCAAAATGGCGTTATGAAATTTTGCTGCACTATGCACAGGATTCCAGGTCTCTATGGGAGTCGGGCTGACAACCGTCTTGCACCAGCTGGTGCCGTTAAAATGCGTAAACGTCCAGAATACTTCGATATGTGCAATATACTTCACAATTGTATTTCGCCTTGCGAGTTACGCTTATTATGGGGTACTGGGTATAAGCAATACTCCATAATCAAATAACTGTGGAGCTCTGGTACCCTACGTAACCCACGATGACGCTGCCCGTGCCATTCGCGCCCACAAGGCGTTTTTCTGGTTATTCTTCACTTTTTTGTTTGACTTATTGCACTCCCATGTCATAAAACGACCAGCATCATGCAAAAAAGGCTAAGCTTGTTGCGGAACTCACGGTCCCACAACTCAAGTGTCTCCAGTTACGGAGTCTTCTTTTTTTCAAACACCGAACCAGAGAGCGACATAGGATTCTTGTTGCACCGTGCAACAGTGTAACCAGAAGTGTCACCGAGAGACTCGGTTTTAGCCCAAATTCGGGCGTCCGTAGCGCATACTGCAGCCCAGTGCCCGTGACGCTCGACAGACCCTGTTTTCGTAGTCGGTTTGGCTTTGATTCCGAACGGCCAGTTTTGCTTCGTTTATCAACGACTGGTGTGACTCGGCTAACCGTGGCCGGTTTCACAGGATGACACCCTGGGTAACACCCACTGCAGGCCTGGGTACCGTCCTTGACAGATCTGGAAGCCCACGGTCTTCGTCCGAGCTAATGTACTTTCTACTAAACCAGTTTCGGATTTTCTCCCCGATCTCACGATTGCACGCGACGGCTGAGGATGTCAACGTCCCGATGGGCTTGCAAGACGCGGCGTTTCGCCATCAGTAGCGGTGGAACGTGTTCCAGCCAGGGAGCGCCAGCTGCTTTTCGAGCCATTTCTTTCCTCGCAGTGTCATGACATTAATGGTAAACTTTGCCATCTGAGGGGGTCATTTCGTCCTCCTCCGCTTCCGCCGCCACTGCTCGCCATTATGACATTTCTTGACATTGGGAGATCGTGAAATGTGCGTTTTGGCGGGAGGCGTGCTTACTGTTCGTTCAGGAAACGCGCCGTCATGCTGACCATCAGGCTCTGCAAGGGCGCTATTTTTCTCGTGGAGTTCAGCCGTCCACTTCAAGCACCAGCGGATCGGGTTTAATTGAGCACAGCCACGATACCAACGTGTAGCATAGTAAGAGTTCGCCTGCGGCACTGACCTTTCAGCACTGACCCCAGCTTAAGCCGATTATCGCGTGCTGTGCGTCCGTCTAGCCAAAACGGCCGTAAAAGAGTGTAGCAAATGGCCCGTCTGCTTCAAATTCAAAGCGCGTTTTTAAATACCGTGCCCACTACGTTTGTTGGCGTACGAGCACAGCAGTGCAAGCGCACGAAGCGTGCGAAGAAGAAGCACAAACCACGTAAGAAGCAGCAGCGCAAACCACGTGCGGAGCAGGAGCGTCAACCACGTACCAGCACAGAAGCACAAATCACATACAAGGTAGCAGCACCGATTGGAGGACACTTCGGTGCGAGTACCGAGGCTTAACAGCATGCAAAGGAACAACATGCGCTGCTTTTTCGCGAACCAGGAACAATACACACTGCCTTTTCGCGGAGCAAAAATACCATGAAAAGCTGAGGTCAAGGTCAAACTGGCTCGGCGGCCCAAAGATATCTTGCAATTGCTCTCATACGGGACTATCCACCAGCCCGATCGAAAGCTGTTCTAAATTTTGACCCATGCGGAGCTCCTCCGCTCGGGAATACACGCAACTCCACAGCCGTAGCTCTACAGCCTTGGCTCATACATAGCTCCACGTCCTTGGCTGACATGTAGCTCTACAGCCTTGGCTCATACGTAGCTCCACAGCCTTGGCTCATATATAGCTCCACAGCCTTGGCTGACATGTAGCCCTACAGCCTTGGCTCGCACGTAGCTCCACAGCCTTGGCTCAAACGTAGCTCCACGGCCTTGGCTGACATGTAGCCCTACAGCCTTGGCTCACATGTAGCTCCACAGCCTTGGTTCGTGTTTCTTGGCCCTTTGATCGGCCGGCCATTTCACGGCCAGCAGTCTGTTACCGTCCGATCTGTCTCGCGGCTCTCCGGAAACCATTCCCCATTGTTTGATGCCGCCACAGCTACCCTCCCTTATGCTCGTGGTCATTGCTCCTGCTGCTACCCCTCTCCTCCACTGAGTTTTCTGTTCCTCGTAGACAAGCGCGAGTGTTACCCGCCCCAGCCTGACCCCTCATCGTCATCCCGAATCTGGAATGCCGGGAAGATGAACAGTTTTGCTTTGTCCCACACATACGCAGAGGAGCGGTAGGCGCCAGGGCGAGCATCGACCCCGCCTTCCTATAGTTAAATGGCGACCCTGCAGCGTTGCATGGACTTCTAAATCTTCACTTTTTCTTCTTCTAAATCCACTTCTTCTTCTAAATCCACTAACGTCCTATCCGCGCGTTTTTTTGCCTTCCGACGTCTCCGGCCTCGCGAGCTGTCGTGATCTGCTCCTGACCTGTCAGATATTTCAGCCAGCTAGTGTTAAATATAGCTTGCTACACGTGAGTGTTAGATCTTTGTTTGTGCAGTTTTGCGGGTGCCTGACTTGATTCCATACGCCCGCCTGCTTTTTATCTATCTTGATGAGTGCGTGGAAGCGTCACATACCATTGCAGCAACGTAGCTCTATGCAAATACAAACGCAAACTACCCCGTAACCCCCCGCCAAGACCCATTCCGTGACTGGCCGTCCATCCCAGGGCCATCGTAGCCACGTTTTGAGTTCCTCCCGTTGCACTCCTCGCGGGGCACTCACCGTCCCGTGACGGCTTGGTACACATCCGGCTGCAGGATCAGTGGCTGAGTCTTGCAGATGGTGACGGCGAACTTTTGCTGGGCCGACTCGTCCACCTCGTACGACTTGACCATTTCAGCCTGAATGAACTTCACCAGGCTGATGCTGCTCTGCGGAGCAGGAACTTTGCTGGTTTTTGACGAAAATTCGGCGTTTTTTGTACGTAGTTCACACTGCAGAGACATTTCCTAACCCATTAACGCCCAGGCATAAAAAGGTTTCCAATTACGAATAATTTCTTTGGTCGACCGCAAAGTCTGATGCTGGTCAAATCACTATTTTTTCGTGAAAATTCCAAGACGTCAAGCCAATGGACGCCACCTCTTAACTGCATAAGGACAGCGGCTCCCGGTTTCCAGAACCTTGTACATGCTACAAAAAGAGCAATGTCGAGCCATCCTACACACCGGACACTGGGCGTTAATGAGTCTGATTTTCGTCAACTGTACAAACCTCTTAATCAGATCCTAAAAATCCAGATGTCGTTTCGCTCAAAAGGAACGGGTTTCACACTCTTCAAATAGCCAGATTTGGAATGTTTCCTTTCAGAGCTGAGAGGACCTGAAACTGAGAGTTTCAGACCTGGAACTGAGAGCGTTTCACTCGTTTGGCTCGCCGTTTCGTACCGTCATAATCAAGGCATTTATTACCCGACCGACTTCACCCGCAGTGGCCTTGTCATGGTGAAGCGAACTGAAGGAAACTCATGCTGGTTGTCAGCTGACTTGCTTAGGGTGACTGACAGCAAACGGCGCTGGCTAACAACTAACATCCCTGACGTATTGATGGCCATACCGACAAAGGCGATAACTGAGAAGAATTAATGGTCGTTTATGCGATGGAAAATTAAATGCACTTTGCTCATTTGTTGATTCATTCGCAAACCACCCAGGGACGTGACCTGGAGGGAAGTTCGTGTCTGATCACGCGAAGTCCAGCAGTAAATTGGCTGAAGCTAAGGGTATGTAACGGGCGCGTTACATTTCAACCATGAAATGGAATCGGGTACATCATTTTGTGTTCTTTTGCGACCCCAGCCCATCAATATAAATTTGGACCCCGCAGCTATGCATTTAGGCGCCAACAACGTAGTTGAACATATCGAGCCCCAAAATCTTACACAGGAAGTAGTAGTGGGAGTTCCTCAAAACAGTTACAAAATTGGTATTGGAGCGGTCCGATTATACTCTTTTGCATACTAATAATATTTAGTGTCAACTGGTTTTGCGCAATCGGACGTGAAAGGGTCTGAAAAACAAGTTGTACTCAGTATGGGCAATGATTTCAAACATCATCCTAGGTCTGGCGGGATTAAGAAGTGCAGCTGATTCATGACTACGATTAGGTAAATAAACGTGGCCCAAACCCGCTGAGAAGTTAGCGTTCTGAACAGTCCCGCCCGGCCGCAGAATCTAGTGATCCAGCCATGCATTTTCACAAAGCGACAAAGTCATTCTATTGCATATTGATACTGAGTGATGGCTGATCTGGTAATGCGTTGTGATTCACGGATCAAAAAGATCCACTTGCTCAAAAAACAAATATTTTGCAACGAAATATAAAGGTTGCTAACCACAGGAGACATCAAAGCCATTGTATAATCGCGTCTGGCCCCAAAAGCTTTCCTAGATTGAAAAATGATCGTTTCAGATTACGTAACTATATTTTGAATGAACACCAACATACTCTTGCAGAAAAAACACGTTAGAGGTAATATGAAGCTGATTCGGATGATTTGTAGTGGTGTGATTTACGTTACTCTCCAGCCATGGGCTCACGCCCGAACATTTTGACCCGCCTCGCTCAGGCATGCGATACATCAGTACTCTGACGCCAGCCGATGCTGGAGTGGTGAGAAAGGGCGCCGCTCACCAGCACAAGGAACGCCACCACGCAGGCCAGCAGCACCAGCAGCCGAAAGCCCCTGGAAAAGGTGACCTTGCCGCAGCCCATGCCGGCCGCCCAGCCGCGCCGCCGGCGGCCGCGTGACGGCCCACGTCACAGCGTCACGGCGGCCGTCTCGTGACGCTGCGGCGCCACGGCCCGGAGGTCGGCGTGGCGACCGACCCGCCACCACGGTCCCGGAGTCACTGCCAGGCGCGCGGAGTGGGCCGCTGCCCTCGCTCCGCCGCCTACCGCTACCCCGGTCGTCGATAGGGAGGGTCGGTCACCCATGACGGCCACGAAACACCGCAATGAATCGCCGCGCAGAAACGCCCCCGGGCACGCGCTCCGACCGACTCGCTCCTGTGGCGGGGGAGGGGGAGGGAGTTTGGGGGAGGGGTTCTGCAAGCCATCAGTGATAAACGGGCTGCCCTGGACAAAGAATCCAGTTGAGCATGGATGATTTATGGCAAGTGGTCCACCAGGAGGCGTGGAGAAACGAACAAGAGCGGAAGCACTGAATGTTCAAGTGTTCAGCACTGACGGGTGGTTGTGCACCACTGTAAGCGGCGTTGTGATTGATATCAGGTGAAAAATGAGTCAAGACAGTCATTTCGCCCGTGACTGCCACAAAGCGATTTGCATGTTCGGCACCATTGTATCGGATTTTGAATCACGCCGCATTCCTCTAGAGCTTAGGCGTAATTTGGCTTTAGGCAATGCTAGGCAACGCGGAGCGCCGCACACGTTCTGTTGGAGCACCTGCATTCAAGGACGCCTCGTTTACCTGACTGAACTCACAGTGCTTTTTTCGTTTGCAGGTTAGATGTTTCACTGCAATGATGCATGCCTGGTTCCTTATTTTTGGCAGCTTATGATTGTTCATATTCAATGCTTCTCGCCTAGATTCACCTCTGGCCAGAACGCGGCCCAGGTGATAGCTGTCGGTTCGCAAGTTGCATGCGAACTGATTTTAAAGACAAAATGAGACGAATCCGTCCCGGTCGATGCACAGGAAACTCAACTGTCATGCTCTTCAAAACTCACAGGAAATAGCATGTTCTGTTCTTGTTCTTGGAACAATACTTTCGCCAGGCTTGTTGTTTTAAATGATACGTGTGAAGTTGACACAGTCGTCGATACCAGACCGTGAAATTTCCGTTGTCCTTTTTTAACTCCCGCCGAGCGTGGACTTTTTTTTACTGAATTTTGAGGCGAGGGGAGGGGGCGGTCGGGCCCCTCACCATTTCCCGTCTAATTAAGCCAGAGCTGCAAAACAAAAGCGAAGCATGTTGCCCGCCATGAGAGCAAGCCGATGGTGTCTGGTTTTAAGATTTTGAGTCAACCGGCCTCCCAGGTCAGGTCAATAGCCCGACATTGGCGATAATGGCAAAACGTTTTGTTTGAAATCTCAGAGCATGCATTTTGACAATTAGAGACACCGCATAAGAAGCACAGAACCTTTTGAAACCTTGAAAATCTGATGATACCCTTCGTCGTTGCTTCAGGCAATAAAATAGCCAGGTCAGGTCAAATTTTGTGACCGACTGGAATGGCGTTGAATCTAGAACCCTTTGGCTGCCACAAAATGAAGCTCATTAAATCAGAATGGTTCGAAATGCATGCGAATTTCGGTGTCAGTACTTAAAAATACTTAACAGTCGATCCGAGGTAAAAAAGAACACCATTCAAGGTTATCCAAGTTCATTGACCTTGATTGTCTTCGCATAGCCTCTTTGCCCCCGGGTCGAATGTTGGGCATTTTGGATCGCTGATTATCGAGTCCGACATCCATTTTGTGTCATTCTGGCTTATTCAGTTCATTCCATGCGATTCAAGGTCGCCCAAATTTATTCGAGTCCAATGATGTCGGTTGACCTTTAGAGGGTCTTGAATTTGGTGTGACCCTTAGATGTGGTTCGGTTACATTAAGTCTGATGCCAGGTTGTCTCGGTAGTGTGATTTGCTCCCGTTAACATTGGAATATACCCACAAAAAGACAAAGTAAAGTCGGGGTCACCAAGGGCAGTTAAGGTCGCTGGCCTGACCTGACATTAACATGTTATTCCTATAGATCATGCTACGTTGTGTGATTGCGGTGTTAATGTTTCAACCCGAGGAAACCTCAGATGTACCGACATCATTGGGTTACCATCAGAATGCTACCATTTTAGCGCAAAAGAGGTCTGCAGACCATAGGAATGACGTCTTATCTTTGTGCCCTAGCCTCACCGAACTGTTTTTTTTTTTAAGATGCGTAATGGATGAAAAATTAGATGCCTAGTATTTCAGCTTCCTGACCCCAATATTTGTTAACTCATCGTAAAAAGACTGATGGGGATGGGAACCATCCTCTCGCCGGTCGGAGGTTAAGGAGTGTTATTTCTGTCTTCTTTTACAAGCGTTATTAGGATCGTTCTGTAAGCAACTAAAAAAGGGCCGTTAAACCGCCAAAAAAATCTAAATCAACTCGGTTGCCACGCCACCACACCGTTCGTTGCTAATGTTTGCGTTTACAGACAACAAATTATGTTCACTGAGGACAGCCCTTCGCTTATGGTTGTCGATCCTCTCACACTTCCCATTATTTTTACTGCGAGCCGCCAAGCCTCACACTCCATAGCCTAATGCATCATTCACAACCACAGCCATCGTCCGAAATCGCCACAGTCCTCGCCACCGCTTTCGCTTTTTTGTCACCACATACCAGCACAAACATTGTCAAACGAGGGCAGCGTTGTCACTGCGGATCTCTGCATAAAGTGCCCCTGGCCGGCAGTAGAAAGGAGGCCGTGGTGGCGGTAGCAAGGAATGACGTTCGCAGGTGGCGACTGTTGGCTGTGGCGACGAGTGAAAGGTCGTCATGGAATATTTATCCCACCGCGCCGAACGTGAACAGACGAAAAACCATTCGGCGCCGAATAGTGAGCGGCCATCTTGGCCGCCGAAGCCGCAGAATCGCAGCCACAGAAACAGCACAAACGTTAGTGCTTGGCATCATCACACCGCCGTATCACCGTACATGGCACACGCATGGCTTGAGATTCTGGAAATCTAGCCGGTCTACAACTCCACTTTTCAGAGATTTTAACCATATGCCTGTCGCGATCCTGGAAAGGAAAAGTCTGAAATCTTTTTCAGTCCTCCCCGCACATTACTGCCGGGAGCCATGTTTACAAGCCATGCTTGCATGACATCCCTTGAGACAATGTGGGACTTCAAACGATTCAAACGGGATATCATCCTGTCGCAGGAGTGTCGCTTTGTATTCTTTTGAGAGGACCCTGACGCGCCCAATGCTGGATTTGGGCCCCTCCAATGTTGGTTTGGCCCCCCAATATTTTCTGCCGTTTTAAAGGGAAATAAGTAATAATAACGTAAACAACGCCCCAAGAGGTAAGAGATTGGCAGAAAGAAAAGAATAAAGTGTAAAGCGATATATTTAACTATCTTCCTATCTTTATATAACAAAATTTTAAATTTCTCTTGGTAAAAATTGAGTGGGTTTAATTCGCTGAGAAACCCCATTGGGCGGGAGGTTAGGTTGTCGGGCCTTCGGCTGGCCGCCTAATCATTTTCGGAAATCGACACCCATGTCCTGTAGCCAAAGGACCAAGGTGTCCGCTCATCATTGTTGCATGTTTCTATAACGTCACGCTTGGAGATGGCTGTGGGTCGTATCCTCCTGCACTGTCGGAGGTGGCCAAACGGCGAGTAATGGCGACGGCTTGTGAAAACCTGGCGCGGTGGAATGAATGCGTCAGCTCTTTGGCATTCAAATTCCGTTCTTCGGCTTCTAATCTGAAGGGAGTGGGCTTAGAAATCTCTCATCCATGGAACATGGATCGTTAGGGCAGGTTCGATAATCGAAGGTCAGGTTCTGTTTGTCCCCTTTTTATCGTGTTAAGACATGCCCTATTCTTTTGTCGTGATTCCGCAGACATTTCTGAACCTCCGATGGCATCTTCCCGTCTGCTCCTGTGCCTTGTGACTCGATAGTAATTGGCTGTCTACTATCCCGTTTCAAATGCCATCGTTACATTTTACTTTCTTGACTGCTCATCACTGCACGCAATGTAACGCATTCCTTGGCCAGACAGGGCTTTGCCTCTCGACATGTCGCACAATACTCGCTCACGGCATCCTCTCCGTTGTGGTACAAGCATCCGCGCCCGTTGGCCTCGCTTGATGGCGAGATGTTTCACCTTCGTCATTGGTTTTGGCCAATGCAAGAGGCGCCTTCTTCATTGCCGCAGTGCGTGTCTGCGGTGCGATAGTCAGGGTTCAACGTACGCTCGACGTACGTTCAACGTACGTTCGACGAGGACGCCGGCCACAGCGAGGCGAGTCGTTCCTTGTGATCTCCTCAGAGACGGCCAAGTCGGCCCTTCCTTCTGATCCTGCAGGGACGTTCGGATCGTCCCTTGTGACTCCGCAGGAACGGCGGCCGGCCGCGAATCGAGTCTGAGGCCCTGCTGTCGGCCCTCTGTTGGAACTGTCGGCAAGCCCGGACAGGGGTCCGCTACTGTCTGCTGAGGTCTGCTGCTGTCTGCGCGGGACGCTGCTTTCACATGTTCACAGTGGAACTTGGTAAGATGTTCTGAGTGTGGTTTCACTGATGACGATGGTGGACTTTGGTGTATCGAACTCACGTGGGACGATTACGGGTAGGTTCGGAATCCAGCAGAAAGGAAAACTACAAATGGGACAAATCAGTTACCCCACCATTGACTGGAGGAGGGCGTTTAACGCCCCCTCCTCTGTCGCATTCCTTAGGCATCTTCCAAACTAATAAACGTAGCGTCCTGAAACTTTCGGCACCTTATTTTTACATGGAATGTACATACACTGACCACAAACTGGACACAATGTCGTCTTAGGTCAAGTCTTAATGATGCCATGAAGACAACCATGTTTTGCGATTCAACGTTCAAATTTACGTCAACGCTGTATTGTCGTTGCTTTTATAATGTGCAGCGACTGTTATTCGCATTGCATTTCAGTATGACCTGAAAGTTCACTGTGGAGCACCCTGGCCTAATACTACCTAATCCTAGGTCAAATACGCATTTTTCACTTTCCAGGACCAGTGTCAATACATTCTGAAAATGAAACTGAATAAACATTTTTTTCGATAAGGCCAGATAGATCATTTAATTTTCCTCTACCATAATGCACATAGAACCTAAGCAGCAGTGTCTTGCGACAATGCAGTATTAATTCGTAATTTGATATTTGGCGATTCCATGCAGATTTCAGCTTAGCGAGTAAACTGATTGCTTCCATTTGATGTTCTGGATGATCGGTGCGGAGGTACTGGCGTTTGCAACGTTGCACAACATTCGGTGAATGTGTATAACATGGGGTATATTGGCTAATAGAGTCATCCAAAGATGCCGGATAGAGTTCACAAGTATGCTTGTTCTATTTCGAGTTCGAAACTATAGAATATTGCAGTGTTGCATGCGCACGATATTTTGGGACCATTTCAAGTTTTTTGTGCCCAAGGCTCTCTGAGAATGTCTTTTTTGGAATCTCTGTGTCAAATGGGCCAGGAAACATTGCGCGGTGTACGATGTACACCATACACTGTGACTTCGAATTACACGACCCGTTATTACGGACGTCAAATTTTACCCAGCCTGGGACCTTGACTTTTGATGTCCTTGGGTCAGGCATCACTCGGAATACATTAAGGTACCAGAGACATCCTTTATAATTTCAATGCTAACTTCAGTCTCGGTTTGTTTTTCATTGTGATAAGGCAGCTCTAGAGAAAATGGTCACTTTTGGGTGTCTGCCCTGACTTATGACGTCACCAGTGGCCCAGAAATACAAACTATATACATGCGACAGGACCGCACGGTTGCGCGCTATCGATTGTTGTCCGAATGAGCCAAGTCGGGCGAATGGTTTTCGAGATATGGAGAGAGGGGCGTTTCACACCTTCCCCAGTCAATGGAAGGTGACGAAATACCCCAGTCAATGTCGGGTTAATCGATGAATCGGAGAACTCGAGGACCTAAACAGCATACCCATTCTCCATGAAACGGTGAACTAATTACATATACATTCCAGACATGAAGTCGTCTGTGTAGAAAATTACGGTTTGGCGCCACGAGTTTCATTTATGGGTTTCGTGCATGACGAACTAAATCGCACGATATTGGTACATAAGGGCATGCATAGTATTTATGGTCATGCATTATGAAATGCCATCTTTTTAGAAAGCAGCGCCTTGGCGCCAGGGGTTTTATTCACTGGTACTGCGCAGCACGAAGTATCCCGCGTCTCATTCATATATGAGGGCGTAATTAGTGTTTATGGACATGCATTGCCTCAATGGTTAGATGAGCGCACGGTCAACGCACGGTGAAACTCGAAGCCTCTTGAAGCTGTGGGAGCCCTGCCCGAAACCGTTTGCTGATTGATAGCTGAATTGGTATAGCGCTGGTCTCCTGTTCTGGCGAAGATGCATTTGAGTTTTCTTGGTGGTCGATACCGCGGGTTATACTTACACAAAGCCGTCGCGTCGCACCCTTAGCGGCACAAAGTCAGCCGTTCCTTGCACTTTCACGATAGGGTGAACGAGTCCGAATTCATAAACTTCGCTCAGCATAGATTCCCATCTCTAAAATTACCTAAACAAACCGTTTGAATCCAATGTGTTAAAACGAAACTAACTGGGATCGCTGGTGCTCGTTAGCCGATCCCTGCCAGGTCGGTGGCGTCGCGAAAAACTGGTCCACAAGCGGGCCGCCGAGTCCAGCTTCGCTCGGCTCACAGTCATCGTTTTAAAACTGGAAGTGATAAATTATATTTTCCGTTCTTATTTCATGCTAAACCAACGGCAAGTCTTTTGCTATCGCAGCCATGGCCGTCGCGAGCAGGTTTCTGCATGTTTGCGCCGCAACACGAATGCTCATAAGTGTAGGTTGCATCAATATGCCTGTCTTATGCTGTGTTGGACGGGCCACTGAACGCCTGTCTTTTTGCCACCTCAGATTGGACCATACATACCTTAGATTGCTTTAGACTGATTAAAAAAGAGACCGGCGTGACTGCGATATCCTGATCAGATGCATGGTACAACCAATTACCTTCCACAAAAACGCGCAGGTTTCCTAGTAAGTTTTAAAAACCATCAGGTTGTTTTTTTTGGACATACTCCATCGTGTGCAAAAATACCCATAGCTTCTGCCTAAAGAATTTGTGTCCGTTTCCCCGACCATATTCTAGGGCAGAGTATTCATATTCTGCTGCCTTTGTAATTGACAGGGCTTTATCATATGTCGTAGTAAGTTTTTAACATTAGCGCAAACGTGCGATAAAAGCTTTTCGTCCCTCTGAGACGCAGTGTTAAGTTAATTGGTCAGAGCTTTCGGCCGCCGAGCATTTACATTTTACCAGGATGTTTTTCACGCACCTTATAACAATGAGGTACCCGTAACTTATGAAACGTTTAGTCCACTTAGGTCAACGACCTCGCAAACCAACGGCCAAGTGTAAGCAGTGTAACAAACAAAATGCCGACAAAATGCCAAATGTATCTTCAACTTTCGAGAGCAAACCGAAACTTCAAGTTGTCAACTTCACGTCATCCTCCTGGCCACCGACTTCCTAACCGAGACAATATGAGATTTATGGATTTTGCTTCTCCATGCGACCAAACGACGTGCCGAAAATCATACCACACTGAGGCCGGAGTAATTTTTCATGACCTCGTTTGTCGTTGAATTTTCCGCCCTCGACCTCCGATCTCGGGCGGAAAATGCAACAACGACCTCGATCCTGAAAAAAACCTATTTTATCGGCCCGATGTGGTATTATATAGCACCAGTCCGAGAAGTCTCAGAGCTCTCTTGACCAGATCTCGGCCGTTGAACTACACGGGAGTGGTGAGCACGCTTCTGCATAATTGATCCAACCGATGCCGAAACCATTGCTCGTGGGAAATCTATCGCAAGTGGCTTGAACATGTTTATTGTTGACGCATTCACTGTGTCCACCACATTGTGGCCGACAATGTCTCTCCGATGGTGAAGACGGCGAGACCTGTTCGGTCTCCGGTCTCCAGCCCACGTATCCGGAACCGAACAATTGAGTCCAACCAAGGGCTTCGCCGCGGGAGGAACAAATGACGTCGTTTCATTGATAAGACTTTTTTATAAATTGCCATGTTAAAGAGTGACAAAATTAAACCACTATCGTCCATTCTGATCATGCGATATTTACCGTCAATCATGTGTCAGATCTGAAATTGTTTTAAATGGGACTGTGGTCCGCTGCTATGGCAATGCACCACATATAAATGAAAATGCAAAATTGTTTTTAAGTGACTGTGGCGCGCTGCCATGGCAGTGCACAAAAACAAAAATAATAGAATTCAGCCTTCTTTAGGTTAAACCAGCTGCCGTTAATAGGTCCGGGGGGGGGGGCAGTGAAACTGTAAACAGAATTTAAGTTGCGTCAGCTGATGATTTGTCCTTCGTTAACCCTATTCCCGCCAGGGGGGGGGGGGGGCTGAATCCGCCCCCTCGGGTTTATTGCTTGCCAATTCTGGGCTTTTTAACGTAGCTTTACGAAACTTGGTGACTTTTCCTAGCTATTCCTCCTACGCGCTGTGACAAAATTTCACAAATCTACTTTGCTCAGGAGCAGAGCCAGGCAACGTTTTTGGGAGGCACCGCAGGCCATTTTTGGCTATGTTGAGGGTAAAGGGAAAATGTCTGCCAAAAACAGAGTTTTTAAGATAGAACTTAAAACTTTATATGGATGTATAGCTAAATAGTTGGCTAATGTGCAGATATAATTTTGTTTGTCTGAGGTCACTGAACAAAGTCAGGTCAAGGTCAAAAGTCAAAATTTGTCCTTTTGCAGTAATTTCGGCACCGTTTTTTCAAATGCCAAACCCGGAATATATATGACGTACAAGGGTGCACTCTACTTGTGTACTAAGTTTCAGCTTGATATCAGGTCGGGTCACGGAGCTATGACCTAAAATGTCAGTGCGCGTCATTATATCGCAATGGTCATACAATGAAATTTTCTAGAGTGAATTCAAATGATTAAAAACGTTGGCAGACAATACTGAATGCACACGACATCATTGCAAGTGACCCCAAGGTCACTGGAGGTCATTTACGGTCAAAGGTCACAAGTTGATCTGAAGAACGTGTGACCATGTCAGTTTCCCCTTTTTTAATGTCCCTGGCACCGCCTATGCTAACATTATATAAACATTGTAACGCGATTTGTACTTTTTTAGCATAACATGACAAGCAAAAGCCAAAAAAGTGCTTTTGCCTCTTTTGTCCATTCAGTTGTTAGAAAACTAATCCTCCTATTTTTAAAACCCTGTGCACGCCCATAAGTTTTCTCAAAATTTCAGATTTGTGTATCCATGATACAAGCCCCATTCATAATCTCTCGATTCATGCCAGTTTCATTGAAATCGGTCCATAAACAACGGAGTTATAAGAAGTCTAAAAGTACCCCCCATTTTGACATTTTTCCCCCTGTATCCACAAATTTCAAAGTTTTGAAAATTTCTTTTTATAAAAATGTAGTTCACGTCACAACAAATCGATTGCCGTTTGTTGCGATGAAATCAGACGAGTAGTTCTCGAGATCTCAGGGGGGCGAATCCGCCCCCCCCCTGCCGGGAATCGACCATACCTTTTAGCCCTCCGGGAATAGAGTTAAGGAGACGTTCTCGGAAAGGCGTATAACAATGCTATGGCTACTAAACTAGGACCTATCGCACAAGATTGAAACGAAAGCTTGATCTGATATTCCACAGACGAATATGAATTGTGCTGATTTATAACCGAAATTTTGCCCTTTGTCGTCAAAAAGCTTTTTTTGCGAAAACAAGAACCACATAACGAAATGCATAATAGCAAGAATAACGGTACGATGGACCGCAAAGAAAGCAGTCATATAGTAACGGCTATCATGAAGAGCTGTCACTTTTGAGCCTGCTGACCCGCAAAACGCTGGCGGACGGGTTCTCTGTAGGTTCTGCTGATCAGTATGTGAGATTTTGCGATCTTTTTGTGGGACTGCAGAAATCACGAAGAATTAAGACGGAGAAAATTCTCTGAAAATGAGCAGATTAACTTGCGCTGGCGTCTTAAGCAGCATATCATGAAAGCGGCCAAAATTCCAATGGTATTGTCCGGAACTGTTAATTCGGCTTTTAAAGTTAAACTCCGATTTTAACCTGCGGGCTTTTGATTTCAGATTTCCTTGCGGGCCGGGTGCGGGCTTTCAGAGTTAGGGTGCGGAACGGGTTTCTTAGTCCCTGTCCCACAACTTTTCCGTTTTCCCGTTGGCAGTCAGGCATCAAAAGAAACAGCGAGTCCCTAACGCCTTCGAGACCTAATACACTGAAGCTTGCATTCGGATTGAACTGCCGGCTCATGTCAAGAGCCGGAACCATCAGTTACAACTATCGGGCTGGGCAGCCGACCCCAGCCTGGCTCATACACCGCTTTCATTTGAAATCCGTGCCTAGTTTTCTGTCATGTCATGAGGGCAATGTGGGAACCCGAAATGCCGCTGCCTGTTACCAGTCGGTTATATTTCGTATCAAACAATTGTAAGTGCTCTGGCTGGGTTTAACCCACATGTGGTTCACTTTCCACTTTTCACATTCCACACAGATACCAAGCCTGTAAGTTAGATTTTGAAATAATGTCGCATTTCGCTAGGCAAATTACTTGCCTGTTGTTGACGGCTATATTTTTTTATTCCTAGCCTTATTCTAAGCCTATATTTTCTTCACAAGCCAGCACACCGCGCCCCGGCGCTGATACTCGAGCGGTAACCACCTGTCCATCATTCGACCTCCGTATCCGCCATCATACGGATGTGCTGCGTCACGGGCACACCAGCCGTCTCCGGCGTGCGCGAGTGAACGGCCTCGCTGGCAGTCAGTTCAGGCGCGCCGCGCTCACGCTCCAGCCGCAAGAAGTCGCGGCACAGGCCGGCGAGTTCAGCGTCCAGGCGGCGGCACGCGGCGCGGTTCGCGTCACGCAGCTCCGCCACATCCCCGGAAGTCTGCTCAGCTCTCGGAGTCGCCATGGCGAGCAGGCCAGCGTCCGTCGGCGGCCGCGTCTGATGGCGAGGCCCCACCCCGCGCCGCCGCCAGCCAGCAGCCGTGCGGCGCCTGCTCACGGCCGAGCCGCCGCCGCCAGCCAGCAGCCGTGCGGCGCCCGCTCACAGCAGAGCCGCCGCCGCCAGCAGCCGTGCGGCGCCCGCTCACAGCAGAGCCGCCGCCGCCAGCAGCCGTGCGGCGCCCGCTCACAGCAGAGCCGCCGCCGCCGGCCAGCAGCCGTGCGGCGCCCGCTCACGGCCGAGCCGCAGCCGCCGGCACCGAGAAGCCGCCGTCCACGTCGGCAGGCCGGCGGTGTCGGCCCACGGCAGCGCCGCGTCATAGCGCGTCATCTGGTGGGTGGGCACGGCGTGCCTTATCTCACACCCTGAGCGCTATTTCATCAAACCCGCCAGCGAGGCTGACAGATGTGATAATTGACGTGTAAGTGATCTGTTGGCAAGGCAATTTTCGAATGTCCTGACATTTTTTTTATTTCAGCCCAGTCTTCATTGTCCACTGAAGAATGAATGGATTGAATTTCAGCTTTTCCCATTGCCAGCCTGGAATCCAGCCGCCCGTGCACCGGCGGAGCCGGGGGAGGGGGGAGGCTTAGGCTCCCCTCCCCTTAAACTCACCTTATTTTGTTCAATAGTACGGACGCAGCGAGTGAAGTATCTTGCCATACTCCATTTACGGGAATGAGCACCGATGATCAATAGGAGTCTTCTCAGTGAAAACCATTGCACATCGTTTCCCTCGCAGCCGGTTTTCGTATGATTCCAGTTCCCACTAAGTTCCACTCCCACCCTACCCTTTAAGAAAATCCCTACTAGGCTTTGCACACATGGGTGGAACTTTGAGGTTTCCAGGGGAGCTCAGGCCCCCAAAGATTTGGGTTTTTACGTTACATATCTGGCGGTACGCGGAAAGAATGGCTTCAACAACCTCAGTAACAACCTTTAGCACTTGTCTCCCTCTCAATCATTTTTGCAAAGTTCCACCCCCACAGCCACCTATTAGCGAAAAATGGGGGGTGGGGCACGGTATGGGATAAAATTATTAAGCAGTCCGTATGGGGAAAATTTCATTTTAATTTGTCACGCATAGCTTGACATTTCAACCAATTTACTGTCTATCCGTAGTACTATCTCCTCGAAATCTAAGGATTATCTGACTCCAAATCGCACAAGACTGGACTCTTTGACCCGACACCTTGCAATTTTCATGAAACTGGTAGGCAAGCAGGGGTGTGGTTCCTTATCTCTTTGTGCGTGCCCCGGCACCCACAAAGTGGGAATAGGTACGCACAATACGACTTGGGCACCCACAACTTAAATTATGTTTAAATATTCAAAGGTAGTTATATTCTCCGTCCCGTGACATTAACCACCTAAAATCAGCTTTGTAAACAATAACTGGAACTCATTTACTTCATTGTCACCCACCAGTTGCTTTTCCCCACCACCCTCCAAGTAACATTGTGTCAAGCCGGGTCTTCGAGAAAGGCCCTCCATTAAACGGAGTGTATTTATTCAAATCGTGATTTTAAACTTTGCTAGTACGATTGAAAAAGGAATTTTTATGATTCTAAGCGTAGGTACCATTCATTCTTGCCAACCCTCTCTCGTGTGCTCGGATTTACTGGAGTAGGTGGGTACGCTGGCTGGCAGCCCAAGTTTAATCTATTTACCCCATTTTCTCTGCAACACTAAAATCGCCGATGAATCGTGTTAGCGTTTAGTTAGCCTTCGCGATGTCGAGGCTTAAGGCAGTTGACAAACACCAAAATTATGATAGCGGCCATCATGGATTCAGTCAAGTACCGTTGCATTTCCTCGAATCTCCCCCGCATGTATGTATTGCATGAATAGGTCGAAACACGTTTGTGTTGTTTGTCAAAACAATTGTCGCTGCCGTTTGTATCTGCGTCTGGTACAGCAAGGCAGAGTGTTGGGCAAGCATCTGGTGCGTCCAAGGCTCACCTACGAATTTTTCTTTCGCCGATTGGCTCCTTTCTCTAGTATTGTGTAATGTATTTTGCCTGCCGATATCACCGTCGACAAATACAATGACTAAAATGCATGAAATATTCGTCTAAGGTGACCAAGATGCACTTTTCATCTCCATGATAACCCACAACCAATCTTAAATATTCCCCGGAATGCGTTTTTGGAATGATCGGAAAAACCAGATGTATGCCGTTTAAGGATATCGCCGGAAAGCCATTCATGATTCACGGAAGTCATCCCGCTGTAATTTACCTCCCTTAATACCTTTTTAACCCGTCCCCGACTGGGGGGGGGCAGTTGACTGCCCCCCCCTGAGGTTTTTCTGGGATTGCGAGAGAACCAACAAACACAGATTCACAAAACTTTGTGTACCTTTTGCTCCATCAATTTTACGTCTCGTGTCAAAATTTTGACCTCAGGTCAGGTCAGGTGCCTGACCTAGACAAGGTCAAACAGACCTATGTCAAAAAAAGTTTAGCTCCCTCTAACTTTTTCGCAAAACAAGATATCTCAATAATACTTTCAGGGATTAGTGACCGTGATAGATGCAACAAATCTGCTATCTCGGATTTTTCGGAATTTTCCGGGTCATTGACCTAAGGTCAAGCCCATTTTTAAGACATATCGCCGTTTTTTCTGAAATTGACGGAATATTTCATCACATTTTTAGTGTGGAGTGAAGCAGACATCTAGTTACCGTCATTGGGCAAAGTATCAGTGACTTCCAGCCATTGACCTGAGGTCAGGTCACGAATAACTGAAGTGGGCCAAAATGTACCACCGTCAAAATCGACGATAAATTACTCAGAATGGGTAGAAAATGGCACAACTAGCTTGCACAGATGTACGTAATACCAGGAACCTCAAAAAGTTTGAAAAAGTAGCATATTTTGGAAATAAACAGGCTCTCGCGAATAAAGCTCCGCCAACTTTGTAGATTTGCAACTAATCATTTTTTCCAAAATTTAAGCATGAGAAACCATCACAAGAACCACAAAGATCAATACAATTGACATAGATTGTCTTTTTTCGCGAAAATAAAGGAACGCTAAAATTAGTTCCCGTCAATTTGGTACCGCATACGGCAGCGGCGCACAGTGACGCCTGACGGGAGAATTACGGTGTCTTTAACTCAACGTTTCGGCGTATATATTGAACAAATCTGAGGAAATTAGACGTGTATCGGCATCCGCGGACATTTACTTGTGCGCTGGTGCCTTTACCTATGCGTTATTAGTCACAGCCCTTGAGATTCAGGCCATTTCTCGGTCTCATGCAGTCGGCTATGAGAAAACATATATAGGGCGTAAATTGGCTTACATATTATCTAAAACTAAAAATGAGACCAGTTTCGAGCTCTACTCGTGACGGGCTTTCCAACGGTATGCTTATTTTTATCGTGCGACCAACCGTTCGTGAGTTAGAGGGGGGGGCAGTCAACTGCCCCCCCCCAGTCGACGGTGTTCGGGACGGACCGACGGTCGTGCGCGGGTTAAAGTCACTTCTCTGAACTTTAGGTGTAAACGCCTGTTACGAACCTCTCCCTCCTTCCGACAATACGCAATGTCTGGATGTCCCATGTGTGTTTTGGACACCCCAATCCTTTCCGAAAACTATACCCATGTAGGCAAGTAGTGTCCATGGATAGACAGACATTCGCCAATTTTTAGCCCCAGGTGACCTGTGAGGCCAAAGTTGCAAGTCATGAAAGGTCACCGATTTGTGCAGAAATTGCATGGTTTAAATACACATTACATATGACACATCGTCCTAGAAAACTATGATTACCGTGGTTCAGTGAAGAAATGTAACAGCTTTCAAAAATAGATTTTTTTTACGTTCACCTCGCGATAACCTTTGGCCTATGCCAAATTAAGCATTTGTCTGACCTTGTTTTGCCCGCCTGATCTTCGCGGAAATGTCGGACAATACATGTTCTGGTATCTGCAATAAGCGCGGCAAAAGCGTTTCTGGCCAAATTTCAACTTCTTCGGATATCTGAACCTACGCAATGCCAAGGAGCGCTTGAGAAATACGCCCTGGGGCTATCTGGAGAATGCTGGTTGATTTCGTGTCTGACGGTTGTCTGATTATGTTGCGATTTGGTGTGTTCAATGCTCGGTTTGTGTCCCACGCCTCACTTTAACCGTAAACTGTGTCGCTTAAAATGTCAAGGGTGATAGGTTATGTCACCTCATCACCAGGTGATAAACCTGCCATGCAGATTTCATATACATATCTTTTCTCCGCTTTTTAACCAAAGTGAGTACATTCGACGTTATTTGACCCTAAAGCCACCTGAGACAATCTTAACTGTGCACCATGACCATTTGAAGGCTGACCGAGGTCACTGACCGTGCCTGGCCTTGGAGAAGCCATCATGGTCATGAATTTAGTTTTTCGGGCACTGATCACGAATTTCACATCTCTTCACATGAATGACGTGCCGTGACACCTCTTTCCTGAAAGCTGGAGCTGTTCTTGCAACTTGCTACAACTCCAACAACTTGCAACAACTTGTAAATGCGGTGTGCACGAATACACGATGTGTGTTTTCCGATCTGCCGATTCAAGGAATGACGCCATTACTACAAAACAGACACCGTCTAATGGACATGGAAGAAATTTCCGACATGTGGAAAATACTATGAGGTAAAAATATATGTGAAGTTTTGAGTCAGCGCCTTAAAAAACTTAAACCCATGGTCATCATAGCTCGTCCATGGTCAACCAAGGCCAGTGACTTTGATTAACCTTCAGATAGTCTCAATGTAAGGCTAAGATTGTCTCAGTTGGTTTTAGGGTCCAAGAACATCGGGTCGACTCACTTTGGTGGGAAAGAGGAGGATAGGTATGTGCGCGTAATCGGACAAAGAAAAGGCGCAAAATTAGCATTCGTCAAATAGCCTCAGGGCATATTTCTCAAGCATTTCTCGGTACTGTATAAGTTGAGACATCTGACGGAGTTGCGCACACTTATTGCAGACACTAGAGGACCTGTTGTGCTGCGTTTTCGCGAAGATCAGGAGCGGGGGAGAGGGTAGGAGGCAGAACATGGCCAAACACAAAAACGCCTAATTTCACATAGTCAGGTCAAGGAAAAAAACAACCGATTTATGAAAGCTGAAAAACATTTTTGCATTGAATCGCGCTAATTGCAGCTTTCTGTGACGATCTGCCACCGAGTTTTGGGCATTTGAATCCTGCAATGTCTGTAAAAACCGGTGGCGTTTCATGGCCCGTAATTTTGATCATAGATCACCCCGGGGATAAGAACTGGTGGTGCCAGTTGCTTCATGAGCACTAGGAACCCACCAAATCTTATTACAATCGGAGGATCGGGACAAGTCTTGCGCCATTTGGCATGGAATGAACAGCGTTGGCCCACTGCCCAGTGTCAGAATTCCATTTGCACCAGCGTGTCTGAGTGGAATATTTCTGCCATGGTCGTGGCAAATTACAGCACTATGGAAATGATAAATTAAGCCTCCAGGCCTGGTTACGAACAAACTGCTATGGCAAACACTGCAAACTTGGGAAAGGTAGTAGACATTCGTGACTGAGCGTCACTTTCCTCCTACTACCCAACTGAGGTCGGCAATGTTGATGCACAGCCACCCATCAACACTGGAACATATGCTGTTAAGCGACTTCGTGGTGACGAAACACAGCTATTGCCATTTATTTGCATAACATCTAATTCTAAGCCATCTAATCGCCAATTACCACGCAAAATCCACTCACACACTGTACATGTATGAGCGCCAGAAACTAATCGACGTATACGAAACTGAAAAATCGATGCCACTGAGGGCACCGATCAACGTACGCCCTTGGAGTGTCATTGAAACGTTTGCCGAAACGTTCGGTTAATCTGACAATAAAAAGGTTTCCATAGTCTGTTTCAATAATCAGTTATCAATATACATCTCTCTGCTGTTGAAAAAAATTGTATCTGTATGTTCATGCACTCTATATCTTGTTCATTTTTACTCCAATTTTTGACAATGAACACCCGCTGACAAACTGCGTTCAAATGGTAAGGCCGAGTTTCCGCCTTAGCTAGTGTTAGATGTACCTTAAGGAGGTTTTGGGCGTTTTACAAGTTAGATCGGCATCTTGTGCACATGGATGCGCATCATGTGCGCAATGACTCATGCTGTTTTTTTGCCAATGCGCAATAGCCGTCTGTCAGCCATACATGAAGGATATGTCAAGCTTCGTCAAGGAGGCTCCTTGACGAAGCTGAATATGAAGACAGACGTATAAAGCACTTTAGTAACCACAAGAGCATGCGCAGTCTCCAGCACTACAGTGCACAAGCGACAACAGCGCAGCTGAAGAACATGAGCACCCTTGTCAACGGCAGCATCCCTTAACGCAGCGCGATCATCAGCAGCAGCAACAGCAGTGTCACCTCGGGGCAACACTCGGACGGAAATACCATCAGCAGGACCGGCTGCGCCATGGCAATTCCATACCACCCGTACACCCTGGGAATGTGCCACAATGTTTGACTATTGTTCAATCTTCACGTAGAATTTATATATATATATATATATATATATATATATATATATGTGTGTGTGTGTGTGTGTGTGTGTGTGTGTATCATTCAGTATACGACCCATATCTCTGTCTGCAAAAAGGAATGCGACGACGAAATCAATGTAACGTAATGAATGATGCATGTGTCCAACGCAACAGTGGTAAAATGCTACTGGGGATGGGGGCGAGGGGCGAATTGGCACTCTGCATGAAAATACGGTACAGCAAATGACCCAATGGGTCGGGTGCATAAATGTGTCCAGCGAATTCCCGACCAATCTCACCAACATAGCTCCTCAAAACAAGTTTCCGTGTTTGGGAAGTTTGCCTGGTGGCCATTTAACACAACTGAAATGGAGCAAATATTGAAGAATTTGGAGTCTGGGTTATCGTTATTCTTCGAAAATACGAATATTGGTAGTAGTGATAAGGTCAGCAATCCATTTCTCTACACCAAATGCTCCTTCAATTTATAGCGCCATTTTGCATTTAACTTTAAGCCAAAGCGAGCGATACAATCCTCACGATATGGCCGACAGTTATGGATGTTTCCAAGATGATCATTTAAGCAAGCAAACAACTAGTAATGTAATGAGACACTAAAAGACATGAACAGAGTCCTTGATTTTGCGAAACACCAAAGTCAGCGGCGAACACCGAATATTTTCTTATGTCTTCAGCGGAGATCACAATAGCCGAATCGTCTATTATGCCGAAGTTTGCCAGCCGTCTAACTCTTTGTCTGTCGTTCAGTCTGTCCCAGGCCGAACTGTATATCCATTATTGTTTCGCCTGTCGAAGAGGATTGTTGACTTCAGCATCGCTCCGGGCCAGGCGCTCGCCTTCGTCATCTCGTTGGGAAACAGCGACGTCATCGGTGGACAGCATTTTGCCGCTGTTGGCCACGAAACCATGTAACATTCATGTACGAATTACTTACGTTGTGTCTCTTTCCTTGCAACGCTCTTCGGTCGCACTTTGA
Source organism: Capitulum mitella (assembly GCA_030062745.1). NCBI lineage: Eukaryota > Metazoa > Arthropoda > Thecostraca > Pollicipedomorpha > Pollicipedidae > Capitulum > Capitulum mitella. Next base: position 13,482,496 of record CP099854.1, read on the forward strand.
AACTCGCAACACGAAGAAGAGATTGCCCTCTGTCCTTCTCCAGCGACGATCGTAGCTCAGTTTGATCACCCCCGCACAGCGTGTTGGGCATGACCAAAGTATTCGAGCTAGGTTCGCGCAGCGTGTCGTTCAAGAGGCGACGGAGCTGAGCTCCTGGCGTCATTGTGACACCTGTAACACCTGGCGTCTCTCAGCGCGACTATCCCATGTTTAAGTGGCAGAGCAGACGGCTTGCCTGGCAAAAATGGCCTGAGAGAAGCACTTTTGGGTTTGGATCACCGGACTCTCATGAAACAGAAAACAGAGACAAAGGCATGCAAGGTCGTCATGGAATGCCACGTCCTTGAAGCCTCTCCTTTCTGGACCGACATCCAGAGCTATTGTCCGAACGCAACGTAGCTGCAATACAATGTTCAACTCGATCCTTTACGGTAATCACATTAATACGTAAAGACACGATGTAATACTGGTGTCAAAATAAAGTCGTACCTCCAGCCCACACTTGAACTAGTAGACTGTGCCGCGTTCCCAGCAGTTGGACGGTAAGGTCATGATCAGGAGGTGTAGACTCTCGGTCCCCTCCGAATCTGAGAGGTCAGAGGGGGAGCTCGGCACATGATAAGGACAGTTGTTTCCCTCCTAACCAGACGGATGTTCGCCGCGTGGGTGAGCCCGGCAATGGGCGTGTGTATTCATGGGGCTGCCTGTCTTGAAATATTGACATTCCAGACACAATAAAGTTAAAAATGATCTTTACAGACTCCTCGACGTAAGGTATAATTATGGAAACAAACCGCCTTTATGCCAGGAGAAACCCGGCTTTATGCACAAAACGGCTGAAGGGGCGGGTGCAATGTTAGCAGATGTGTTTTGTGTGGAAATCCGAGTTTCTTCTACCGCAAAGAACGTCGTTTATATCCATCATTATCGTGCCGTATATTCTCAGAAGACGTTACTATCAGTCCGACGAAAAAAATGCACTAGCAGTCAGGGTACTTCATTCCCACACATTCTGCACTACAGATCGTGATTACGCTTGAAACCACGGAGGTGGCTGGCCATGCCTCTGCTCAGAAGCGCCACCGGACACATAGAGGCGTACCCAGGTCGGGACTTAGCCCTCGTCAGTCACAATCATTTCTGAATCGGGTGTGATAGATCAACGACATGAAGACGAGCGCACAGCTTCTAAACATCCGACCAGACTGCCTGACGACAGAGTTCCAAGCCAAACACTTGTGAACTCAAACTGCAGAGGATGGTTTTGGTTGATATCGAAACAAGTAAACTAAGCTGTTCTCATGGAGCACTGCTTTCCTCAAGGGAAATTGTTTTGGAAATTGGAGCATTGAGAAAAACGATGTCCAGGGAGTGGAAATACATATCGGTGGTGGAAAGGGTGGATTGTGACCAATGAAATGTTTTTGCAATGCCAGAGCAGCTGCCGCAGATGAATAATTCTACATTTTGCGGTGGCAGGTGATCTCTTAGAATACCTGTTTGATATAATATCTGGCACCTTATTCTATATGTATTTTGCACAAAGTCCCATCGTTTTTTTCCAACAAACGTGCACAAATCAAAAAACATCGCAACAATGGGGTTTGCAAAGAAGAATACAAAATTGTCATGTGGTTGCATGGCTGCATTAGTGTTGTCAAGTTCCCCAAAAACGCAACATGGCGATCCACCACCAGCGTGCTGGATTGTCGAGCTACATGGTCAAAGCAGAACAAGGTATTGTTAAATGGGCGCCAAGTAAGCCTGCATTTTGTTTTCTCAAACCCACGTCATAAAAAGAAGCGTTGCTTGCTCTTAACCATCGCTCGGGAATCCCGGCTTCCATCCGTATGGATTTATTGATAAACTTGAACTTGAAGATAGACAGGAAACTTTATTTTTCTTAGCTTCCATTGAATTGTATTTGGCGCAACGCCATCGAATGAGAAGCGTAAAACCCTCTTCCCCACTCGGTGTAACTCTTGGTATCGCATGTCAATGGGTATAGAAAACGATGATGAGGTCACAGGCCATGGTAGGATCTCAAGTTTTATGGAGGTATTCATTACATACTTATAAACATGTGTGCATGTATCATGTATCATTCATAAATATATCAACTATCGCCGGGGAGTAGCGGCATTGGCATTGTTTAGTTAACCTCGCTATCAAATATCAATAAAAGATCAAGATAAACTGAGGTTAGTATCCTAACGTCTTCTTAAGAACTACGAGGTTGGTTTTTGGTCAATGGAACGTTTATCGAAAACCTTGCATTGTGGGATCTCCAAAAACTATGACATATCCCTCATGTGGTCATTCGCTGATAACATGATTGCTGTGACGTAAACTGACGATGTATTTCGAAAAAAGACGAAAGAGAACATTTTATCTGTGACCAGCTAGTATTAAAAATACTTTGCATGGCCGGGGGGTTAAATGAGTTTTAAAAAAGGAGGTTTTGACTTTTTTGGCTAACCGCATTGGCGTTGGATCAAAGTTTGAAACAAAACAAAGGTTTTTAAAGAATTTTTGCCGGCCGAATGTAGCAATAGTCTTATCACATGTAGTTGAAACTGCAGTTCGGATAAGATGTTTGTGTTAAAATGTCAGGCCCAACAAGTCAGCTGTCTTCCAAATCCGAAAAACGCCTTTTTCTCGTTGGAGTTAGGTGATAATGATGACCAAGCAAGGCAGTTTCGCTACGAAAAACTTGTGTAGAGCATGCACTTGACTACGGATGTCCAAGGGAGTATGTGGCATAGGTTACCGACAAAAGCGTGAAATAAATTTCCAAAATTATGCTGAGCTGGATATCAAGGTTCAAAGGACAATAATTGAACATGACAATGACAGTTCGCTTTGTTGGGACCACCAAACAGGCATCTTTGACACATAGCACCACCACAGATTCCAGATTCCAAATTTTAGGGTGTACAAATTCCATTCCATCCATTCGTATTTTTGTCTAAATAACGTTTGCGCGCGATCTGGTACAACATTTCGGCCCGTCGCCAAAAATGTTTCCCAGGATCAAAAACATTGAGGTGAACTGTTATGTCATACGCATGAGCTAATGTAAAAGGGATATTCCAGCATTTGGTAAAAGATCAGACGAATTACATTTTGATCCCTAGTGGCATGATAACACATGCTGCGACACAAGCATTTTGTAAATAATGTTTGTAAGAAAGGGACAAGTAAATTCCAAGTAGACGGGAAAAATGAAAAACATGGTCATCTTTATGACGTCATTTCGGGATAAGCTTAAAAAAACGGCCAAAAAATGTGTTTAGAAAAGCTCAGCATTGATGTAAAAGAGACACTGGAAGTTTTGTGTCGACATTTCCATAGTTTCAAGTCTTTTGAAAATTCGTGAGGAGGCGATTTGGTTCCTCCCTCAGCGTAAGGCAAATTAATCGACAATGCTGGCTACATCTGTACAAAACAATTAAGTCATCTCTCTTAGAAACTAAATTTTGTGTCCAAGATGACAACAATTGCAGTAGTATGTTCATTTAACAGTAACCATGATCCATTTTTAACGCCTAAAATTCCGTTTAGCGACGTGCTTTTTTATGAAAACAATTACAAATACTTCATTTGATGGTATTTCATCTTCCTTCTTTATGGAAGCCAGCAGGCAAACATCCAACAGGAGAAGTGCTGATTACGTCTCAGAAGAGAAAACGCTTCAGACCGTCAGAAAACGTAGATTAGACGCGGAAAACACATTGGGTGTCGCTTTATCTTGGATCAAAGTTGACGGTTCCTTTAAACCAGGAAAGCCTACTGGACGGTATTATTCAAATTATGAAAGGGTACTAATGGGGAATATCTTTCGGATGTTGAGATTGTCCTCAGCCTCTTTTATGAAAAGGACTGGAGCCAGTTACACGCACATGGTATTCAACATTAAGTGCTACGAAATAATTTAATAGATAATCAGAATTAGTCCACACACCGGGGATTCCGATTTACCAGATGCCGGAGTCTTCTGCCATCGCATGACAACATGTTAAAGGCTTGTTAATTTATCCGCGGGGCAATTTCATCACGGGCGGGAATCTTTTCCGTGCAGATGCAATTACTTCTTCGGAAAAGGCTTCACAATTTAATATTTAAACGTGTTTTGACAAAAAGCTTATGCTTCCAGCACATCCGAATCCGATTCAGTTCGGGTGTAATGATCAGAACGTGCTGGTCCTGAACTGCACACTTAACTACCGTGTTAACGCGAACTATTATCGACATTGTCACAATAGAGAGGGTTCAGTCCAAACCACGTCTGTTGGCGCTTAACTTCGTCATAAACGTTAATAGCACAAAAAAGTAACGAAACCCGAGTCCTGAAGACTTTCAAAGCTTAGCCCTCGCCATTATTCGTTATTTGGCTCCCTTTGACGGGATAGGGAGTACGACCCCTAGCCATTTTCAAACCTGACGTGACAGAGCAGCAAAATGGAAATGAGCATGTACCTTGGTCTTTTAGCTTCACCAGGATACCAAGGATGACGCTCTTAGGTTACGCAGTAATTTTACAGGCGACCTCAAATGAGGTCATGTCAGCGGATTCTGGTTTTCAATGGATCCAACGGAACGTCACCCAAAGAACGCTTTGAAGGGGCCGAGAAAAACTTCTAAAGATGGAGGACTAGAACCACTGTCTCTATGCAAGTATTTGTTTTCGTTTCCATCATAACCACCCTAAGGTCGATAATAAACCCCGACAAGTCATTGGGATCTGTCACTGTAAGACTCAGTACCATAAAACACAACGTTTGCGATCTGATAAAGGCAGTCACCGAGACCTAATTTCTCCATCGCGTGACCTCGAATAGATCATGCGATAAAAACCATAATTAGTGACCTATAAGATGTGCTGAACCCCAATTTTCAGACGACATGTGAAATGGCCTAAAACTCAGTTCTGCAAAATTTCAGAACAATCGGAGTAGGCGTTCCGGGGAAGTTTGCGAAAAATCTCAGGAGGTGCACTAACTGGTGTAACACACACACGCGCAAGCACCGCCACAATGAACAATACCCGTATTGATGAGGGTTAAATTAACTGGAAATGTGTCTTTTTTGTCACTAGTCTGAAGTCCTGAACAGATTTTGAGAGATACCACACTTAAATCGGAACACCTTATCTCGTCGTTTGCGTTTGATGTTTCCTCCTTCGTGGCCAAATGTAGATATCTCGTCTAGGCTGTCATGCGGGAATTCCAAAGGACCTTGCTCCCAGAGCGAAATTTCTGTTTGCGGACGTGTGGTAATTCGTAATCTAGATAAGTCGTCATTATTTTGGCTTCATCAATAGCTGACAAAACAGGCAGTTAAACGCCTATTTTGCTGCCCGTAAAGGACTTTCTTAAGAGCCTTGTGCATCCACATGCCTTGCTTTCTTCGTTCAGATTCATCCCAAAACTGCATTTTCCTCGTGCTTCACACCATACTGCGGCGGCTGGTGCTGTATGACACTAATGAAAACATTGGGAAGGAGTTAACACCGTTAAAAGAACTCTTTTGGTGGCAGGCTGTGGAGTTTCGTGACATCAAATTTTTCCAAACCTTCCAGTCCAACACCCCCGGGGTAAAAATAAAAGTATACCGGTTATTTCGACCTAGTATATATATATATATATATATATATATATATATATATATATATATATTACCAGCATATAAAAGACGGCATTTCCAACCATTCAAGGTGGACGATATTTATTGAAATATTATAGAATACTTCAATATCTTCTTTGGGTTAACACCAGAACCATAAACACGTCCTTTGACCACATAAATTCGATATTTCTGTGTATATAAAACGGAGCTTGTAACTCTTTCCTCTGCAACTGGAGAATTCCCATTCACCACTTCACGTCACCAGCAAAACATGCTCAGTTTGGGATAAAACTGGTATCCTTATCATCAGCCGACCTTCCCCTCTGACCTTTCAGATTCGGAAATGACGTACGTACACCTGGTCTCAGTTGCACCGCTCACCTGTTGGGAATGTGGCACAGGCGACTAGTTCAGCTCTGGGCTGGGGTGGGTCTTTATTTTGGCACCAACAGTACTTGAAACGAACAACACTGTATGGGTCCCCAATCATTTTAAACAACACAATACAACCACACGAACGTCCAGCCTCCACGTGTAGCTCCGTTAGACGGATATGCGAGCCTGACCACCATGCACTGGCGCCGGTTCCTGCCCTCCGGCAACGACCTTGGCCCGGCCGTGACCCGCCGCGGCCGAGGCGGGGTCGATCTTGACCTTGGGGCCACGGCCGCCGGGGCGGCAGCCGCCGCCGTGCTGCCGCCAGCAGCGGCGGGCGCAGCTCTCGAGCAGCTCGTACAGCGTGAAGGCTGAGGCACCCAGCAGCAGGCCCAGGTTACCACCGATGTCCGAGATCATCTGAAACAACGAGCGAGTAACACGTCATTATGAACGTCTGAGGTCATATGAAACACCGCGCACTACAACCATCGAGAACGCATCAAGATCTTCGACCATCAACGTCTCATAAAAGTAAGACATCGCCTGGAGCTGCACACGTTTGACTTAATCAGAAGTACATCAATATCAAGATCGTCTAAGAAAACGATGCCTGGGACCGCATGGCCTCCAATGACGTCGATGCTGTCCAAACACACTTATGCATGTAACCATGAACCCCAAGAATTTAATGAATGGTCCGATTAAGTTTGCATGGACTTGTAGTCCATAAACAGCCAGACACAGTGTTGCAGAAAAAAAACTTCGGAAAGCGGGAGAGTTTCGCCACAACAAATTATGACTGGGGAACCTATGTACTGATTGAAGCGATTTTCTCTACAAACAGGGCGTATCGTTGGCTGAAGGGTTCGTATAATTCCACTACTGGCAGTGATCAGTTCCACCACGTAAACTGTTTGCAAGAAAACCTTTACTTTCTGAAGTCTAGCCTGTGTGCATGTGCTTAGTATGTCACATGACGATGGCATGTGAGCACGTGGCGGACATCACACTTGTGTGAGGACTGAGGTTAGATGCATTGCTGGACATGGGCAGCAATGAAATCCTGCAAAAAAAACCCAGCAATTATGAAAAATAGGCATTAGATCTGCCCACAGCTGCACCTTTTCACGTCAGTTCTCTGTAAAGGGAGCTCAGTTTCAGATCAGTCCTCTTTGAAACTGCTCAGCGACCGTCAGTCCTTGCCCAATATTTTTTGAGCGTTTACATGCGTTCAAGCTAGCTTTACATGCGTTCCCACTAAGAAGAGGTGCCTAATCGACTTTGTCTGTTGCGTCAGTTTAGTCAGCCGACAAAGGCGGCAACGTGTCTTGGATCTGTCCTGTAGGCTCACAACACGATGAAATTCCCCAGCGCCATCTGATTTGGAATCCCTGGGCGTGCGGGGACGGCGTCGAGGATCACCGCGGCGGTGGGACAAGCCAGGCTTAGAAAAGACTGTGATCCTGTGATACTCACGTGCAGTACATATGTCACACCAACATGCTTGAGGGAAACAGAGTTTGAGCTATCTAAGCTAGCTCGCAAGGATCAACAATGACCTCAGTCACGAACATAGGATCGAACAAAGATGTGGAACAAAACGTCTAAAAATGCACCAAACAAAGGGTTGTCAAAATGGAATCTCGCCTTGGATGTATAACAGGCCAACAACTAGCAAGATTATGAATAGTCCCTTTAGAGGCCTAACAGCGCTGCAGGCTCGTAAAATGCAGTCCTTTGCAAAGGCAACTTTCAAACCGACATTAAATAATTTCAGAGCGACTGAGCCAGCACCTACGTAAAAACAGATTGCTTTCGGAGCATTCGGTCCGACTGGTCGACGATTTACCTCTATTTGTCCACTTACCGTTACATAAGGGGAAACTGAAACGCGTTGCGAAAAGAAAAGCCGGACAATGCTTTCAGACCGGACTCGATACCACAGCCATTACTGTCCAAACGTGCCATTAAATTATACAACGGTCTCCTGGGGAAATTTCCCGTCATTTTGAAGGCATCAGAAAAAGCAATTCTGCCCCGGGAACGCCGTTGTCCACCGGTGATGTGAATAATTTTCTGATAAATAGGAGGTGTCGTCAATCTCAGACGATGAATCGCGGCAGCTACGTCGATTTTCTATCGCTTCGGCCAGGCCGCACCAGGGCGAAGAAGTAAAAGCACCGTTTCTCTTTGCTCCTCAAAAGTCTGGACCTCCAAAAGGAAAAAAGCAAAAGAATATCACCCCAAAAAAAAAAAAAAAGGGAAAGGCAAACCTCGCTGCTCTGAGGCGTTTCAAACGCGTATCGCAACACATGAAATAACTTAGGTTTTATGTTTTTTTTTTTTAAAAATCGAGTACATTTACACATCAAATCAATGGATAAATATGCGCTGCCACCTATCACAGCCGACAGGCTGCTTGGCATGGTGCGGATGAACTTTGGAGAGGGCTACTGATTAGTTTAAAAACCCAATGATATTCATTTAAAACGTTCTCCGGCATTCTAGAAACGTTGATATGACATGCTTCAGTAACCAACTAAATCATGACTTAAATCAACGGCGACAGATATTCAGCACAGCCCGTATCAACAAAACCTTGATTCTCGCGAAGATGACATGTGTGACAATTTTGACACGTGACTAAATGGCCGCGTGTTCGGACATCACTACGACTCTCATGCAGTCCATCCTGTGGGAGACTTTACGGATGTCACAAACCAAATAGGTAGCTTGAGACGGCGGCACAGTAGATGAAACCTTGGATGGATATCGGGACATACCTCGACGCTTTGGGCTGCCAAGGTCACCACTCGCCGTAACCTCTCGCGGCAGTTGGCGCGGGGAAGGGGAAACGTCGCTATTACCCGGACTCGAACCTGGAACCTGCCATCACCAGGCGACCATGATAACCACTACGCTGCGCAGCACCCGGCTTGATGCCGCTCACCTGCTGCGTGTCGTACGCCACCGCCTGCCGAGACACGTACAGGCCCTCGGAGATCCTGAGGCCCACCCAGGTCCCGTTCTTCACGTCGTTGAGCCGGTCGGCGAGGGACAGCGTGATGGACTCCTTGTAGCAGGACGCCTCGCACCGGGCCTTGCATGTGCCTTCGATCCTGAGGCGGCGCAGCGTGAGGAGTCAGGACAGGGTCTCGTCTCCCGGCGGTGGCTGACGACGAGACATGATCTCGGAATGTTCGGAGGGGAGCGCGAGATCGCGCAGCGACGGCGAGATTTGTTAGCGCTTTGCGACAGCGCCAATTTCCACGTGTAAACACTTGTTGATGCTGCTTACGCTTTTTGATGACGTGCTGCAGGACAAGTCCTTTCTGACTGGAGAGATTTAACAAAAGGCAAGGATGTGCGGTCGCCTCCTAAGAAGTAAATTGCAACGCGATGCACTATTTCTCTATTACAAACTGACGATGACGAAGCCTGACGTCATGTGACCTGATCTGCGGTGATCCGATCTATTATTTAACTCCCAAACCGAGCTTTATTGCTCACTGAACTGTAACAAAATTAGGAAAGGAACTAAGGGCAGGGGATGTAATTCATCCGTGTTACATGTACAATAGCTGTGCATAAATACCGTTCTAGGTTAGCTAATGGACAATAACCTGACCTAACTTAAGCTCACGAGAAACGGAATAAACGCCAACTGTTTATGGCCAAGGCATTAGAACCTGTAACTTGGAAACGATGTCGGGCGTTTCCCTTGTTTGGGTAACAGACATTTCACAAAGATCGTTGACACTCTAGCTGACCATTAAACGCAACAAACAAAACAACAAAGAACAAACTCTAGCTGACCATTAAACGCAATAAACGGTCACGGCTTGGTTGGTTCTGGAATGAAAACGGTCGCCAAAAAGATGCCAAATCATGATTGCTCGATGCCGTCTAGACGCGTTTACCTGCGTCCAGTGACTGTAATGTGGCAAAATTACGAAAATTACTAAATTGCGTTATAACGTCTGTCGGCTCGGAAGAACTTCGCGGAACGCAAAACCAAGACCAGCAGTGTGCTGGAAAACATGAGTGTCGTCTGGTGGGTACATGCCCGATTTCGTAGCGGACGACCGAGGCTCATTCAGGTGGATCAGCGATAACCTCCTCACTTGTTAGGGACGGGAAACGAAACGGCCCCGGGCTGCGTGAGCGATTGCCATCCAGCATTGTCCATTTGCACATGAAATATATCCAGATGCAAAACACGTATGCAGTCACGTAATGCAGGCAGGAAAACAGAGCGGTGGTGCAGGACATCAATATCTCACGCCTCAACACACACGCGCCGACGGTACAACGAGGCCCAATTACCGCCCGGAGGACGGCGAGCAGGGCTCGGCACGTGGCCGTGGCGGCGGCACATTCTTCGCCGGCGCAAAACGAGGAGCTTAATCTGCGTCACCAGAAACAAAGCCTCGTGAGCAGTGGGCATGAAGTGGGCGAAGATCCCCGTCACGCAGTGACGCCAGGTGGTGCACAGGCGCTCGATGCGGTTCGAAAGTTAGGCAGGACAGGCTGGGACGTAGAAATATTGTATGAAAAAGTGGAGGTCCGCTGGCCGATTTTGAGCCCAGTCCTTGTGCGCAATGTCATGATGGATCTAATGTTGAAAAGCAGAGGAATGAGTGGCAGGTCATAACTCTCCGCGGTCCCTCCCATGCCGTCCCTGCGGAATACACTGAGGTTTCAAAACATCTCTTTTCATGCGGCACACATAGCCCAATGTTATATTTTACGCCGAGCTGACGGGCTTGTTACCCTCCGTTTGGCGGAATCCAGAGTTACCAAACGTTGCCAGCACTGACGGCTGAAGAAAATAGCCGTTTCGCCATGGTTGCCCTGTGGGCAGAAGGCTGAATTCCAATGAATTCCCCGCACGGCACACCCATTACCCACGATTACATGGGAAGTGGACCATACCAGACGGCCATTTCATGTGTTCTGCGTGACATATGGCTATTTTGAAGGTGCTAAAGAATTTCATTCCGGCAGTTTGATAGCCGCAGTTTTACAGCGCACGGAGCAAAATCCTTTTATCGTTGCTATGCGTGAATGGAATGGACAACCTTTAACCTTCACCGTAGAGCTTTTGCAAGGTGACGAAGCAGTCGGTAGTGCTCCTACATTGTTAAATGGCCTCAAAAGAGGATATCATGAGGAAATGAATGAAATCCCGTCTTGAACGAAAACTGGGAGTTCTTTCTGTCATGAATCTCCGAAAAAGCCGTTAAATCTTTAAGTTCTCCTTGCAGATAACAGCACCGAAATTTTATGTTCGCTCAAGACAGACCTCATTGCGAAAATGTCTTCCCTCAAAAAGAAAGCGAAAGAAACGTGCGTTGACCAGCTCCTGTTAACTCTCGCCGGGCAGGTCTCTGGATCCACCTTCGCCGCGCCGGCGGCTCTTGAGATCTCCCTCCCTCAAGATCTCGAAAACTTTAAGATGCACAGGAAAAGTACAAACCCTGTTGGAAATGCCTTTGCGAAATTAGAAGAAAGAGGTCAGATTTAATTCAATAAGATCAATATTTGGTGCCCGGATGTCATCTTAAGTTAAATCACCTGTTGGCATTTTTGGCGGAAAACTGTGATAATTTGTTCACGTGGCTTCGAAGACATTAAGCGTAAAAAAGCCCTAATTCACCTGTCTGTTGCAGTTAATGAGCACTGCCAAAAAGTTCAAGAGCACCTGCGGACACATTTGACCACTTCACGCGAGATTAAAGTGATGGGAAATGACTTCGTTTTGTAATGGCAAGACTCGTTTTTCTCATTGCTCAAGACTCTGTCTGGGCTAAATCACGCAGAAAATGTGTTTAGGATGCATATCAAGTCAAACCACCATATTAAGGTCAAACAATGTCGACCTACGTCGAAATTTTGACGCATGTGAGTCGCGAGTTTTTAGTGTGGTACAGTAAGCGTGGTCTTCTCGTCCAACACGTCAAGTCCATCGCAGGCTCTATTTTCACCCAATGATGATCCACTTGGTAATACGTTAACTGGCTCCTCTCCGCCCACACGGCCAGAATCCAGGATCCAGAATGTTTGATTGTTCCCTGGCTTCTTTTTCGACGCATCAGTCAGGATTGACGATTAACGTCGTAGTCGGAGGCCGACTAGTCTTGTGTCAAGACGTGTGTCTCGTCAGGCGTCAGTAGGTCATCCCCAGAATCCAGAATGCCGCCCCCGCGACCCGGCGACCCTACCCCGACGCCGCACACCACGTGGCCTCTGTGCCCGCACCAATCCGAACCGTACACGTCCCGGCGCCACGCCGTTCAAGGTGACCCGACAAGGTCACCGGTACCCACCGGGCCGGCACGGACCGGCCCGGCGCCAGCTAGGGCGGCCGTGCACTCATAAAGGGAGGGACAAGTGACCGACGCCCAACGAGACACAAGACTTTACTCATGACAGAGACGCTTGCGCTCAAGAGGCTGTGAGCCGTAGTTCACCACAAACAAACAAACAAATCCACAAGGGCAGTACAGCTCCATGCCGCGCAGCTCCCTTACAGTCTCATCTGCTGCATTGTCATTGATCAGACACGACACAGCATATGATCCAACAAAATGGGTTCATTCATGATTCCATTTACATCATAAAACCCATGTCCCAAATCGTTTCCTTCACGGAGATCACAGGCACCGGGCGGAGGGCGCAGCTGCGACGCAAAAGCCCAATATTTGACAGGAAGTCCCTTTAGTGATGGCCAGTTTTTTTATTTTGGTAGCTAAAAATAAGAGTTCTGGTGCAGTTAACATTAAACAGAAAGCAAGCATGGGTGTGGCTCTTACCATCTGGCAATACAAAGTATGTAGGCATTGGAAGCAAGCAGCATTTTTCAAACTGTCAGATGAAGTGGACTGAATGGGTCAACCTTGGAAAGTACGCTTTAAGTAGATATCAGTGCTTCTAATGCACATATGGTTACTGAAAAACATTTAAAGACTGTAAACCGATGACTCACATTCGGCTGTGGGTCTCAAAATTTGGAATAAAACGTGATATGGCCCCAGGCCAAGGTTCAAAAGGTGCCATTACATGCGCAAATGATGTGAGACGCATCAGCTAGTATATTCAAAGTTCAGAACTACCGAGTTAGACCCAAAATCCCAACCGAAAGCCTAAAAAAGGCCAAACGTTTACCTGACGTAAGGCAACCGACTTTCACATTTCCGAAAAATTCGACAGGGCAAAATTGTTTCATCTGTCGTGCTGTCTCCATACACCAAGTTTCAAGTCAGTTGATACATTTGACAAAAACTTATGGCAATTCATATTCTTAGAACACGATCTTACTTGACCTGTCCCGGGTCACTGACTTCAGGTGACCTGAAGTTAAAAAAACTGGCAAAATGTGTAAAAAAGGATGTATCAAAGGTACACCTAAAAAAGGTTCGCCAAGTTTTATGTCTCCGCCCCTGTTCGTTCTCTGGCCATCCTCGAAAAACTGGAGGGGGTTCTCATGAATCCTCCCCGGACCCGGTGAAAGCTGAGCTGGGTTTCCATCATGTAACGTGGGAATTCGTCCACATAGCGAAACATATCCCACTAGAGCGGAAAACGCACGTGTAAAGCTGAAGCCGCCACCCACGAATGCTTCCGAACTGTTCGAAAGCATTCGTGCGTACATAGCTGACCTTGGCACGCGCGGCGACCGTGTCAAGGTCAGCCAGCGACCGTGGGACGGACGACTGGCAGAGCGCAGCGGCCCGCCGACCAATCAGCGGACAGCGATTGAGCTGCGGGCACGCGACCCAGGCAAGGCTGCAGCGGCGGAGGTAGGCGCCGCGGCACACGAGGCGGAACGAACTGGCGCCGTCATGGAGACATCGGGCCAGGCTACTTCATCATATGTCACATAAACGTCCAGTCAATAAAGTCTGAGTTATCTGATTTTCGCCACGATGTCCATCATGTGTGTGACTGATGTGTTGTGTGCTAACTTTGATCATGTGTATGACTGATGTGTTGTGTGCTGACTCTGATCACGTGTATGACTGATGTGTTGTGTGCTGACTTTGATCACGTGTATGACTGATGTGTTGTGTGCTGACTTTGATCACGTGTATGACTGATGTGTTGTGTGCTGACTTTGATCTGTATGCGACACATGGTTCACGCCGAGCACGCCGGACCGACCGTTAACCATCGCTGGGTACACACTTGTTAGAAGTCATAGGTGTTAAGGAAAGGGCTCAGCCAGTGGTCATGGCGGTGTGGCTGTTCTCATACGTGACAAGTTTAGTTATGACGTGATAAGCACGCCACATACTGGAGATGAAAACTCCAAGCTCGAGATCCTGTGAGTCTTCTTGCATAACAGCAAGCGGCAGACATACTTGATAGCATCAGCACACCGTGCCTCAAATAACACCACACAACTGACAGCTGACCTGGACGACTTACAGGGCCAGTGACAACACATGATAGCTAACCACCCAAATGCCCAGGTCACACGCTTGAGAGAGTGTTCGCCTCTTACGGTCTCGTCTACTGTAACAGTACATATCCCACACAAAGGCTATCGCGCAGTTTACTCGACATTGGCGCCGTCACTTGTCGCGACCTTGTCCAACGTGTTGGCGCTACTAGGTGTCACTACCGGAGTCCGCATAACTTTAAGCGCGTAGTTTTGCGACCCACACGTCAACAGACGGGTAGTTCAGGCCCAAGCGAACACCGCCGCAGTTTAGCCATAGTAGACAATGACGCATTCAACCAACGTCTTTTCTATGCTGACTGAACGACCGTAACTGAACATCAAACTACGACAGAAAAATGGCAGGCATTCCTGCATATTTTTCTGCTTATGTTGAACGCTGTAGTCCCCGTCCGACGCCTTCACCTATGTCAGACCAGGGGCCTCCTGTCACCACACACTAAGCGGCAGATCGAGCGCCGCCAGATAGCACTGCAACACAACTTGTCCGGGAACAAGGACGTCAACAGACTGTGTCGCACGGCGATTCGCAGGGACTGTGAGGCGTACTTTCAGCGACAGTTGGTAACGGCCAAGCCCCACAGTTTGTGGTGCGTATTAAGCCGCTTATCGGAACTAAATCGAAACAGCCGTCCATCCCTAGCATCACCCCTGACGCGCTGAACAACTATCATGTGACCGTTGGCGAGACCACAGCTACCAGCGTGCCTACACGGGTCAGCCCAGTACCACTCAGGCTGCCATGCGTCACCACGTACTCTTTCTGTGTCCACATTATTGACATGGACACATTGTTCTCCACCCTCCTGAGCATGAAGAGCTCCACTTCCATCGGCACTGACGGCGTCAGCATTCGTATGATGCAGACGTTCTTTGAGGGACTAGGATACATGTTTCTAGACATCATCAACACGTGCCTGACCACTGGTAACATACCAGCTGTTTGGAAACATGCACTGGTGACATTCATCCCTAAGGGCAAGGTCACCACCGATCCATCCAGTACGCGTCCCATTTCCATCGTGCCCGCAAAAACGACAAAAACCATAATCTACTGACACCGCCCTTCATGTCATAACCGATAGGCTACTCCAGGCAATGACTACTGACGAAGTGTCCATCTTAATACTCCTCGACATGTCGGAGGCCTTCGATGTAGTATCACACGAGAAGCTGCTCGAAAAACTAACATGGTGTGGTATTAATCCACAATGGTTTGTCATCTAATTGTCCAGCCATACCCAACAGGTGCAGGTCCGTTCCAGTGATGGACACACGAAACACATTGCTGTCGCAGACGAAATCAGACAACATCGGAGTGTGTCAGGGAGGGTCCCTAAGTTGTATATTGCACATGTTGTTTACCAACGAGCTTAGCCTCTATGTCCCTGAGTCCGTGTCAACCGTGCAATGCACATACTTCCCGTAAATTCTGATAAGCGGAAAGAAGCAGGATGTTCATAACTTAGTCGCCAGAATGGGAGACACATTGGACTCGCTGTACCAGTGGGTCAGGGCCAACGGCATAAAACTAAATCCGCCAAAAACCCAGATGATCGTGTTAGGGACGTCCGCCATATTGAAAGACATGTCTACTGTTCAAGTGAACTTCTGTGGAGCAACTGTTATAGACATCAGTGGCGAGGAACCTGAGTGTTTGACTATGCATTTGATAGACATTTAAATTACCAATCGCACAGTGACGAGATGACCCGTAAATGTTACGGTGCGCTCATTGCGACTAACCATGCCAGACATATGATACCAATGAGTGCAATGAAACCCATCGTTCAGGCCCTGGCTGTTTCAATCGTGAGATGTTGTATTTCGTATATGGTACGTGTGGCGAGACGCAGTTACACCGTGTGCAAAATATTTGAAATTTTTGTGCGCGTGCCGTGTGCGGAAGGCGTAAGCGTGATCACGTATCGGACTTGCCTCGCGATCTGGAATGGTTCACCGTTCCGAACTAGTGATGTATCACCGCGTATGTGCCGTGCACAGTGCACTAGTCACTGCGTGGCCTGAGGCGATCGCTGAGACGCTCGGGCAGACAGCGAATCAGAGACATACGCACACCATAAGGCTTGCTTCTGAAATCATGCTCCCACGTATCCGAAACGAAACGGGCCGCCGCAGACTGTGCTATGGCGCTGTACAAAGGTAGAACCAAATTTCCGTCATGGTTCAAAACACTGGCTTTAGACATCGATTAAAACAACATATTCTGCGGCGGAGACATGAGTCCGTCTGACTGTGATGCTGTTCTACGACCAGCTGAGCTCTAATCATTAGTGTTTTGCATTGTTTCATTACCTGCCACGTGGAGTTCGTCTTGTACACTCGTGTGCCATCACTGCTTGAGCCGACTACGCATGTTGCTGTTTTTATCGATCTGACGCGTGACAGCGAAAAGCCACAACTGTGGATCTGTCATAAAAGATCTATCTGATCGGCAAGAAACGATATTTGTACCCAGTACACGCAGTCCTTGACCAATGTCATGACAGAATAACGTGACGAATGTGAACACTGATGACCTCTTTGGTATAAAGTCCAAAACAAAAAGGTAGGGTGACGCCGGACCACCCACCCAACCGTCGAAAAACCCCCTTCCTCGACTTCTGGTCCAGAAGCTGCCACCCACAGCCCCCGGCCAAGCCCGAAGACACACCTCTTCAACGCAGCGTAGTACTTGTTGGCCCTGAGCTGGCGGCTGGTGTAGGCCCAGACGATGTGCGTGCGGGAGAGCATGCGGGTGTAGTTGTAGAGCGCCTGGTAGTCGGTGGCCGTGTTGCAGACCGGCAGATCGACGGGCATCCATGGCAGTCGGCAGCCGGGTCCGAGCCGCGCCAGCGCCTCGAACAGGCAGGCCCGGATACACTGCCGCCAGAGGGCAGACTGTGAGGGGATACACCGCCGCCAGAGGGGGACACTGACGGGATACACCGCCGCCACAGGGCAGACTGTGACGGGATACACTGCCACCAGAGGGCAGACTGTGACGGGATACACTGCCGCCAGAGGGCAGACTGTGACGGGATACACTGCCGCCAGAGGGCAAACTGTGAGGGGATACACTGTCGCCAGAGGGCAGACTGTGAAGGGATACACTGTCGCCAGAGGGCAGACTGTGACGCGATACACTGTCGCCAGAGGGCAGACTGTGACGGGATACACTGCTGCCAGAGGGCAAACTGTGGAGGGGATACACTGCCGCCCGAGGGCAAACTGTGAGGAGTACACTGTCGCCAGAGGGCAGACTGTGACGGGATACACTGCCGCCAGAGGGCAAACTGTGAGGGGATACACTGCCGCCCGAGGGCAAACCTGCCGCCAGAGGGCAGACTCTGTCGGGACACACTGCCGCCAGAGGACAGACTATGGCGGGATTCATTGTTGTCAGAGGACAGATTCTGACGACATGCAATGCCGGCAGAGGACGGCTTCTGACGGGATACACTACCGCCAGAGGACAGATTCTGACGCGATGCACTGACGACAGACTCTCAGGGGTCACCACTGATGACAGACGACAGACTCGCTGTCCCGGCAGCTACCCAGTGTCGATAACAACAGGTCAGCGACACTATCGGTTGCCGAGACCAGCATTACGAAATATGCGTCGGGTAGCAATTGCATGGTACAAAGGCAGGCTGACTTTGCCCTGTTGTGCTGTGCAATATGTATGATTTTAAGTTATATTTTATGTATCCATGCAATAAATGCATCACCAGTTATCAGTTACCGTATCGGTTGAAGTGGAAAGGGAGAAACCCACGACACAACATTTGCATGCGGCGATTTATTTTTCCGTTTAAACATAGCATATGGACATCAGTCACATTCATCAGCAGTGTACGAACACTGCAAACCTGTTGACTAGTGTTCGACGGAACCCAGTACAGAGACGAGGATGCATCAGTGCTGCGTATATCGCGTCTCCGACGATTAGTTACAATATCGGCCATATCTAGTGTTTTTTTTTTTGAGGGTTCGAGCTAGGATAATTCCCTGTTACTTATCCATATACCACGTGTTAAATCCCGACAACACTATGAGTCAAAGATACTTATCTTGCTAAACAACTGCGACACGTAGAACCCTTGATGGTGCATACACGGTTAAAGCGGATATCTAAGCGAACAATAACAAAGGATGTTCCTTTCAGTCATCGTTTGGTCATCCAAAAACCCTTTGATGTTAATCTCAACCTGTGCTGTAGCCCACGGATGGTGCGTGTCTGTGTGTGAGATTGTGGACGACAATCATACCTGCGCCGTGTAACTTTGTTATGGATGAACACATTCCGGAAAAAAACTTCCAGAAGTCTTATTTCCCAGAACAATGCCATCGGAAAGCTGATCCTTGTGGAAAACTCAAACATAAGAGGTTTTCGGTTCTTTTATTTCCTATGAAAATTTACAGTTAGAACTAGCCAAATGGCTACTTAAATGAGACCAACTATTTTTTAATGTGCAAACGCTTCTGAACAACATAAATTTCCGTACAAATCATTCGTTTTAGTTCCAAGTAGTAGTTTTACAGATCAGTCCTATTAAAGGGGCATTGCTACATCCGCTAGGTGCTACTCTCCCATCAGCCATTTAAAATAGTCCAAAGCCCCGTAAACATTACGCTCTAGGTACGCCATTAAGTTCAGTCGCAGATAAAACCTATCAGTAATGACAAATGAGATGTTAGGAATACACGATGTGCCTCAAATAGGCATACAATAAGCAATTCTAACAAACAGGCGTAGAATGTTACGAGCATGATCATATTTTCTAGTTTTATTTAATATGTTAAGTCATAGCGTAAAGACAGAGAAAGGAGTTAATATGTCATATGACTGTAAGTCGTGCTCTTAAAGAAGGTATAAAAGCTCGTGGCGCAACCCACGTACCCACCAACGTACAGTCCATGTCTGCCCATCGGAGGAATACGACTGCCATCAAAGATAGAATGAAGCCATGATCACAGTCATATCAAAACCGCTACCCTCCCCCTTTCTTCATCTTCGAACACGGCTTCCTTTTCCTTACCTTTTTTCTCTTTGCAAGTTTCTGAAGTTTTCTTTTCCTAGCACCGCCAGGACAAAGTTTGCGGATTTAGGGAAGTAACACAAACGTGTGGAGACATCATGAACATCTAAAACGGCATTCACATCAATCTCTCCGATATCTCGCCATGAGCGTCGCTGGTTCAATAAAGCGCAGTAGCCATGTTTTGCCACGTTCTGACAAATCATGCAAACCCGATGAGCGCCTGTGCTCACGTCAAAAATGGACTTCATTCTTTTGTCAGCATATTTGATATGGGCGTGCAATGGTGCCAACTGACTACATGCGCACGCTCAAATTTTATGGCCGAGACCGCGACGTCCGGTATTCGTTTGCGCCACTTCAGTGTCGCCGCCACGTCACATGGCGCGTTCGGCGCAGGGATGTGGTCCTTCGGTCGGATCATGTCGGATCAGAGCGCTAAAGGCTGAGTACACCTGTGGAGCGAACTGGCCGCGCTTGATTTGAGCCTCCCCCGAAGCGGCTTTGTCGGTATGTGATGAGAATTATTACGTTCTTCGTGTTCCCGCTTTATACATGGCAAGTGCGCTCGTTGCCTTAGGCTAGATTTCCTGCGTGCTAGATTGTAAGAATTCTTTTTTGTTTTGGTATAGGAACCGCTCAGCTAGAGGCATGCTGTAATAAAGCATCCCGAACCAGTTCCTGCATGTGACGACCACCAGGGATGAGTTGCATGAGGCGCAAGAGTGTGTATCGACTGAGGCGGCTACAGTTTCGACGAAGCTCCGAAGACTATTGAAGAAACCAGATTGACTTGGCTGTAGGAACAGCATGCATGAGCCAAATTCAGTTGCTGCATGGTTGAGCTGCCTCAGGGCTGTTTTGTTGGGTCAGGCTGTGGAGGTTAATTTGTATTGAGCCCTTGAGGTACCTGCAGGGGCTGATGTAAGTTCAGCTGTAGAAGTGTGACTGGAAATTACCATGCTGAACTAAATGACTGCATGTTGCACTGTTTGTTGCACTTTGACGGTGCCCCTGCTTTGATGAATCTGTGATTATGTGCATTCTGATTGTGTTCTGCAATGGATGAATGCATATTGTGGTGCGCGTTTGTTTATTCCTGTCCCAGAATCCTGTTTGGTTGGTTCCTTTGATAAAGGTTTCCTTGTTCCTCTTTTAAATACCCTGAAATTTGGCCATGGACAAGTTGAAGGTGGCTGCCCCGAAAGCAGTGCTGTTGCAAAGGCAGAAAGATATTACGGATAGTAAGGCTGCATTGCTAGGTCGTCTGAAGGACGCATTAGAGGAGGAAGGCGTTAGCCCGGGGCAGTTCATGACATAAAGAAGACATAGTGAAAGGAGTGCAGAGGAAGTTATTGCAGGGGTGGATGATGTTAGTGGTATGGTGGAGCCTGACGACAGTGCTCCCCAGGTTTCTGCTGCTTACACAACTGTTTCTCACGCATCTGCTGAGACTGCAGTTGGATCTCTGCTCGCAGAAAGCGCAAAGGAGTCTTCCAGAAAGGCAGGACTGCTGGCATGCAAAGCATGCCATGACGCCAGCCAATGATGGCTGGCAAAGTCAGCCATCCTGAAGAAGAAGCACGTTCTTCCGAAGCAGAGATGGAGGTACGACTTCAGAAGGAGGAGTTGGAACTGGCTGAAGAGATAGCTGAGGCTAAGGCTAGAGAGAGCCCTGACTCAGTCTGAGTTGGAGCTAAGCAGAATGTTGGGTTCTCAGGCACAGCCAGCCAGTGCTGTTGTTTGCCAGAAGGAAGATGTCCAGGGGCTTCCTGGCTCCAGCAAGGTTGGTGAGCTTACTGCTTCTGGTAGTGGTGGGGTTTTTCAGTTCCCAGGCTTTGCGTGAAGCTATGTCAGATCATACTCACAGATCGTGCTGCCAAAAGCGGAAGTTCCCAGATTTGGCGATGATGTGGTCGAGTTTCGCCTTTTCTGTAGGGCCTTTGACAACAGAATACGCGATCCCACTGATGATGAGGAAGAAAAACTCCACTTCCTGGAATAGTTCACAAGTGGCAAACCAAGAGAGATTGTGAAGAGGTGTCTTCACATGGAACCTAGTGCAGGATACAGGGAAGCAAGGAGACTACTCATGAAGAGATATAGAGATATGGAGACCCAAGCTGAGTGGCGGCTGCGTATGATGAGACGCTGCCTGAATGGCCTGTGATTAAGGCTGATGATGTGTTTGCATTAGAATGAACTGTCCATTTTAGCCAAGAGCTGTCACAGTGTTGCTGATCCACACCCATCTG
This sequence comes from Capitulum mitella, assembly GCA_030062745.1. Lineage (NCBI taxonomy): Eukaryota > Metazoa > Arthropoda > Thecostraca > Pollicipedomorpha > Pollicipedidae > Capitulum > Capitulum mitella. Next base: position 13,504,266 of record CP099854.1, read on the forward strand.
AGCCAAGTGAGTTGGACCAACCAAGACAGTAAGAGAGACTGATGAGAAGTCACTTTACTGTTACCTTCCCTTACTTAAAAGTTACCCTTCAGGATCGTTGCCATAGAATAGTTGATCGCATCTACGAATTTGACGAAAAGACAGTCATTTGCTGATCTTATGAATTCCTCGAAGACAAAGTGAAAATCCAGTCAAACCCATTGTTTGGGCGTGGACAGATTAGTCTGTAGATGTATCTGTAGACAGACAGACCCATTTGTTGGACCATGGACAAGAACCGCCGACAGCCATTGGTGGAGAGGCCTTCTATCAGAGGCAGATCGGTACCTGTCCAGATCGGGACCTGGCTTCAGCATGGCCATTCGTACTCAAGAGGACGGTACACAGGCAGGTCCGTTTTGTGGGGAAGGGCACTCCGTGGTACGCTGTCAGCGATCTGAGCATGCGTCCAAAGCAGGCAGGAAAAGAGTTGTGATGAGACATGGTCTACGCTCTACATCTCTCATCAGAGGCCATCTTGCAAACAGGTGTCCTGTCAAATTCAAGACCGGAGAAACATCACCAGCAAATCCAGCTGAAACGACCACTCAATCGAAGCGATCCTCAAGTGGCCTGGCGGAAGCACACACGATCGCCGGGGCCGTGGCGGATGGGAATCCGGGCTTGCCTGTTCTATCGGTGAACGGTCAGCGTAGACGGCGGGCCTACCATTACCACCTACGCCTTCCTGGACTCGGGGAGCTCCGCATCCTCCTGCAAGCCTTTCATCCTGACCCATTTAGACGTCCGAGACGTGGTCAAGACTCAGATATCATCATCCACTGTGAATAAGGATGCTGAACTAAACACATGCGTTCTGAATGGACTCCAGGTGTCCGACCGGGACGAAAATAACTGCATCCAGCTGCCTGCAATGCACACTTTGGAGAAGATCCCAGTGTCTGCTGAAGACATTCCAAGACAAGAAGATATCGATCGATGAGAATATCTGAGGAATCCTGGTGAACGGTCCAGGAGTAGAGGCTGACGTGGAACTGCTGATTGGGGTCAACGTTCCCAGCTGCTCTGGAACCCTGGGACGTGATTCTCAGCCAAGAGGGCGGGCCCTTCGCGATGAAAACCAGACTAGGGTGGGTCATGATCGGGCCAACAAAACGTTTCCCAAAGTCGTCAGCCCCGAGAGCCACGACAAACCGGATCAGCGTAGCGCAGAGGCGATGCTGCCTGCCACGAAAGTATTGAGTCTGGCAACGGATTAACGGGGACTGCCGGTTGAAGACGAAAGATGGCTGGCGAATGTGAATTCTGGATCCTCCCCGGAGCACCAAAGATACGTGAATTTTGAAGCCAACCCAGCAGATACTACGTCCCCAGGGACGGGATGGACATTCTTTCAGGTCCAATGACGGTTGTGTGGGCCTGGATTCCTTTGGAACGACGAGAGAGACTGGCCATCGCCATCAGAAGCATGGGATCCTGTGCATAATAGCGATCCGGAGGTAAAGAATCTACTCTGGTTCTAGCAACGGCAGCAAGTAATGACCCTGTAGATGCACCCGTCGACCGGTACTCAGGTTGGGACCGTTTGAGTTGTGCCGTCGCCTGGATCCTGAGGGTGAAGAAGAGGTTGACGTCCGCTGCCAGAAGAGAGCGACCCATTTGGAATCATCGAGCAATAGCACTCAAGCGCGAAGATCTGGGAGACGCAGAACACGCGCTAGTGGAGCACATACAGGAAAAGGTGTATAACAAGGAGATAGTCGCCTTGAAGAGTTTTGGTGCGGCTCCCTCAGGTAGTGACATCTCCAGACTCGACAACTTTCTGGAGGGTGGTTTGATCAAGGTGGGCGGGCACCTATTGCACACAGAATTGTCACCTCAAGCGAAACATCCTGTCATCCTTCCCAGCCAAGGAGTGGTGGCTGACTACATCATCCAGCAGATCCATGACGACGTATGTCATCAGGGACGAGATCGCGTTTTGTCTGTGTTGCGGGAGAGGTACTGGGTGGTGACGAGTCGTTGCACACGCTGCTATGCAAGCTGGAAGCGGTCATGAACAGCCGGCCGCTCACAGTGGTCACCTCAGACCACCGGGACCCGAATCCTATCTCGCCGAATGTCTCTCTGAAACCTCCTGCTCCTGGGTGGTAACCCTGCAATACCGGCGGACGTTTTTCATGAGGGGGATCTGTACTGTAACAGGCGGTGGAGACAGTGCCAATATTTCGCGAATGTGTTCTGGTCTCCTTGAAGAACGGATTACCTTGCCTCCCTCCAGGAACGCTGCTGGCATGGGGCACCGCAGCGCGACCTCGCGGTGGATGACGTCGTTTTGGTTCTAGATGACTTTGCCCAGGTCCTGCTGGCCATTGCGCCGTATGACGGAGGTCCGTAAAAGCGACGATGGTCGAGTGCGCAGTGTAAGTGTTCTCCAAGGGAACAACGCTGAACCGTCCGATGTCGAGGATAGTATTGCTGTGCGAAACATGCCATAACTAGAATAGGGTGCGTTTAGGTGTACATTGTTGAATGTTGTGTTTTGTGTTACGCTTGAAACCTGGGATGTTTCAAAGGAGGGGCTGTAGGCGCGCGCTCGAATTTGGTGGCCGAGACCGCGACGTCCGGTATTCGTTTGCGCCACTTCATTGTCACCGCCACGTCACATGGCGCGTTCGACGCAGGGGTGTGATCCTTCGGTCGGATCAGAACGCTGCAGACTGCGTACACGGTGAAGCGCAATGACCGAGCTTGATTGAAGCCTCCCTAGAAGCCGCATTGTCCATATGTGATGAGTACTATTACATTCTTTGTGCCCCCGCTTTATGTATGGCATATGCGCTTGTTGTCTTGGAAGCTAAGTTTCCTGCATGCTAGACCGTGAGACTTTTTTGGGGGATTTTGGTGCAGAAGCCGCTCAGATAGAGGTATACTGTAATGAAGCATCCCAAGCCTACTCCTGCGTGTGACGGCCGCCAGCAGATGAGTTGCATGAGGAGCAAGAGTGCGTAACGACTGCGGCTGGTACATTAATGATTCTGTGCATGCAATGGCTGACACGGTGACTGAAACACGCAAGATATATCTTAATATACATATATGCACCTAGACATAAACAGTCGTGCCTGTACCTCAGTTGCTGGAGCGCCTGTCACCACTCCCCACCTTGGCAAGGTGGGTTCGAGTCACGTTGGTGGTCGCTATTTCTCTTGCAAGTCACTGGCAGCTGTCCTTTAGAGAGGCACAACCGTGCCGCTGATGTCGGCACATTTAACTTTTGTCTCAAAATTATACCGCTAACCTGGGGCTGCCCGACTGGGTGCAGGGATGCAAGCAAGAAGCAAGATGGGCAAGTAAGCAAGCCCAAGCGAGAAACACTGCCTAGAACGGATTTTGAACTCTGATTACTTCAGTGGAACTTTGTAACAAATTTATAGGACGAAATACGTCGAGATGGAGTGAGAGCGACGCACGGTCTCAAAACCGCCCTCCGTCTTCTCGATCTGGCGTCGGGCCCGGTACATGCTGCGCCGCCACGTTCCAGGACGCGCTCGCCGCCTCGCGCACCGTGCCGAACGGGCACCGGAAGAACCGCCTGTAGGCTGCGCGAATCGAGGCGTGGCTGAGCCCGTACGTCCAAGCTTCGGCTACGATGAACAAGCAGCGCGTGATGTGCAGGAAGGAGACGACGGTGGGGATCCGGTGCCAGCGGCTGACGAGGCGGACGCACATGGCGGCGATGTCCAGCACGACGAACAGCACCAGCGTCTTGACGACCCGCCGGAACGCCTTGAAGCGGACGAAGAAGCTGTTGGAGTCGGCGCTCTCGAGGCTCGCCGGGTCGAGCTGCTCCACACGGTCGCGGCGCCGTATCCCCTGGGTCGCGGCGCACAGGAACATGCCGCCCGTCGCGGCCGCCATGCAGAACAGTGCCGCCTCTATCGCGAACACGTACACGCTGGACATCTTCTCCCAGCGGCACTCGAGGAGCGCCTGGTCGACGCTGCCCACGCGCTGGCTGAACTCGAACACTGTCTCCATGCGGAATGCCGCGCAGGCGCCGCCGGCCGCCGCCCAGAGCGCGAACGCCGCCCACGGCGCGCCGAGCAGCCGCTTCGTCCAGCGGCCCATCACCTGGTAGTAGTGCAGCGGGTACACGATCGCCACGAACTGGTCGAACGTGACCAACAGCTGCGCCGCCTTCATCGCGACGGCGAGGCTGCTGGCGCTTATCTGGAGCGTGAGGCACAGCGCCAGCGGCGTGCGCTCTTCGAAAGCGAGGTCGACGGTTCCGACCGTAACCAGGACCAGGCCGAAGCCGAGGTCGGCCAGTACCTGGTTGGCCACGAGCAGGGCCATCGGCTCGTCGTGCAGCTGGCGCGTGCGGCCGATCACGACCAGCGGGATGGAGAAGTTGGCGATCAGCGCCAGGCCCACGATGATCTTGTACCAGGAAGCCATGACCGCGGCTCTAGGGGTCGGACGATTCCGTTGTGGGTCGTAGAATACTGGTTGATGAATTCTAGTGCCAGTCAGGGAGTAGGAGTCGGAGAATTACGGTGGGGGGTCCTATGGTAGTGGATGGGAAATTCAAGTCAGGGATCAGGGATAAGGTTTTGAAGAGTTCCGGTGGAATTCGGAGAGAAGGGCTTGGTTCGGAGAATAGAGTCTCTTTTGGGGGTGGGGTTGGAGTAAACAGACCGAAGAGTTCTGCTGAGTGTGGGAGGTTAAGGGTTCAATAATTTCGATGACGGTCAGAGAACAGAAGGTTGAAGAGTTCAGTTCAGGTTGCCGGAGAGCCCCGGAAGGAGTCGCAGAGCTCCGGAAGCGGTCGAGGAATCCCGGTCGAGACAGGAATGATCTCGGCTCGTGCCGGAGAAGCCGCGACCAGCGGCGGAAAACCTCCGCCCGGCGCTGGACCAGTCTCGGTCTGCGGCTGTCGGCGAGTGGCCTGACCAGACGTCTGCCGGGGCTCTGACCCGGTCTGCCGCCGCCGCTCCTCTGTCGACCTGCCCGCAGACCGCGCCGCGCCGGTCTGATCGCCCGCCGGACGGCTCTCCGGAATAGGCTGGGTTTGTTTTCGCGTCGCGCGTTGCCGCGCAACCGCGACTGTCGCAGCACCATCATCATCGGGACCGCAGGATGTGTCGAGACGAACCCGAGAGCTGACCGCCAACGACACGTTTCTTTACAGAAGTCCAGCCAAGCCATGTCGAAGTGAGTTGCGCTGGGATCGGCGTCCATGTCGAACCGCGGCCCCGCCACCCAGTGTTCCAAATATGGGCAAATTTTGTCCAAGGCGCCAAATCACACGGCTTAGGTGGACCATTATCGTGACGTGCCACTCCGCTAAGCGGCCGCCCCCTGACCGACTGACCTTCCCGATCTCGGGCCACATGCAGGTGCCTGTTCTAGAACCTGGTGTCTGACACTCATCCGACTCCGTTGTCCGGCTCCTTATTCTATATGCTATCTATGAAGCTCCTATCCACTAGGCCAATGCGGGGGCTGGGACGCGCAAAACGACCTCAGCAGTCGGCGCGCCCGAAAACACCAAGAGGCTGGGACGCTTGCTTGCACGTTGTGACTCACTGCCTCAATGGGAGGTGATACCGAATGGGACCAGGGATCACTGCCTCAATGGGAGGTGGTACCGAATGAGACCAGGGATGACTCTCTGAACAGCTGCAGTCGGAAACGGCCGTATTAGAAAACATATTTTTTGCAGATCTGTATATTCCTGACAGTCTGCATCGCACGGAGCAGAGCCAACATCTTGTCCTGGTGCCTGACATGCACCGCCAGATTACATTCGCGTTACATGTGTCCCGTTGTTGCCACGAAATTCTTGGATACGAATTTCCAGAAATTATAGCAAACTTTGGCCCAGCTCCTCACGGAACTCGATATGCTATTATGACGTAATTACCACCAGCGTATACGTTTCAATGTTCTTCTAAGCATTTCCGAGGGGACAGCATAGTAATAAAGTTAGCATCCACATTTCGCAGCTCATAATGACATTTTATAAGGGGGCCTTCTGGCAAAATTCAAGTGTATATTAAATCATACCTTATTTATTATAAAAGTAAATGGAATATATTAATAAGGAGCCTAAGTCCACATCGGGTCACTTCGGGAGGCGGGAACAGGCAATCGGTAGGTCGATTTTAATGCTATGATATGCCGGGAGCTATATTTCTTTTCACCGTCAAGACTTCACCCAACAATGACTGCGGTGTACGGCGTAATGCCATTCACTGAGATAGGCAAAAACTGAGCCTCGCAGGACATCGTTTGAATTCATGAATGGATTTAAATGTTTTAAGCGCCAATCAGTAGTCCTGTATGGTAGATCTCGGGAAATTTTAAAAGTTACGTAATATTATTATTTGCATCGTAATATTCACTTAAACAAAAATTGCAAAGAACTGGATGTCTCAGACATGTCTGTACACCGAGATGGCCAATATTTGCTTACGCTTGGCTCATGTATCAGATGAGGTAAATCCAGCATTTTTGAACATGCAATCATAGTTTTTTAGATTGCTTAGGGGTACAGAGATGTAGTTAGTTGTTAGAGCAAGAATATTTTTGCAGTGAATCGGCATGAATGTCTTGTGTAGCATGTCGGGAAATTTTCATTTTTTTTGTACAGGCTAAAATTTCGGGGTAACACTGGGTCCCATATCGGGCATCATTACATTCACCGTTCAGAAAACGGCTTATGTATCCGCGACATAACGCGACCGAAAACTGGAGAGGGAAGGAAACGCGAAAAGCGCGAAGATTGATATAACTCAGCTATTTAAAATGTCATATTGTTGCCCAACTCCGTTCCGAAGCCATGGAGAAAAACGCCGGGAATTTGTATGTCGCCCCTCCCACAGACGACGGTCAGCTCGGCCCCGCCCGGGATATTTCTGAACCCGCCAACGCCTGAGGCAGGGGTTCAGGTCCGACCAACCTGGTGTCTCCGGAGCCAATGGTTGGGTCGGAAACATTCAAGCGCTGTTCGAAAATCCTAGTCCGTTTCATCCCAAAACACTCCGTTTGATCTCAATTCGGTCATCTGTGACCTCACACAAATGTGAAAATATGTCAGACCTGACCCATTTTGATCACCGTCTTAATACCACAGGAATCAACGATCGCATCAACGTGATTCGAAGGTAATTCGATAGCTCTGGATCACCCTATCATTTCTGACCATAGTGCGGTTAATATTGACGTCACAGCAAAGTCAAGATAGTTCACACACGACCTAGCTCCTCATATCTCTGTAACCAATGATCAAAACGGCATAATTCAATCCCCTAGCGATAGCTCTGGTCCCAAAACATCCCATCATCAAAACATCCCAAAACACCAATGTGACCATAACTGGGTGGCTTATGACGTCGCACTTGGGTCAAAAGAAGTCAGACTTGAACCAACTCTCATATCTCCGGAGTCAATCATAAGATCAGCGTCATAGCTCCGTGTAATCTCAAAATACAACAGCTAACCTTTGCTCTCTTCCTCGTACTCCCTTCATGTCGTACAACTGAAGGGATTGAAATAAAAAATATAAAACGATGACAGGGCTGAGACTGCGTGGTATGACTATACTGAGCAGTCCTGGAGTACGATATGTCGGTATACCACATCCCGATTTACTATGAGAGAGCAGATACTCAAAAACTGAAAACAAATAGCCTGAACCCCACCTTTTGGGCTTTTGGGCTTTTGGCGTTGCCAGTGCAGCACGGTCAGTTACTCGAGTTTGACGCTGCGAAGGCCGGAGCCAAAGCCTCCTCTATGAAACTGTGAGTGGGTTGTGTAGACCTGGTACGGAAGAAACATAACATGCTCCCGAACTTTTGTAAGTAAGCTTAAGCTTACTTAAGCTTGTAAGTAAGATTAAGTTTGATACGTTTGTCGGGACAGCATGAGTAAAAGGATACCAGCAAAGCTTACTTTTCTAACTGGTGCCATTTCTGTGCTGGCGAATCACAGACCCCATTGTTGGACGTATAGCAATCTATGCCGAAATCAAGGCGCGTTTAAGAACATCATAGACGTTCTCTAGAACAGCTCCCTCATATATATATATATATATATATATATATATATATATATATATATATATCAAACATATAACGCGCTTTTATGAGGTCCTTTCTTACCAGCTCATTGTTTCGTACCATGTTCCTCTCTCTGGTGATAATACAAAACAATATTAATTCTCCAGTATCCATAGTATTGCATTTCTATTTCTTTAACGTTTCGGATCCACCTCACCCATTTTCAAAATACCCTTTTTTGTCACGCCTCTGTCTGAATTACAGGATGGGTGTGGTTTTCGGAAAATGATTGTGGGTGCCCAAAATGCACATGAGGACATCCAGACATTGCGTATTGTGGGGATGGGGGAGAGGGTCATGACAGGCGTTTACGCTTGAAGTTCAGGGGAATGACTCTAAAAAGGTATTACGGGAGGTGAATTACACAGGGATGACTTCTGTGAATCATGGATGGTTTTACGGCGACATCCCTAAACGGCATACATCTGGTTTTTCCGATATCCCAAAAACGCATTCCTGGGAATATTTAAGATTGGCTGTGGGTTATCATGGAGATGAAAAGTGCATTTTGGTCATCTTAGACGAATATTTCATGCATTTTAGTCATTGTATTTGTCGACGGTGATATCGGCCGGCAAAATACAGTGCGCAATACTAGAGAAAGGAGCCAATCGGCAAACGGAAAATACGTAGGTAAGCCTGGGACGCACCCAATGCTTACACAACACTGCCTTGCTGTTACAAACGGCAGTGACAATTGTTTTGACAAACAACACAAAGGTATTTCGACCCATTCACGCAATACATAACTGCGGGGGAGATTCGAGGAACTGTAGTGGTACTTGCCTTGAATCCACGATGGCCGCTGTCATAATTTTGATGTTCGTCAACTGCTGTAAACTTCGGCGTCGCTGAGGCTAACGATACGCGAACCCGATTCATCGGCGATTTTAATGTTGGAAAGAAAATGGGGTAAATAGATTAAACTTGGGCTGCCGGCCAGCGTACCCACTTACTCCAGTAAATCCGAGCAAACGAGAGCGAGTTGACAAGAATGAATGGTACCTACGCTTTGATTCATAAAAATGCCCTCTTCAATCGTCATAGCAAAGTTAAAAATCGCGATCTGAATAAATACACTCCGCTTAATGGAGGACCTTTGTCAAGGACCCGGCTTGACACAATGCTACTTGGAGGGTGGTGGGGAAAAGCAACTGGTGGGTGGCAATGAAGTAAATAAGTTCCAGTTATTGTTTACAAAGCTGATTTTAGGTGGTTAATGTCATGGGACGGAGAATATAACTATCTTTGAATATTTAAACATAATTTAAGTCGTGGGTGTCTAAGTCGTATTGTAGGTGTCCATTTCAACTTTGTGGGTGCCGAAGCACCCACAAAGAGATAGGAAACCATACCCCTGAATTAAAGAACAAATAAGAAATACTGCATGCAGTCACAATTAAAACACCATCACTCAGAAGACATTTCAACAGACCGATATTTCACCACTAACGAGACACATTGTTAGGATGGCATTGTTCACAGTATGGCACAGCTGCTCGTGTTCATGTCGTCACCTGGAACGATTCCAGTGATACATGAACGAAACTCTTTGTTTAGAGCTGGCTGCTTCCCACGCATGAAGGTTTCGATAACAGGAAGTCTTCTTTTGTCATCGACTTGTTTATCTTGGTGCCCTGCTTGCTTGTTCTGCTTAAGCTTAAAAAAGTAAAAGTGACTGTTCACCCAAAGTTAAAGGAACAGTTGGGGTCTGAAAGTACCAAATGAAGGAGAAATTCAAAAAGGAAAGCATTCACTGAAGATCAGACAAACTGCCCATGAACTGTGCAAAAACAAAGGAATAGTAGTGCAGCGAACCGACGAGTGTTCCAATTCCGTCATCATTAACAGATCAGACTGCTTCGATAAAATGGAGACCATGCTATCCGACTCATCTGAAATTGCCAAAATCACAAGGGCCCACACAAAAACGAACACAACAAAAGTGAACAAGCTTAAAGATGTCTTGCAGCTTCCAGATCACCGGTGAATACAATCCTGGCCATGCATACGGCAACGTCAAAGTTCGTAAAGCAGGACATCATTTGAGACTGATGTTATCTCACATCCTTACGCCGATACCAACTGGCCAAGAAACTCAACAGCCTCATATCGCCGTACGTACTCTCCGAACACTGCCTGAAGTCCAGTGATGAGTTCCTACACATAATTAGAAATCACCAACCTTCTGGACTTCTGGCGTCTCTGGATGTAGAGAGCCTCTTCACAAACGTGCCTGTACAAGAGACCACCGAGTTCATCCTCACCTCGCTGCATGACCACCCTGCCATGCCTCCATTCAACGCCACCAAAAACATCTTGAACGATCTTCTCAAGACATGCACGACCGAAGCAGCCCCCCGTGGGCCCAGCGGCAAGTTGTACTGCCAGGCAATGGCATAGCCATGGGTCACCGCTGGGATACTTTTTTGCCAGCATGTACATGTGCCATCTGGAGAGCCGCTGGCCTCGTTCTACTCGACTACAGCATCAAATCGATCATCCATTGTCGCCACGTGGACGACATCTATGTCGAAGTTCGAGATGAAGAACACCTGCAAACCCTTCAAGCAGAGCAAGGGTTACGCCTGCGCTTTACCACCGAGTTCAGCATCAGCAACCGCATCCCTTTCCTGGACCTTGATATTTCACAAGAAAACGGAGCACTGAAACCCAAGTTGTATCGCAAGCACACAAACCACGGGCGATGCACGAATGGAACAAGTGAGTGCTCTCAGCGATACCGTAGCAGTGACGTCCGCTTTTATACCTAGAGCTCTCAAGTACTGCTCCGACTGGACCTGCACGCAGAGAGACCTACAGTGCTGCAAGTGGATTATCATCAACGACAGCTATGCCGACACCGAGGTAGACTTCGGAGTCAAAAACCAGCTGTCAACATGAACACCTCCATCGGAGACGAAAGCAACACCACGACGTACCTTTCCGCTACAAAAATCGAATGCCACCATCCTACGGAGTCGATGGGAGAGTGCTGCGCCAGACCATCATTATCAAGGTCCACTGCACGCAGTCCAGCACCAAGCTTAGCCCGAGCATCTGTTACCGAAATGCCAAGGTGGCCGGTCTTATCATGAGGAACAACATCCCTCAAGACTCAAATCACCCAAAGAGTACTAGTGAAGTCTACCAGTTCCAATGTCCATATGAAGACTTGGATGCTTCGTCGCACTAGAGACTACATTGGTATGACAACCATGACCCTGTCACGTCGTCTCACGATGTATCTACACGAGAGAGCACCTAACCAGGACATGCTCTAAATACACCAACGACAACTGACGCGCCAGGATCTGACGCAAGACACCAAGATACTCAGACGAGTCAATGACAGAAGAAAATCTTGTATCATCGAAGCCCTCTTCATGCGTGAGAAGCAGCCAGCTCTAAACAAGCAATTTCGTTCATGTATCACTTCAGAATCGTTCCAGGTGACGCCGACATGAACACGAGCAGCTGTGCCATACTTTGAACAATGCCATCCTAACAATGTGTCTCGTTAGTGGTGAAATATCGGTCTGTTTAAATGTCTGCTGAGTGATGGTGTTTTAATTGTGACTGCATGCAATTTTTACATTCGTACTTTAATTCAGACAAAGACATAACAGAAAACGATACTTTTGAAAATGGATGAGGCAGATTTGAAACGATAAGGAAATAAAAATGCAACATTATGAATACTGAAGAATCAATATCCTCTTTACCAGAACAGAAAAAAAACTATCACACGAAACACTGACCTGGCAAGAAAGATTATAAAAGCGCGTTACGCCCTTGCGTTTAGTAAGACATGCTTAAATGAAAAACTTCCGCAAAATGCCAAAATCTATATGCACATACACTTATATGTAACATCTCCCGTATAACTTGAAATAATCATTAAACAACCAAACAGAATGTCTTGACAGAATCACATGAATTTCGAGCACTTAATTTTATTTTTCAAGACAACAAAAGCGTATCCAAGAAGCGCGACAACAAACGTCCCTATGAACATGGCTCACGTTGGGCTGCGAGTAGGCCGGATCCATGACGCAGGGCCGCTCGGAGGTGGGCAGCGACACCTCCAGCATGCGCTTCACCTTCAGCACCTGCTCCTTCCCGGCCTCTAGCTGCGCCCGGGACGGCGCCCAGACGTGCTCCCAGTCTGGAGAGACAGCGGGGTCATCCGCAGAGTGCGGTGAGGAGGTCACGACAGGCGGACCATCGCAGGCACAGCTGAGAGATCGGGACAGTTAGAACGCCGTGATCTGTTCGGAACAGACAGACACCCCGGAACACGGCGAAGGAGGAGAGATTCAGACAGTTTAAATGTTTAAATTTTATTTAAATGTGTGCGCTTTGCAATTGATATAGCTTTACCACGAAAGGAAAGCATTAGTGCCTTCCTTTGAAGCCATACAAACATAACGATTCATCGGCGCTCACAAATATGCGAAGTTTTGCTATCGGATGCCTTGAGCAATGGGCATGTTGTGCAAGAATTGCAGCACAACTGAATGAGAGACAGAAAGTGCCCGTGCACGACAGCAAAAGCGTTCATGGCGCAATGCTGGAAGGTGACAGACAAAATCATGCTTTGACTTGGTCTCCGCTGAGTTTACATCGGATGGGTGAGCCACGTTCCTCAGCGCACATTTATCGGTTGCCAGATACATTGGTTTGACTGAAAAACAGTTTAGTTAAGATACTTTGATCTGAGAGTAGTCTCATCGATGCATGCCTTTGAAACGAACCGAAAACTGTTACGTAATAACACGAGTGCAGACTTATGGACAGAGATGTGGCTTTCACAGTAGCAGGTCGCCAGGTCGGACATAGCCATTTAGGCCGAGCCTAAGACCAGTTTCTCTGGGGTGCAAATTGGAAGGCTCGGAGCCGTGCTCATTCATTCGCGACTTTGTAACGGATGTCAAGAGTGCATATGGAATCAGCTGAGTCGGCTCCATATGCATCCGAACAGCCCAATTTTCATTACCACCTCTCAGGAGTCTGCGTTAACCCCATTCCCGGAGGGCTAGACGGTATCGACGATTTCCGACAAGGGAGATCCGGCCCCCTGGGACCTCAAGAACTACACATTCGATTTCATCGCAACGAATGACAGTCGATTTGCCATGACGTAAACTACATTTTTATACAAGAAGTTTTAAAAATTTCGGGAGGGGTGAGTACAGGGAACAAAAAAATTAAGATTGGGATATTTTTGGACATGCTATAACTCTGTTGTTTATGGACGGATTCTGATTTATCGTTGGTCCATACATTTGAAATGTTGAGAAAATCCATAGGCATTCGCAGAGTTTCAAAAATAGGAGGACTAGTTTTCCAAAAACTCAGTTAAGAAAAAACACTAAAACTGTTTTTGGCTTCTACTAGTCATGTCATGCTGAAGAAATATAGATCGTGTCACACTGTTTGCGTAACGCTAGCATGGACGGTACCAGGGACATGAAAAAGGGAAAGTGTCATGGTCGCATGCTCACCAGGTAAAATTACAAACTTTAACCTTGAATGACTTCCATTGACCTAAGACTCACCCAGAATGATCTTGAGTGCATTTCACATTATTGGAAATGTTTTCAATCATTTGAATTCACTCTGATTCTAACGTCCCATTTTAAGGCCCTGGTGATATTCGGTACGCGCACAGGCATTCTAGGTCATAGCTCCGTGGCCCGACTTGATATCAACCTGAAACTTGGTAAACAGGCAGAGGGCACCCTTGTACGTCACATGTATTCCGAATTTGGCATTCGAAAAAAGGGTCAAGATTGCTACTAGGAAAACAGATGTTGAAATTTGATCTTGGCATGATGTTGTAAAGTGACCTCAGATTACCAAAATTGCATTTGTATGTTTGCCTAAGCATTCAGCTACACTCCCATATAACGTGTTAGGTTTTATCTTAAACGCCGTTTTTTGGCAGGCATATTCCTTTTACCCTCAACAATGCTAAAAATGGCCTAAGGTGCCTCCGAAAAACGTTGCCTGGCTTCCCCCTGAGCAAAATGGAGTTACGAAATTTCGTTAAGGTACGGAGAATTATAGGTACGAAAAGAGACCAAGTCTCGTTAAGCCGTGTCAAAAACCCTGGAACTTTCAATCAAAAAGCCCGAGGGGGAGGAGGCGGATTCAGCTCCCTGCTGGGAATAGCGTTAAAGAGGCAATGAATAAGTCTAACGACTTTTGCAGCATGTCGTCCTTTCTCTTGTATTATATCGTGACAGGTTCGACCTTTAACTCGCATCAACGTTTCGTCTGTTTTCGTTTCGCATGACTACTCGCGTTCGGTATCTGACGAGTGAAAGACATTTAAGTGGCAATTTTGCTTCTGGAAAGGTGTTCCTCTCAGTGATTTTTCGACTTGAAAAAGCACAAAACATCCCTAGCAAATTTTCATTCCTCCTCGTTACTGAGCAATGAATACTGTTATGGCTTTGCATCTATATTATCATTTCAAAATATTTCACAAAACGATGGACTGCGAGAAGCAGGATATCGGTATCCAGCATGTATAGCATGTACAGGGTATTTAGCGTGAATCGAGTGATTGAACCCTTGGCTATCGTGTCCGTACCCATGTATCTGTCTTTGCTCGCGTGCACGTAGATGTCCCAGTGGTGACGTCTACAACCCCGACACCGCTGGTGGCGGAGCACCATCCACAGGCCTTTCTGCACGCCTTCTGCCATGGCGTCGTCGTAGGTGACTGTGTGACACTGGCCGCCATATTGGTACAGGGCGCTGCTGACGTCCGACGGCGCTGAAAAATTAAAGTGGTGACGTCAGAGGCAACCGTAAATGACAGTGGTACACAGATACTCGTGAGCCATCGGGTGCGACTAGTCAATAGTCGGCTTTATAAAAGCAGAATAAAACTGAACAGGTTTTGCATAAATGACGCCAGTGACGGACACCGGGCATCAGTGTCAGCAAACGTGACTGCGTAAAACGGAGCATGTTATTGTGTGTAAATTATGTGGAACCACCGACTAAGTCCCAGGAACAGAATGAGGACAGTTCACCGTTCCTATGCGGAGAAATGCGTGGATAAAATATATCGAAGCACTGACTGAATCATGGAAGCGAAACGACACCAACGGCGTTCGTGCCCACCTTCCACCGCAGCAGCGGGACGTACCGCACGGGCTGTTGTAGAAGTTGGTGCATGCGACGACGAGGTCGTCCCAGCTGTAGGTGATGTTCCAGAGCGCCTGCTCCAGGCCGACGGCGTCCCAGGGGAACTGTCGGGTCAGAGCCGAGGTCGGCTCGAGGACGTCGTCCGGAAGCTGGCTGCGCAGGTCAAACAGGTGTCGGTACACTGAGCACTGCAGGTACTCGGTATATTGGAGGTACACTGCAGCATGGCTGGAGATCCTGGCAATGGGCGTCGCAGGGTCCAGACCCCCGATCCAACATTGAGATGTTTTAGCATTAGGTCTGTGGTAATGATTGAAAGGCGGTCTGAAATCCCCCACGTCAATAATTTTCGGAAATCCCCTCCATGGGTACACTGTAGGTACACTGCAGACAACGGCAACGTAGCCAGGATGGTCTCTAGGTGCATGGATGTGGACCACGGAGGACAGCACTGTCGACTTCAGAAGATTCAAACGACGGCACTTTGGTGTTGCAGGGACATGACATTGCCTAAGAATGGCTCTGGTCCTACTACATTAGGAAACGTTTGGCTCTGAAGGGCTGATACCCGTGGTACACATACACACATATTCCCATGCGTGGCTCGCGATGAAAGACAATGATGTTCATTTGCTACGAGGTCATCCTTCCACGTCGAAGAAGTGAAGGCCTGGATAAATAATGACTATAACCACATCAGTCATACCAAAAACGATATCAATCAATCGATCATGAATGGTGTGAAATGTGCATGCTATTTTGTCTCGTGTGCTGTGCTCTGGCGTCGTCCTGGGGCCCATGAGTTGATGTACGGGGAAAAATGATTGATATCCAGTGGCTGTCTGTTAGACCATGCACTATTTTTTGGTGTTTGCAGTGATGTAATTAGGAGGTGCTCAAATAGGCCGCCGGCGGAGGCTTGTGTTATCAGAAAAACGAGGACTGTGAAGCAAAAACGAGTGAAAGTGAAGAGTGCATCGCAACGGATATGGTTGGATCACTCCTCCTTACCTAACCCTTAGTGGCGGGGAAACAAAAAAGCAACTGAAGATAAAGATTTTTCAGTTTCATTCCCCGCCCTAGCATCGCCGTGCGGTGGTC
Source organism: Capitulum mitella (assembly GCA_030062745.1). NCBI lineage: Eukaryota > Metazoa > Arthropoda > Thecostraca > Pollicipedomorpha > Pollicipedidae > Capitulum > Capitulum mitella. The sequence continues at coordinate 13,520,657 of CP099854.1, forward strand.
GCAGGAGGCCGTTCCGAATGGCCAGAGCGTCGCCCACCTGCCGATGACGGCGCGGTAGGCGTCGGGTTTGAAGATCTCCGGCTGGATACGGCAGATGGTGACGGCGAAGGTCTGCCGGGCCGCCTCGTCCACCTCGAACGACTTGACCACGTCGGCCCGGACGAACTTGTCGAGGCTGATGCTGCTCTGCGGACGAGGCCGAGGACGGTGACGGACGTCGGGAAGATAACAGCCAGATACAGATGAGTTCTGCTGAGCCCCTCAGCCAGTAGCGTAACCTGAGAGGTCGGAGCTGTCAGCTGATCTCCCTTTTCTTCAAAAGTCTCCAGAAATGTGTTATTATAATTTATGACTGTTTTTGAAGTCAAGAAATGATGTTTCCAACTGACAGGGTTAGTTCCCCCATGTTTCCAATGAAATAATAAAAGCTGTATTAAGCCTTTTATTTCATCCTTGACCCCCATCACGAAAATCCTAGCCACGCTACTGCTCACAGCAATTAGTGTCACAACAGTGTCTCCAGGGCCGACGCCGGCGTCAGTAATAGCACGTTCATCTACGCAGAACGTGCAAGGCCTCTAAACCGCCCTCATTACTTTATCGTTCTGCGATGAAGTAATCACAGTTCAGCAAACCCCTCCCAGGTACAAATCATCCGTAGATGTCGGAGGCTCGTTTTTCAGCCAAGTAAGCATTCAGTTGACTTTTCATTTAATATACGTCTGATGATTCACGTTTCGCAGAATTCAAACCTTCAAAACCAAAAGCGTCATAACAAGTGACCTAGTAGGGAGCGTTAAACGACTCGTCTCCTTTTCTCATTGTGTGTGCGTGGGTGGCAATGTGGAGATCTTCTCATAAACAGAGTCTTGTTCGTTTTCAACGTTTGACTTACCTTAATGGTCGCCCGACACTTGCTGAAAATGCAGGGCGTCTCGCGAAAAACGCACACATTTCGCATTTCACATTTCAGTATCACTTTTCAGTCTTCTGACATTTCAGTTCAGCGTACAGAGTGTATTAGCCACAGTTGGTTCATAAAACTTCCACCAACGCCATAATGCCATAAGCAATGCTATTTTGTCTGCACTTCTCCCTATCCTTCCCTTCTTCCGGTACAACACTTGCTCCAGCTGAGCACCATTGCGCTCCAGGCACAGTGACGCTTGACATTTGGCAGCGCTACATCTTGCTTTGAGTTCCTGGGTGGTTCCAGTGGTTGTTTTGGAGTACTTGGGACTTCAGGTATCCATACAGAAAAAGTCCAGGGGGCCAAGGCCTAGAGAACGAGATGGCAATGAAATTGACTTTGAGAGAGATGAGACTTTTGCTAAACCTGTCTCGCAGCCACCTTTGAGTCAGGGCAGCTGAGTCAATATTGGCACCATCCTGCTGGAACTGCTGGTCCTGCAGGCTGACACCACGTCTGTGTGTGAGGCTCTTCAGTTACCTGGAGATGACCCGCCTATGCGTTATGGCATTCACGTGACGCATTAACCGTCAGATTCTTCAAAGAAAAATGGGTCAATGATGCCATGCACACTCAAAGCACGCCAAGCAATGCACTTCCAGCCGCAGAGGGGCAGCTTAGGAACTTCTTCTGGTGGTTCAGTAGACCAGAATCTGTAGTTCTGCCTATCTATACGGCCGTCAAGATAAAAATGAGCTTCATCAGAAAACCACGGGTTTTCTGGGAAGAACGTTGACGCGTTGCCCAACCTCAAAAACCAGGCGCTGTAGGCCGCTCTGGTCTGGATATCAGCCCAGCAGAGCTGGTGGGTGGTGATCCTACATGCAGGCGGTGAATGTGATCCGTCGCGGTCCCGCCTGCTGTTGCTTTGCTGCACCCAAACTCTTGGCTGAGTCTCCGCAAAGACTTCTTCGAGCTTCGCTGGAAGGAGCTCCTTGCCTTTTCGGTCATTTCTTTGTTTCGCTTGGCGAATCTGGGGCCATGTTTAAGCCTGTTCAGGTTCTTTATAATACGTTGTTGCATAACCTTGCGGACTATGTTAAAACTGTATTCCGGTTTGGTGTTTTACGGTCTTTGAAAAGTCCTCTTGAGTATGCGCTGAGTTTTGACAACTGAAGCAATTTCGAAGTAAAAGTGCATCACCTTTGTGTTTACGGCCGAGCGATGGGCAACATGATGCACAGCCACAATCGAAAACCAAAACAGCACAGACGAATCTCGTGATAAATGCAGTAGCGCCAAAAAGACTTTAATCAGTTGATCTCCAGCGATGACCACAATAAGACCTTCTACCGTGAGACACTCGGTGCTAATCGCGTGTGAGTCGTCCGCAGATAATTGTGTACGACGGTACGGCGGATTTTTACTTTACGTTGCATGCAGGAGAAATGGTCCCAGCAACTCGCAGACTAACTTTAACGGCCCCACCGACGTTGTCCAGTAAATCATGAGTACGTCCCTCTTTCATCATTTAGGGGCTGATCAATAGCACGCTAAAAGCTTGAAATGAAAATGTAAAACGAACGTCTACTTAAGTACATGATGACCGATACTACGATGAAAGCGCTCCAGTCTCCAAATCCTGGCACGACATTTTCGATATGGTCATTTTTCTCTCGATATCTGGGGCAATTGGCAAGCAGTGAGCCTATTAAAGGGAGTGTGTCTAATCTTTTTAGTTTTCCAAAAAAAAACATTCCACAGGATACTCGACCCTTGCTATGATTTATGCTAGCAATGGAAAGCGCATCTTGGGCTTCAAACAATGATAATTAACTCATACGATTTCGCGTTTTTGAAATCCGCGATATCGATAGCTGTACGGGTGTAAATACAGCGCTAAGGGGCGGTAGCACAAACAATCAATTAGCGGACTGGAAACGATCAGTATGTGATAAAAACCGGCGCACTCGAGACAAAACAGTATCACAGAATGCTCACATGTTCATGTAGGCATCTTGGGTCACGAATGGTTACCGGCAGTCTCAACCAAGGGTAGTTTTGTATACCTTTGCTATGGAGCCCTCCATACTAAAGGAAATTATTGGTACGGGACCCCATATCAATAATTTCTTACTATCTTGATCCATTCATGTATTTCCTTACTCTATAAAATAATGCACCGCACATATGTTATGCCAAATTTTGGGGCCTGATGAATAAATTTTTCCATGCTAAAATTTGTCCCAATTCTACACGCATGGTCTGAACGGTACGTGTTTCAACAAACTGATTCCCTCTCATTTCTTTGTTCTAGGCAAGGCGTAGTTTTGCAAAATATGCTGGGGGGAGGGGGGGCTGAGCAAGGCAAATGGCTAATCCTACCCACAAAACAGACAGAATTCTTCCCGGACTTGACCCAATTTGTTTCCAAAGTTGGGAAGGGGCTTAAAACAAAATTGGAGGGCTCAAGCCTCCACTCCCAACTGAATAGCAAACCACACCCTTGACTGTAGGCGTTACCTGCGCTTTATATCACTTGCAATGTAAACTGACTGCAGATGGTAGAGCCAGGTTCAAGATGAAATGTGTGACTGCCAAGTCGGCTTCAGTTTCACAGTTCCCCGCTTGGGACGAATTGGTTATTCCTTCCTCTGAGACAGTTCATTCCTTTATTTATGAACATATTTTTGCTTACAGCAGCCAGCAAGGTAGCTATGTATTAATTTTTGCAGCAGTCTGTAGAATCAAGCAACATTTAGTAAAATGATTATCAGTCATTTTCATAGGGCACTTCAGAATGCAACTCCACTACATAATCAAACATTTGAAAATTTGATTCACTTGTGACAACTTTCACCCTGCATCTCCGGGTACATGGTAAACCAGGCAATGCCAGGTGCGGACGAGGCGAAAAAAACAATACCCTTTTTCAGGTGGGGGTAACTCGGCCGCGGTGTTCGACGATTAGTATCATCCTGCACTCTGTGTGCCATCCGTCGACGATTCCCACAGCTTAACTATGCGGGGTGCAACGGCTTCCGGAGCGTGCTCCAAGAGTTTTGAGCCACCCACAGCCCACCCCCCAGCGCCAACTGCTCGGCGCGCTGCTGCAGCGCCGGCAGCTCCCGATGTGCCGACTCCTCGGCCAGGTTGCCGGCGGCGCTGGCGGCGCTGGATGTTCCGATTCACTCACGGCGCCGGCCGCTCCGGTCGCGCCGACCTCTCTGCTCGCCCCGCGGCGGCGCCGACGACGCCGGATGCGCAGACATCTCGGCCAGTTCGGCAGCAGCGTGGGCAGCGCCAACTGCTCGGCGCCCTGCGGCGGCGCCAGCCTCTCCTGATGCGTAGACTCCTCGGCCAGCTCGCCGTCGGTGCCGGCGACGCTGGATGCACCGATTCATTTGCGGCGCTGGCCGCTCCGGTCGCGTCGACCCCTCTGCGCGCTCCACGGCGGCGCCGGCGGCGCTGGATGCACTCTTCGGCCAGTAATGCGGTGACGCGGGCAGCGCCAATTGCTCGGCTCGTTGCGGCGGCGCTAGCCACTCCGGATGTGCATACTCCTCGGCGAGCTCGGCGGCGGCGCCTGCCGCGCCGGATGTACCGAGCCCTCAGCGAGCTCGGGGGCGACGCCGGCTGATCCGGGTGTGCAGACTCCTCGGCGACTCGATGGCGACGGCGGCGACCGCCTCAAGTGATACTGCCGTTGGGCTTCACGTTGCTGCCTGAACGAGCTGATGTCCTCCGCCGATGGTCGGGCACCAGGGTTTACATAGCAATGTAGGCGTCGTGGGCAATCGGAGAACTTTGGACGTGGGCCAGAGTCTTTGTTACATGCTGAGTGATGACTGGGTGGTTGATATGCCAAAATGGCAAATGGGTTGTTGTCAATTTTACATTTACCAACCAGCAGTAAACAAAATGGCAGCCACTACACTGCATGTCAACTTTATGTTCAGACATCCATCAGCCAGGCTTGACTATTTGCATTGGTTTCAAAACCAGATTCAGTTATTCAGTATGCAAGAAAAGAACAACAGAGCTAATGCTCAAGTGACCTACAAGAATGAACAAGAAAGAATAGCCTCACTGTTCAGCTACATAAGTGTGGTGCCAGGGCAGAGAACACAAACATTAACAGTGCAACCATCCATATTATTCCAAACAACAGTCTGCAGTAGCCAAAAAAAAGGAACTTACAACTTATCACGGAATATTGATGAGAATTCTCTATCCATGCTCTCCGTACCCCAAGGAATCTTTGACTTGGACTATTACTAAGTCAACCGCAAACTTTTGTACTCACAGAGATTTATTTTTCAACTAGGTTTGTGCTGGCATACAAAACATTCAATCTGGCCCAGCCATATCCTGAAACACAAAATTTCCTGGAATACAAGGACACAAACAAACATCAGTTTTCCAGATCCTGCATGTGAGTATCCACAGCTGCTTAAGATCCAAGTCCGAGGAAATTCTACCATATTTCTCATTTTGGGGTGGTGCAAGCTTAACCAGCCATGGAGCTCATTAACAGTATCAAGATGTCACTTGTGTATGTTGCATGGAGCCAATTTAGAATATAAAACATACAACATTTAGAATATCAGAAAACATTCAGCTGTCACATTTTTGACAGTTGACATGCAACAAATTTTCCAACTGTTACAGAAAAATACATACTTTATCCAACCGACTTCCAATCTGGAACTTGGAGAAATTCTGAAAACCCGAATTTGGACTCCGATAACACTAATTATGGCCGCCCTTAGCCATCTGAAGTCACTGGATATCTGTCATGTAGCAAAATACGAGGTCAGATAAACAATTAGATAACCCCATTAGGGACATGTACACAAGGGTGGACAATGTCGGCAAAAAGTCAATTAACAAAACCTTCGCAATTAGTTAAAACCCCGTTCAGTGTACGGGTTTTTACCAACATATCTCTATAAGGGCTCGGCCGCCAGGCTGCTGAACTTGATGTGTTCACAGTCTACTGTCGTCGCCCATCAGCTCGCAACTCGAAAGATGATTCGCTGGACACAGTTTGCTGTCACTGCTGACGAGCTTGCAACTGAAAAAAATGATTCGCTGGGACTAACGATATGTTTTCGGTGCTATCGGTCACACTTAATGGCGAAAAGAAGCTGGAGTAAAACCTATAAATCTGTGCTGGCAGCACGGTGCTGGAGTGATGGCAAATATCAGTGAATATTTGGCTGTCGTAGGTCAACGAAGGCGATCTGGGGAGAAAGAATGATGCTTAACGATTCAGGCCTGTGTCCTCTTTGATCGTACGTCTACAGCTAAAATTCAATATTTGACTAGACACACTCCCTTTAAGAGTATCAGACGCGGGGACGCGGGGGCGTAAGTTTATCAGCTGTGGATAGTTACATTTCTGATACTCTGATTTGTCTGATACTCTGATTTGTTACGGAAGGGGCCAAGATAAACCTGTAGCCCGTCAAAACCAAAATATCCTCGGATTTCAACCACTGTATTTTGGTGTTCTCGAAATCGTATTTTGTTATTTTTTGGTCGTAAACAAATGCAATATTCTTAGCCATCATGAAAGGTTATGAATCCATGTCCCTTGGGTTAGCCTATGACCGGGCGTGTATATGTATGACGGTGCATTGCATTTCTTCCGAAAAATAAATCGTTACCGCTGCTGTAACCGCATCATCCAGTGTGGAGCTCAAAACATGCGACCAGCTCAGCTAAACACGGGCTGTGATCGCAAACATCCCCGAACAAGCCATTCGGAACATGGAGTTTACTATACGCCTGTTTTTGCAGCTACGAGTTTCAAAATGTTACCCTGCGTGTGACTTACCGACATTTTGCCTTTTTTTTGTCTCGAAGCTTTGGATGTCACAAAACTTCTATGCCATTCACATTACAACGGTATGCGGGAAGATTATCATTTTCGCTGTAAGGCTTACATTTCAAGGGTTACATGGGGCCGCCTTCGTGACTGCACTGTTGTGAAAACGGTTAACAGTGGCAAGTGCTCGCATAGAGGCATTTTTCCGTGAGAGGACTCGGGGAAAACGAGTTGCAACACTCCCCAGCTCGGAAATGTTTAGCACCAGCACCAGCACCAGCACCAGCACCAGCACCGGCACCAGGACTCACCAGCACCAGGAAGGCGGTGACGCAAGCGGCGAAGATGACAAGCCTCAGTCCTCTGGAGAACGTCAGCTGTCGCAGGGCGGCACCCCAGACGGAGAGGTACCGCATGCCGACCTCGGCCGCTGCCGCTGTCGCTACCGTTGCTGCTGCCACTGCCGCTACCGCTGCCGCGTCTGTTCTCCTTCTTTCGTCGCCGCTTCAGATCGATCCTGAGAGACCGCGGCTGGGGGAGGGTGGCCAGAGGGTGCGGTTCTCACAGGCTCTTTTGTTCGCTTTGTGGATTCCCGGCCGTGCAAACTGTCGTTAACAAGCCAGCTGGCCACTCGGTCCATGGATCGAGGGCTCCGGCGGGTGGAGGTGACGATGACGTCACCTGAAGGTCGTCGCCGGCCGGCGGAGAGCCTCGGCTGACCTGGACACTCGGCGAAGGACACCAGCGGCCTTGTTTGATGGGTCGGATGGGCTTTAGCGGCTGCTGTTGGGCACAGCTAAGCTGTTCTTGTTAAGCTGTCGTTGCACCGGACAAGCTCACAGTTGGTGACAACAGTCACCGAAACCCTGACAGGCCGCTGAGCAGCTGACGTACTGGTGAATGAACTCCAAGCATCATCGTAAGCTTAAGGCCCTGGCAGATCAGGTTGCCGCGGACAGAACTTGGTTTAAATGTGCTGAGAGAAGTAAATCCCATCTGGAGGTACTTGCGATAAAACCGCAGCAGACCGTAAAGTTTTTGGAACTGAGCTTTCTCTATTACATGGGCATTGCCTACACTGAGAAAAGCTTTGAGAATATCTTACAGACATTCCTGTTTTAAGCCAGTTTTACGTCTCACATTCTAGCCTGATTCATCTGCTGAAGCTCTTGCTAGATCAGTGTCCCGCGCGAGGACTCATTGTAAACCAGCAAATGTTATATAATTAGCATTCATAAAGGCGGTACACGCTGCGAGGAACCGCTGTTCTCACGTTTGCGCATCTGGTTTTGTGTGAGCTTGTCACTGGTCTCGACCGATCAGGTCGCCTCGTGTTTTGGCGTGCATGCAGCGGCTGGGGCTAGCGAACTTGAATCGGCGGCGTTGAACGAGCAATTGGCTTTCATTGGCGTTCGTGGTTAGGTGGCTGACTTAGATGTTCAGCTTTAGGAGGTTGTGGGACGCGGTCAGGCGTGCCAAGCTGACCCAGGCGTGCTGCGGGATCTTGAGATAGCCGTGAAAGTGGACGCTAAGGCACTTGACATGAAAATGTTGTTCAGAGAGATGTGTTTTTGATTTTGAATTTTTGAAGAAGACGCTAACTAGAGGAATTACATGACGCACAGGAAATACATGTGATTCAACAGTTCTGTTCTTAGTATTTTACAGCGAATTGACAGTTCTGTTCATATTGTTCAACATTAAAGAAGCCCTCAATGCACCGTGCATACAGGCTGGACGGATGAGGTGGCACGCTACTTAAACCAGCAAACTGGGGGCCGATGGTTCGTCAGTTCTGTGACTAGCGCGAAAACGCTGTTTGGCGATTCCTTATTGATGCGCTTCTGGCATGACAACGGGCGGTGATTCCTTATTCGTGTGTTTCTGGCGTAACACTCCTGTTGTTACTCATGGTTGTTCCTAAGGCAATAATGGTGTCAGCACTCGACGGCATTCGTCAGATCAGTCTCGTTTACGTTCAGCCTCGTTTTGTCCAAATACGTTAACCCTATTCCCGGAGGGCTAGACGGTATGGTCGATTCCGGGCAGAGGGAGACGGATTCGGCCTCCCCCCCGAGATCTCGAGAACTTCACATCCGATTTCACCGCAACAAACGGCAATCGATTGGCCATGACATGCACTTTTATAAAATTTACACACTGGCCATGCACTTTTACAAAAAAGAGATTTTCAAAATTTTTAAAGGTGTGGATACAGGGTGGTAAAACTGTCAAAATCAGGGGTATTTTTGGACTTCTTATAACTCCGTTGTTTATCGACTGATTTCGATGAAACTGGCATGAATCGAGAGATTATGGATGGGACTTTTACCATTGGTACGCACATATGAAATTTCGGGAAAATTCATGGACGTTCACAGGGTTTCAAAAATAGGAGGATTATTTTTTTAACAAATGAATGAAAAAAAGGCAAAAACACTTTTTTGGCTTCTGCTCGTCATGTTATGCTAAAGAAGTACAAATCACATTACAATGTTTGTATAATGCTAGCATAGGCGGTGCCAGGGACATGAAAAAGGTGGAACTGTCATGATCATACATTCTTCAGACCAACTTGTGACTTTTGACCTTAAATGACCTCCAGTGACCTTGGAGTCACTTGAAATGATCTCGTGTGCATTTAATATTATCTGTAAACGTTTTCAATCATTTGAATTTACTCTATTTCAAAAATTTCATTTCATGGCTACTGCGATATAGGGTACGCGCACTGACATTTTAGGTCATAGCTCCGTGACCCGACCTGATATCAAGCTGAAACTTGATACACAAGTAGAGGGCAGCTTTTCACATCATTTATATTCCGGGTTTGGCATTTGAAAAAAACGGCGCAAACATTACTGCAAAAAAACAAATTTTGACTTTTCAACTTGACCTGACCTTGTTAAGTGGCCTAACATAAACAAAATTACATCTGCACATTGCTCAACTATCTAGCTATTCATCTATATGGAGTTTTAAGTTCTATCTTAAAAACGCTGTTTTTGGCAGACATTTTCCTTTTCCCCTTAAACATGGCCAAAATGGCCCGAGGTGCCTCCGAAAAACGTTGCCTGGCTCCGCCCCTGAGCAAAAAAAGAATTCTGAAATTTTGTCACGGCACGTAGAAAGAATAGCTAGGAAATGTCACCAAGTTTCCTGAAGCTGCGTTTAAAAGCCTGGAATTGGCAAGCAAAAAACCCTAGGGGGGGCGAATTCAGCCCCCCCTGCTGGGAGTAGGGTTAAAGTGCGATTTTTTTTTGTTTCTGATACCACGGTTTTTAAATACGACACCGAAAGCTGAAGGTGAAGGTGTACCTCGTTGATGTTTGGTGCGTAACATTCATCGGCAGGGAATAAATCATGAGACGTTGGCCTGTTTTTGTCGTCACAGGATCCCCGTGCTTCGTGAAAGAGTATAGCTGGCTTGCCGATGGGTGATCTTGCTCCGGTTATTTGTTGCGACGCGCTCAGTCTGGGGTTTTTAGGCTCGCTGAAGGACAAGACTCTGAAGGATAAGACTGAAGGATAAGACTCTCCGAGAAGCCTATAATTCTCTGTTTTTGTTTTTGTTTTTGAACGTCAGTAGGGTTACCGAGATGACCGTTGTAACATTCTAAGAGGCGATGCTAGTTTACACAGCCGTAGCGGAATGAGGGCATCCCTTACTCCCTCTTGGGCCCAGCGACGTCACCAGTCACGGGCTATTTTTGTTCCCTTGGATAGATGAAACTCTTGCTGCATTTAATGGGCCCTGGGATCGCAATCGATTTGACAGTTTCCCCGTGAAGAACCTTGAGTCTGGCCGAAGTTGGGCCCATACCACGGAACAAACTGGATGCACCTTTTGAAATGGCACGGATATACAAAGGCCACACTAGAAGACCTAGGAACGAAAATAATCACGAACATCCAAAGCTATATGATATATATATATATATATATATATATACATGTATATATATACATATATATTTCTCCATTGAAAATTAGAACACAATGTGCTCGCGCAAGCTTCTTCTCGTGTTCTTCCACTTTTCTGACCAGACTTTTGGTTTGGAGAGGTAGGACCAACAAAAGCCATAAAACTTCACAAAAGAAAACGTTTCTCCAGCACCACATTCATTTGCCTTCCTTTCATTGGCGATGCGTTAGCCAGGCCGGTCGACGCGAACATGAGAGCTTCGGACGGAAATGCTACAGTGGCATGGAGAAATCATCAGACACTCTGGCACATCAACGTTCTCTGCCCTTGACGCCCCTCCCTGTCAGACCTTTGCTTGATTCTAATCTGAATCTGATCCGGATCAATAATCGCATATTTTTGGGTAAATTGCATGAGATCCGGGCCGGTTTGAATATATTACCGTAAATCACATTTGATTCGAATCAAATATGACGAACAGCCGGGGTTCAAATGTGGATTCGGATTCAAGCTTTGTGTTCCTAATTTTGATCCGGATGAACTACATCGTCAGTCTGATTCAATGAAATCAAGGTTCTGTGTGTAAAGCACGGTGATAAAATAACATGACAATATACTTATAAAGATTACCTCCATATAGTAGTCCACCAAACCAAATTACAATTATGGGTATGCCAAGTAAGCCAGTAACAAACTCTGTTTTACACCCCCACAGGGTTAAGACTATCACGGCCTAGCTTTTTGGGACATATCAATATCAAATATACGCCATTAAGAAATAGTAAGATTAAAGGTGTTAATGAAGTATGCGATCCTTTTTCGTATACTAAACACTGCAATTCTTGAGGTACTTCTCTTGATGTCAAATGCTCACCACCGTGTACCGCGTAGGCAGGTAGTAGGCTACTGGTAGGTACCCATGTTTGGGTAAGCTGACAGAGGCAGCTGCCCTCGGGGCATCCGCGCAATTCATTGAATTAACATGTGACTTACTTTGTGTTATTTGATTGTCATCATGTCACTGGTTCCATTTATTTTTAGCCAGACAGCCCCTGGGCGCAAGCCTGTATGAACTTCCGTGCATAACACGAAGTATAGATAGTGACTGTCACTGGTGCGCCGTAATTGGGAAAAAAGTGGTGGATAAGCATCAAGGAGCAATCGTCGTTAAAATGCAATAAGTAGAACAGCCTGTTGAGTTGACAGAGCATAAGCTGTCAACAAAACTGTTTTTGCAAAAGTGTTGACGTTCTGTCTGGCGTTTGTTCACGTGTGCAAGGCTGTGCTTTCATTGTGCTCATCTTGGGTTTGTTATAAGTGCGGCACATTTCCGACGTGGCTAGTGTTCTTCATATGAAGTTGAACTATGGCCTGGATTCCGTCATTTTATAAAACACCCATGTTTATTTAGACGTGCATTCACTTTGTGCTCATTCTGTTAAGTATTGCATTGGAATAGTAATGTGTTGGTTGTGGCATGATGTCCACATATAAGCCAAAGCGACGCAAAATATAATATAGAAACGGGACTAGAATACTTTTGGCAACGAAGGCGAGTCTTGAATGAATTTACTGGCTCTTTTAGGATGCTGACGTTGGGGATGATAGCGCAAGCTGGTGGAACACGGAACTGCTGCATTTATACGTTACAAACGAGCACGTTACCGTCCACAACGTGTCAGATGGCTTTTAAGTGATTCCCAAAACACGGGTAAAGATTTTGGTTTATTCGATGCCACCGGTCCAGCGTTAACTACGCTGTAGCGTGTTACGACAGCGAGTAACACGGAAACGTAGAGTAAGCGAAAAGATTAACACGGGGTTCTGTCGCGAACGCAGCGGGTAAACACGCCCATAGCGAGGCGTGAATCCGCCAATGACGGGTGAAGAACCCTTGTGCGATGGGTATATTTACCACTGCTTCGAGTGTCACTGCTTTCGAGAGTCAAAAACGTCTTCGTGTTGGCAAACCTGCAAATTTTGGATTTACTCGTTGTCATCAGGTAAAAATGTTTTCAGTGTTGATTCGACAATAAGTTTTTTAACCACGAGCCATCGTTCGAAATACAGACATATGGGTTGTTAGCACACGAGCGACTAGCAAAGACACAACTCAGATTCTTGCCATAATCGCCATCGCCCTGTTTTGTGTAAGTAAAATGAACAAGGAATAAGGAGTCCATCGTAAAAATAGCTAGGGTCCTCATCATAAACGTACAACGAGTTAGACATTTGTTGGGGCACAATGGACGCCTGGGTGCTCGTCATTAACACAAACTACGTGAGCTCGTTGACAAATGACGAAAGCAAAGTCCACGCGGAGTTCGCATGCTCGTCATGACAAAGACAAGTCTCAGCAGCGTTTACAGCTTCCCGCCAGAATTCAAGCGCGATTTTCTAAGATGTCATTTTACAAACAACCAGACGTGCAGTACTTCGGCCGCTGCGTTGCGGGCGTCCAGAGATGGTAAGTGTTCGGCATATTTTGTGATGTTTTTTTTGTGTCCGGATGTACTGTGAGATGCACATAGGTACTGTGATGGTATTCTGATGGGCTTCACCAATGTCAAATTGTATTGTGGCTATGATGTGATGGTCACTGGAAGTAAAATGCAACTGTAAATTATTTCAGGTCAAGGTTTCGCGCGGCGTTCGTGACGCACTGAACTGTTCCTCCTCGATAGGGCAAGCATAAGTGAGTGCAAATTCACAGAAAGTTGAGTAACTTTGCAGGTGACAGACATGATGCACAACTATGATCATGGGTTTGTTGTTCAAGAATTGCATGTGATACGGGGCAGTTAAGTTTGTAGGAGTAAGTAGTTCGTGTATACGTTAACTACCTACTCAGTCTGCCATAAGTTGACAAATAAAGGCCTTCGTCAAAAAGCTTTGTCCAACATTTTGTATACCTCTCACCCATAAATGCGCCTTAATTTTTGTTTGCTGATTAATGCCATTTTTTGAAAATGCTTGCAAAATCCAACTTGCCCTAACCTAACCTAACCCAGGGAATATCAAGATGATGTGCTGCAGAGGGACTTTTCTGTTTCCGTGCACTTTTTCGCTGGGAAACGAAGCCAAACACTAGGATCCTGCATGCCAACACTCACCATGGCAGGCCACTCACCAACACCAACCAATGGCAGGCCCTACCACGCTAATTTTTTTAGGGGGGGGAACAAACAATGGCAAAACTAATTAAAACCGTCCAGATTCTCAATTTTTTGTTGCATGAAGCAGGGATTTTCCAACCAAACAGCACTGGCTGGGATGTATACCCAAATTTCGGCAGGACTGCACTAAAATTTTGGCTCAAACATTACATTTGATGGTGTGCTGCAATTATGCCATGCAGTTATGGCACATTGCACCACGTTTGGTCATGTGATGCAACGTTCGACATATTTTGCTGCAGGTAATTGTGGTTGTATGGGATTTCTAGGATGGAAAATTTCTTTCGCATAGCCAAAATTCTAGTGAATTCATCCCAGTTATCTGAATTTATTTGGGATTATATCCATAGTAGATAGCCCATAACACCAAATTCTGTATTTTCTTTCATTGTTGTCCTGGTCCTTTTTCAACTGACGCTTTGCATGGTCCAGCTCCGATTGGCTGGAGTCTCTAATAAATTGCAAGAATTCTTCGTTGAATTCCTGGCTCGACCGGCGCCACCAAGCCTGCCGACTGCGCGGCCGAGCTTAACCCGTCCGTAAACGTGGCGCAGGCTGACCCCAGCCCGTCCGCGACCCTGACCCCAGCCCGGCCGCGACCCTGACCCCAGCCCGGCCGCGGGCGCCGCCTCGGGCGGTGTTGGGCCGGAGGTCCGGCGCGGCCTCTTGCTGCGCGGTATGGTGTTGTCCGTTGCTACAGAGTCGAAATTTCGCGTCGATTCGACGCTGCATGGGGGCCAAATAACCCCAGTGATCGCGGGGTCGTAAATCTCTGTTGACAATTACGAGAGACCTGAGACCTCTTGTTCCACACTGACACCGCTGACGACGCAAAAAAACACTGTCATGGATTCTAAAAACCTACGCATTTCGTCTTTAACCTCGCGCCGTGAATTGTGCCTACTTTTGAATAGAAAGTGCGGGGTCTCCGTAGAGTGCCATAGTCGAGGACTTTTGAACAATTATGGCTGTGCTGTATGATGTTCGCGAATTCGTTTTTTCTGTACTGGATTGCTTAAACGACCCCTTGGTAAAACAGTCCAAAATGTTTTCAAGCAGAAACTTGAGATGACCAAGTCAAATGTGAAAAACCTGCCAAAATACAGAAGCTTTACAACAGCCCAGCTGTAACTATCCCTATCAAAATAACGTATTGAGATGTCTCAAGTGACGTCACGGCCCTAGACCAATGGGAGGCCGGCGTGGTTTGGCCGTCAGCTGGCTAGCCGGTGACGCTGGCTGTTTGCTGCCTACTTCCTGCAGGCACGTAGCCAGGATTTTCCTCTTGGGGAGGAGTGCAAATGTCAAATTTTGTCATATGCCACTGGCATATGACGGAAGTTATAGAAAAAAGGAGCAGTTTTATGTAACTGACTTCACATTCAACGCACAGGAAAAGCATGTAATGTTCGTTTCGCATTATGTATATATGATATGTATATGAATTATATATATTTACGTATATATATATATATGTATGTATATATATATTCCGTATCAGGGACGTGGCCAAGGGAAGGAGGGCATGGGGGCCTTGCCCCCCCTGAGCCAAGCGGTCTACACTAGATATATAGCCATTTCGCACGAATATGGAATAGTGATCATATATATGTTGCAAAAACAAACATTATATGTATTCCTGTGGGTTAAATATGAGGTCAGTTGCGTAAAATTGTTGTTTGTCCTATTACCTTCGTCATATGTCAGTGGTATATGACAAAATTTGACATTTCCCCCCCCCGAGGAAAATCCTGGCTACGTGCCTGATTCCGTATTCCTGCCAAATCGTTAAACATCTCGTGTAGACCGGTTGCCTTGGGGGGGGCATGCCCCCTGGCTACGTGCCTGACTGCCTGCATGTTGAGTAAACGGTGGCATGCCGCCTGTGACGTCATGCTAGACGATACTTGGGGGGGACGGTTTTGCCTGAACAGAATCAGAACGGAATCAGAGGGCCTTATGTGGCCATGGCGACGCCCCTGGGGCGACAGGAAGCAGGAGGTGGCGGGGAATACCGATTCATCTTTGGTGTGCGCCACAGACAGTGTGTTTTCCTGGTAAAAACAATACCGGATTCGAAAAGATCGCTATCCCGCGCTACCCCGCCCCGTTCACGCCACTTGGCTCATTCACGACATTGCGGGAATGCTCACGGCTGGTGGCTCTTTGCTCCTGATGGCGAGTTGAAGCTCGTGAGGACGGGAACACTCGACGGTCAGAGATTTCATTAACACCAATCATGCCAATCAATGAGGACTTTTCAGTTTTCATGAGCGCTTGGAATGACGTAACGTAAGACCTAATGGCAACCTCCAGCGCCAACGAACATGGCTGGAAATCCCGGGGGCATGGGATGAACAATGTTTCTATGGCAATGACTGGGAAAAATTCGGTCCGAAATGCTATGTGGCCCCCTTCCCACCCTAATGTCAGAAATCTCCAGTTATGCCATTTAGCGTCATCGACACTTCAAAACTTCATGCCCAATTCAGTGCATGGGTATTCGCACATGTGCACAGTTCCCATGCCATTTCATACATAAAAACATGACGTTAAGTGTAAAAAAGAACATGACAATGTAAACAAAATCTTTGTATACGTATCGAAATGGAACAACTGCTACCTAACAATTCATGGGTGTGGGACACATGGGGCCAGAGGGCCTTTGTCCTTTTTGGGACGTTTGACATTAGTCACATGGGAGAAAAGGTCTTTGTCCACTTCCCCTTTTCCTGAATGCTCCTACGCCTCTGTCAACCTTCCAAATATCGCAGATGAAAGACCCAGGCCACTCCCACTCCTTGTTCATCCTGGGCCAATATGTTTCATGTCTGCGGCGCTCACGGCCTTGTCTTATCCGAAACAAATTCTCCTCAAAACTGCCATCGTAAACTAAATCCGCGAACGTCACAGAAAACATCGCCTCCCTCCAAGGTTTTAACATCAAAGATCTTTGGTTGCAACGACCAGACGAGGTTCTACGACGGACCCGACTATCTCAGCATTGGGCTGAATTTTTACGCCACGAATACAAACATTTCGCGGTAATGGCACGATTGACTGCTACGTTTCTGCCGAGGTGAACGAAAAATCAATGGAGATGACGTAGATTCCTGACATACTTTTTTCGGGGTGCTTGAAAACACGACGCTGGTGAAGGACGATGGCACTGGTACAAAGAAAAATGCGCGGAAATGGCGTTCTTTTTCCGGTGCAAGAGATCTCAGCGCGGCGCGGCCCGGTCACAGATGGCGATACCAGCTTAGATGACGTTGGCCGACTGCTCACGACGTGGGAGGGCACGGGCGGGCTGTACGGGCAGTTCCATGATTGAGCAATTTAAACCATGCGAACATTTAAGGGTACAAAGGACACGGACGACTGTGGTTGTAGTCGAGCGAAAACACGCCAGCTGAGGTTGTGTTCCTCTATTCGCACAACGCTCGTGGTTCGCTGCAGTCTGCCTGGTGCCTGTCGGCGACTGGACTCACTGTTCGACGAGCAACTACCAGGCGTCGTCGTTGAGCGCAGGCTGAAATGCAGGCCGACGGTGCGACGTCACCAGACCCCGACACCCGGCGACGCAGCTGTCGGGGAGCGGGGCGTCACACGGGCGTCAGCCGACGTCACCAGACCCCAACACCCGGCGACGCAGCTGTCGGGGAGCGGGGCGTCACACGGGCGTCAGCCGACGTTCTGTGTGACTGACATTTAGCGGTGACCCGCGAGAACAGTGCAAAATCCGTCCACACAGCGGACCGATCCGCCAGTGTAGCGGCATGGCAGACAGAATGTGACACGAGTCACTGGTGACACATGTCAGGGTGACATGTGTAACGGGCACGGGATAAATGTGGTGCGAAGCCTGAGCAGCCCAGCACTGCAAACATGAATCGTTTGTGGACTGTTGTGGCGCTCTTGCCGCTGCTGCTCGACCCAGCATGGACTATGGACAAGAAGCAAGTTAGAGACGACATGGTGACTGGGCGCTGAAAGGAAGATTTGTCGGCGTTAATTTACATTGTCAGTGACTTGCTGTTTGACACCAGGACAGTGATATGAGCCGAGGTGAATATAGCATTGGATTTAAAATAATTTTATCTCTTTAGGTACGACTGGGTGGAAATGGGTGGCAAATAAATGACGATGGACAAAGTGCAGCACATATAAACGAATCTTATTTTGCTATTAGTGATAAGCGACTAAAATAAAGGCTGATGGAAGACCGGCTGCTTTTGAATGGGCTTGAACTAAAAGAAAGGACTGATTATGGTGTAGGATGGAATCTTTTTAGACTTCTGTTAATTCCTTGATATTCCTTTGCTAAAAAAACATAATTGGCGGCATTGCTCTTCACCGTGCTTTTAACCCTCGCCAACATTCGCATTTTGGTCATCGTCGACATTACAGGGGGTCTACTAACTACCCCTTAAAACATCACTGAAACTAACGTGTAAGAGCGACGACATAAAATCAAGCGTACACACTGATCCTTTAGATGTGCTGGTTATCCCGTTTGGCCTCCTTCGGTCGCTTTATGATCTTACGGGCAACCTCAAAGGCGGTCATGTCAGTGGATTCTGATTTTCATGGTACGGGTATCCTATGGAAGTAACCTGTGGAATGTTTTTAAGGAACCCAGACAGACCTCTAAGGAGAAAGAAGGACCCAAAATACTGTTGTATGCAAATGCAGCTTGCCGGTTGCACGATGACCACTCTGAGGTCGATGACATTTTCATAAAGATCATTAGCCTCACTTAACCGTTATGACCTGAGATGACCTGGACCCAAGTAAAGCCTACAGTTTCGAGCTCGCTCACACCATGGTTGACACCCATGCATTTGATTTGTTGAGACTGGCCATAGTAAGATACTAAAAATGCTTGCTCTTTAATGACAACCTTTGCCGTAATGTTATTGGAACATAACGTACACCTAAGGAAGAAAACTTAGGTCGGTGTGCTGTGAAGGCACCTACCTCATTTTTCAGGAAATACGTAAAAAGATCCATAACCGAGCTCTGAAACGTTTTAGAGTGATCAAAGCAGTCCTTCTGGGGCAGCTCGCAAAAGCCCGAGTGGGAAGGTGCACCAGCCCTGTGCTGACCTGTGTCTATGTCCAGCAACTGTTATTTATTGACCTGCTAAGGTAACATGACAGGCGATCCAATCAGCGAACGTCTTCTTCCATTAGTCAGAGTTCGCTTTTTGGATGCCGACAAGGCCATGTTTCTTTGCACGGATGCTGCCATGTTGTGCTGCTCTCTTTGTCATTGCATAGGTAATTGCAAGAAAGTCGCACTACCACACGCTAACTGCATGTTCAATAAGGCTCATTTTCCCGGATTTCACGAAGTCAAAACCAAAGAGATAAACCACGTTAAACTCCATTGCGCTCATTACGAAGTTCACCTTCTGTTGCAAATTACCACCTAGCTCTCGGCAAAATATATGTCACGATAAACTCCATTAATTTGAAGATCGGCAAACTAAATGTAACAGCCAAATCACGGCAGCTGTGTTCACCGTGTTATTATTCATGGTATCACTATACAGTTATGTTTTTATCACATCTATTCCCAGACAGGTAATGGAAAAACACAGGCACAGATAAACACATGCGTATTAATCTTCGCTCACCTAAGAGTTCCCCTCAGGTTTCCTAAACATATTGCAAAAACAAAGGGAGCTAGAAACATGAACTTTTTAGCACCTCTTAGCACATGATTCTGATATATTTTGACAAACTTTCAAAACCAGGTAAACTCAAATCGCTGTCAGGCCACTGACCTATTTGTTTTTAAAGCAACGTGTTAAAAAAGCGCTTAAGCGTTTGCCAAGGATTTGTTAAAATGAAAAATTGTCAAGAAGAAAGCGTTGTTTTAATCCTCAAGTCATTCTCTACAAATTGCACCTCATGATCTTTGGGGAAATTGTCTGACCCGACTTTCGGTCAAGCGTACTAAGATTTTATTTTTAGTCCTTCTGCCAGAACTTCCCTGTACAGGAAACCTTCGATAAGGAAAGGGATACAAATCGTCCGACACGGTTTTAGAATGATACAACGTACCGTTGGTTAAGGTTCGGTGTCCTGAGGTCACACAAATTGGTTACAAATTCGAATGTACGACTAAATGGGGTTGAAATGCCTTTGCCATTCACTTCTAGTCAGACATAATATGTACACATTTTAGCTTATGCTCGTGAAGGCTTTGAAATGCCATGACCTGATGTGATCTGAATTAACCTATTATAGTTTCAAAGGTCACTTGTCGCTTGAGACACCGTAAAATGTCATGGGATGTGTTAAGACAACGTATAGAGTTGGTTTCGCATGTTTATATTATTTGTTCCTGAGATGCATACAATTATCCATTTTGCTTAGAAATGACCTTACATGACTGTATGGACCGTAAGAGCTCTTGGTTTAATGGCTTAAAAGGGGTCTTGTGTTTAGGTACGAGTACTAAAACCTTAGGGTCCCTTGCCCATGACGTTCGTAAGCTATGAAGAAAAAATAAGGGAAGGGGGACACAAAATGCGGAGAGAAACTCGCGCCAACTAAAGCATTTGGTGTAATGCTGCTCAGGGAAAGATGACCTGCCGTAGTAACATCACGATTTCATGGAGATTCATATAAAGCATCTCGGGTAAACCTGCAACGCTATGCATAACTCTTTCGAAACGTATGTTACAAACAACATCATGGATACAAGAGGTTTTGATTCTGATGGCAAAATGATTGACGAAACAGTTTTAAACTGCGGCGCAATATGACCAGTGAAATAAAACACAGTCGTATAATACAACAAATGAAATAATTCCAAAAACAAAAACAGGAAAAAGTCCGGAAAAATTGGAAAACAATCTCCTTTTCGGTTACATCTCGTATCCTGCTGGCCATGCATGCGTGTTTTTCTCTGCTACAGCAGCCTTTAGTGTCCTGGAGGTTCACCTGAATTTGTTTTCGTCTGTCAGAGCAGCCCTCGTACCCTGCCGGTTCTCCTGTATCAGTTTTCTGCTGTTACCGAGACCCGTAGTCTCCCACCAATCCATCTGCGTGTTTTTTTTCTTCTACAGCGCCACCTCGCTGTAGAAAAGGAGGCCGGGCCGGCACCTCCTCGGCCCGGTCAGTGTCCGATCAACGACAATCTGCCGGTCATCTTGTGCGTGCCCGACGCTCGAGACCAGTGCTCCAACGACGCCAACTGCCCGAAGCACGGCCAGAAGTGCTGCCGTTACGGCTGCGCCCGATCCCGCGTGCCGCCGTGTCGGCCCGCCTGCGGCAAGGGCCAGCAGTGCATGCTGAAGAGGACTCCTGTCTGTTTGGGTACCGGCTGTCCGCCGTCCAGCTCTGTCTCCCGTCAGCCGGCGCCCTCGGGGCCGAACCCGTGCGCGCTGCTCGACTGCCGACCGGGCTCCAGGTGTGGGGTGAACAATGGCCGCGCCGTCTGCGGGCCCGTCGCGGGGCCCACCTGCGCCACCGGCGCCGCGGCCGCGGCCGCGTCTGCGTCGTGCGCAAGGGCCGCGCTGTCTGCGTCAAGAGGCCGGCTCGGCTCGGCCCCTGTCCGGTGAATGACGTCATCACGACGTGCTGGTGAGGAGCGACGCGTGCCGGTCGGACGCCCAGTGTAAGGTTGGCCGGCGCTGCTGCTCGGTCGGCCGCGGCCGAGCCTGCATTGCCGTCTGGAGTCCGCCTTGCCCGTCGGCACCTCCCACTGCGTGCTGAGGCGGATCAGTTGTACCAGAGCGCCCTGTTCCAACCTCTCGTCAGCCTACGGCCGAAGACGCCGGACCTGTGCCGGTCTGAGCTGCGGACGTGGCCGGGTCTGCGTGCAGGGCAAGACCGGTGCGTTCTGTGACACTGCGCCGACACCGCTGAAAGGCTGCAAAGGAGCTAATAAATGCAATATATATGTCATGCATCAGTGTTTTTTCGGCGTCCACATAGGTTTTCGAGTGTCATGTTGACGAAACGTCATACAGCTATGGTAGTACGTGGTTTTGGAAGTCTCTGGTTACTCAGGTCGCAGGGCTGGAGGCTATGGTTTGACAGAACTGGATGTTTTAGCTACTGGGTGGACTTAACTGAGCAAGGAAGTTCCACGGCGGCGGTGGCTTCAGGGGTTTGGGTTTGGCCTAAAGGGCGATTTCGTGTCTTCTCCCCTTTAAAGGTTAATATTAAGCAAAGTTTTCATCCTCTGTCACTGAGCATAGGTGAAACGTTACACGTGTCATCCCAAATGACTCTAAACATGGGAAATTTTACCTGGCAGGATATTATTTTAGGAGCCCAATGACTGAAGACTGATCTCATATCACCCGAATGCTACTCTTCCAAAAATCAACTGTCCACCACTGGTGGCGAATGGTCACAGATGGTTAAATGGGTGTATAGCCAAGCCCACTAACCACGCGACAAACGTGGACGGCCGACGGCCGCCATATTTCCGGACCGGCTCGTCATCCTGCGGCCAAGGAACAGCATCGCCACCAGGGAAGGAACTCTGATCAAAACTGACGGTGTTTCTGGCCGTCATTACTTAGAAACCTTGGGCTTATGTGCGTTATGGGCTCTATTCCCGAGCCCATAACGCACGGACACATTTCCGCATGGCGAGGGAGGATACTCACCTGAAAACTCGGACCAACTCGCCCCTTCGAATTTGGAACGAAAAACGGCAATCGATTCCCCATGACGTAACACAGATTTTATGAAAAATATAAATATGGAAAATTTTGTAAGATGACACAGATACAGGAACATAAGTGAGAAAGGGCAATATGTTTTACTGCTTTTTCTTTTATGACTCTTATGTTTATGGGTCAGTTTTTATGCAATTGGCACGAATCGGCAGCCAGTCATTGAGGTTTTTCCATGTATTCCATACATTTCGGATTTGGGCAGAAATCATTTTTTTTTTGTAGTCAGACCATGAGTTCTCTTGCGACATTGCAGCGGAGGGTTTCCCGATTTCAATCTCAAAACAGTCTATTATGCTGACCACGTTCCTGTAGAAGGTTTTGAAAACAACAGGGAGCCGTTTGCGTATCTCATCAGCTGGTAGCCATCTGATGAGTCCCGCAGGCAGCCGGCTATAACTGGGAGGTGAGTCGACACCAGTTTAGCCGCAAAGCTTTCTGAGATGCCAAAGTTGTCAGCGATTAAATGGTATTGGTGGTCCGTTCTCAGTCGCATCAGCGTCATGTACACGATGTCTAATTTCGAGATCCCTTCCCTTTCCTTAAAAGCCCACCTAGCAGCTAGCTTATATAAAATGTGCGTGTTGTGATAACCTATACCGAAATACCGCACGCTTCCAGTCTACGTCGTTTGCATCATCCTCCGAGTCGGAATCTGGCACATAATCAGATTCAACATAGGCTTTACATGCGTCACTGTCAAAATCCATTTCATCGTCACTGTCAGCATTCACGACATCTGCCAGGCTGGTGGCCAATGTGCCTGAAGCAGCTGTACATGTTGCGACTCGATCTGCACAGATAGTACCAGCTGAAGCCACAGACGTCACTTCAGAAGACCTGGATGCAACGGCGGATGCAGAAGATGAGCCCGTTGGAGCTCTCGATGCATTTGCTGAGCCACTTGCTGACGATGGGACAACTGGAAAGCATCGTCATAACTGGCGTACTAACTTGGGCGCCGGTCTGGCGGTGTGGCGGATCCAGTGGTGGTGGTGCCATCCGCGTTGCCTTGGATCAGAACCGTGCACGAACAGGGTAAACCTGAGGAACAGTGGAATCATCATTCACAATTATGCCAAGGCCGCCACCACACCAGTCCCGTGTTGACCTAGTCCCAGTCAGTGTGACTTTCCCTTTTGTGACCTGAGTTCAATGGAGGTCAGGGAAGGGGAATCTATCACAGCCAATGTGCAAGCAACCCACGCAACTGGGCAAGGAAAATCACCTTTGGCCATGTCTTTCATGTGGCAAAGCCATGCCTGCTGTGAAAATAAATGAGAAAGTGTGTGCAGCATTTCCATACCTGGAATAAAGTTTAATTTCTCTTCTGGTCACACCATTGCAAGAGATTCCCCCAAGGTATTCAAGGCTGCAGAAAATCGATATTCAAGGCTGCAGAAAATACCCCTCCGACGGAATATAAGATGTTCTTTTGTGAAATTAACCCAATATATGAAAAGAACATGTGTATGGCATCATATTCGGATATATGTTATTGATTTAAATATTAAAGAAACAGCTAAGATTAAAAAAGAAACAGTTAATGAAGAAAAGTTGAGGTGTGAAAGAAAAGTGAACTCACCATCCCAAAATAGTATATTTTTCTATTCTTCTCCATGTTGAAGACGTCGCGCCGTCGCACCGGTGACGTCACACCCGAGGTGTTGCCAGGAACTTTGGCGGGGGCCAGCTCACACTTTTGGAGCCGAGATGCTTAAAAAAGTTCACGTACCTTACGAGCGTCATCCTCGCCCGTTCAGTCAGCGATGAAAAAGATGGCGTCCCTCGAAAGTGTCGCGCGGGAAAAAAACTCCCACGGCAATGGTACGTTACTCTCGAGTTTATGGAAAAGGTAGTGGTCACTCTCGACATAACAGTATCGTTTACTCTTCCGCTTACCCACGATATCGTGGTAAACATCACTTACCCATGTGCTGCGGATAACAGAAAGGAAGGCAGGAGTTATTTCCAGTCGAACCAAGAAAAGATGGAAAGGCAAGGAGTGGATTACCTATGTATGAAGAGTTGCAGATAGGGAATACCATACGTTACTCTGAGGCAAAGCTCGTGCGTGGGGAGTAACACCCAGATGTACTTGTTTTATTTTTTGTTTTTACCTTAAACTCTACCCGAGGGCTGACTTTGTTTTCAGTGAGGTTGCAGTTCTATTCTTCTCAGTGCAATACCATAACCTAAATGGCCGGGTTATTGCGGCTGCACTGGCAATCATCGCATTGGAGGCATTTTCCCTGATTGCATTAGAACATGAATGAATTGTGAAATCGAGCTCTTAAAAAAGAAATACATAAAACAATTATTACCAAAGCGGCATCAGGCTTGTAACCGCATAGGAAACAGGACTAATCCGTTTTACTTCAGACAACGCACACAAACTTTTCATACGAAGAAACTGCCGGCAAGTGGAATTTATGTTTGCGCTGTTTCAAAGTGAGGTACATCAATTGCTCTTCGCGGTAGCGCGTAATGGGAGGAGCACTTGTAAAAGGGATTGCCAGGGATGTCGATTGGTATTTTGAGAGAGGTGTCGCCCACCCAATGTTGATTTGAGCCCACCCAATGTTTGGTTGGGTCCCCATCCCAATACTTTTTACCGGTTTTAAAAGGAAATGAGCAATGACAAAAAGAACGGCCGCAATAAACAAGAGATAGACAGAAAGTAAAAAATACGGCCTGAACCGATGCATCTGTTTTTCTTTCTATCCTCTACCTAGATATATTATATTGTATATATACATACATATATATATATATATATATATATATATATATATATACATGGGGATAAACGCAAATCTTCGTTCAGTAGATAGTGACGAAAAAACTTATAAATTTCCGTTGGCCAAAATAAAACGTGCTAAATCCGTTCAGGAACCCACATTCGGGGGAGGTTAGATTGTCGGGCCCTCGTCTCGGCCGCCCAGTCAGTTACAGAAATCGACATTTCTGGTGATGGACATGCAAATGCCATTTGGAAGTCTATCCATTCAATATAGCACTACTAATGCAGCATTCGCTGTACCAACATGGCCTTCTACGTTGCAGTTTCACTCGATGCCAGCTTGGAAACGGTCGCCGATTTTACAAGGCCACCTGCGCGCAGAAATCATGCGCAGATTCCTGGCCCGTCAACCGCAGAATAGCGATGCACGACCTTGATGTACAGACCTTGGAAGGATGGCCACACTTAGCCACGCCCAACCGCCTCACGACTCCTGTCCTTTCTGCAGCTGATCAGCAGAGCAGAAAACAAGCGCCGCATGGGAATCGGGAGCTGCTTTGCCTTTAAGCTCAGTGTGCTCTTCCCCCTCACGAAAGGCGCTAGTTGTAGATCATGCTATTTTTTTCTTGAAATGGATGTTCCTCTTTTATGCATGTTTTGAGCTGAGGTAGGTAAGCTGCAACCTGTAGTCTCAGTGGCCAATATGCAATGGATGTTATGTCTCAGAACTCGCTGACTGAGGTTGAAAGCGACTTACCACGGTTTTTCTATGTGTCCTATTCAGCTGTGTTCCATTTACAGCTCTTGCATGACGCCGCGCCGCAAAACGGTGCTAACGAAGGTTTGCTTTGATTGGTCAGCGTATACTAGTATTGAAGCAAATAGTTTTAATCAGTTATTTTTCCTAGAGCTTCCTAAAATCTGCCCACATACACACACACATATGTATACATGTATATTTATAGGTATGTATATATATAACAGTAAACACATCGAGATCGTCAGTACACATGTATATACTTACGAGCAGTTCCCGAGATTCTGTTACATTATTGGAACCCTCCGTGACCTCAGCTTGACCTGGTTCAGAAAAGCCAGGCCTTCTTCAATATCCCCAAGTACCTGGCAAACATCGCATGCTAGAAAAGTGACTCACGTCGCTACGTGTTGCCCTGCGCCCTCATGCTGCTATCACATGCCATTCACGCAGCCACAGTTTATTTCGCAAACTGATGCGCTACGCATACATAATCACGCAAGAAGATAAATTGCAAATGACACCATTTAATCACACAAAGCACTAATTATTAATATAGGTGATTATTAAATATTAAATGTAATTAAAAAGATGCGGAAAATTGCAAAATCCCAAGAGGGGTAAAATAAAGTGGCCCAAATCCGACGGAAAACAATATTTGCGGATAGGTAAGGTTACTTTTGTCTAGTCGTACACCACTAATTGCAAAGATTCCAAGCAATCTAAATTATTAAAAATAACACGCCATTTACCCATCACTTTTTGGCCACTTGTTGCGTCGAAATGGGTCATTGCACGTAGCCGAAATTTGGCCACGTGCAATGACCGGCTCTGTACGAACTTAGATTTAGTTAAAAATTGGGTGCGTATGTGGCCTTGGGTCGGCACGTGGCATACGCACGCATTTTCCATATGTCTAGCACGTGACTGTGGAAAACACGGAATAATTTGTCGCGCGGTCGACTCACTTTTCGTCCTTCCGATAGTGCCCAAAGACTGTAAGACGTGCAACAATTGTTACGGCCACGAGGCAGCATGTGAACGGGCGCAGGTCGCGATTTCGCCTGTTTTTTAAAATGGACCGCTGACACGATCCCCCTCCGGGCGACACCACGGGTTGCACCGAGACCAAACAGGGTGCGGTGTGGATGAAAAAAAATTACAGGACCGCATCACGCGGAAAATGACGCTTGGAAACCACCACGTGGCGCATGCTAGCCGTGGGAACATGGAAAAGCATCATTTTGCGGGGTTTACAAAATAGGGGACGGATAAAATAAACTGGTAATGGCAGCGATTTGAGGACTCCATGTCCTTACGTCATAAGCTACCAAATGCAGATCATCCCATGGGACGGACGTGGTCCGCCGAACGGAGAAGGCGTGGCACGAGCTCGAAAAAGGGGCATTTTCAGTCTGTGATTTTTTCGTGTTTACACTGAGAGTGCGAGCGCAAGCGAGGCATGAACGAGGTACACTGGATTGGCAACGCCCTCCAAAAACCATAGACAGACGAGACCCGACGCACTTGTGATTATGTGGCGCGTGGCAGAGCTGGCAGGTAGGGCTGGCCTTTTAGACACAGGCGAGATAGGGCGTTTTTCAGGTTTCTGCGTGTATTTCTGAAACAAAGGAAAGTTCATTAGATCCGAGGACCGAGATATAGTCGCCAGGACATGGGGAATGATGTAAATACCCGAATTTCCCCTTTTTCGTAGCGTAAGCTTTTTAAAATGATGTTCAAACATTGCTTCGTCATGGTTAGAATATGTTCTGAGGGAAAATATCATTGTGTGTAGGACGTAGTTTTAAAAATTGATTTGTAGATAATTATCTTTCAGTCTTTTTGGACTCGGGTATTCAGTAACGCTGCTATGATTTGAACACAAGTTTGTGATGCATTCGGTATAACCCCAGTGGTCATAGAACTTCAGTGCATTTTCGTCTTATTTAGGTTGTTGCGAATCAGGATATTTTTTTGCTATACATGACATTATCTCGCAATATGTGGGGCCCACAATTTACCTTAATATTCTTATAGTAATGATGTTTCAGGATTAAGCAAATAGCAGTCAGCAGTGTTGGGAGTTATTAGCTGAGATGAGACTGAATTCTGCCACATGTGTTAACGTATAATACTGGCCGGCTAAAAAAGGATGGAAAAAGGATCGACTTCAATCCGATTGCTATGCTCGGCGAAAGGTCGGTACAAATTGCAATGGACGGGTGTCAGTGGGGGGAGGGGAGGAGAACCACCATGACGCAGCATGCTCCCAGTAATCACATCGTTCTGGTGTCAGGCGGCACTCGTCGCAGCTGCAAGGTCACGCAGCAGGCTCAAGGTCGCCGGTTCCGTCTGTCGGCGTCCGGCGGCAAGTGGCGTGATCTGGCAAAACTGTGCGCATTTGAGCGGTAACGTGGGCTCGTTCATCGCAGATCACCGAATTGACAGCGGCTACTGGGACCAGGAGTCACAGCAGGAGCAACAGTGTAGGCGCAAAGTGAGGCAGGCACACGCTGTAGTGATAGCGCCTTTGAGCGTGGAATGTTCTAAACGTGTTCGAGTGAACGATTGCCGTAGAAGTTCCAGGGGGACAAAAATGTGCGGATCATCAACGCAAGTACTGGAGTGCTGCTTCCAAACTCCGAATGTTTTCAAAATAATGCGGGGAAAGTCGCAGTTTTGCTTATATCATTCAACTCACACAACGCCTCTGGCCAGAGGTGATATTTTTTTTCACAAACCGATCGGGCAGATAACACTCAGTTTCCGTAGACATTTCATCTCAGCTGCTGCGTTTTCCCATTGCATAAAAACGGCTGGATCAGCTATTCCAGTGACAACGAGAACAGTCCGCGTCGACCGTGGAGGCTCCCGAAAATCATTGGTCTTGCTGAAATCGGTGCTAGTCCCATCAGTATTACCATCAGACCCACGTTTCAGTCCGCGTTGACTCATACACGAATCCCGACTCACAAGCGTTTTGGCCTCGGACTCGTGTGAATCGCTGCCATCATTTCCCGAGATTGGACTGGAACTCAGACTCACAGAATGACAGAACGCGGATTCGGTGGTAATTTCCACTTTCTTTTCCAGCCGGGGCTGGCGCAACTTCGCCGACGCCTGACGGTCAGAGCAGTATGGCGGTCCCATCCTAGCAGCCCAGGGCTGACACCGCAAGGCGATACCGCTGCTGCATTAGTGCACCATTACATTCCAACCGTCTTTTCACCAGAGCAAGGTACATTCCACAGCATCATCTGCTAAATATCCAGTGCGACGTTTCGTGCTATACAGGTACCAAATTACGTGTTTGAGAGAATGTGAAGCAGTCATGCTCTTCCCGTTCTGTCTGACTGGTCGTTGCCCTTTTGGCGTCGTGAGCGGTGAACGCTTCGTGGAACGATTTCTGCAGGCATGGATTCGACGCAGCCATTAACGGGACGCCGCTGAGTTGGATGGTTTGCCTTCACGTGCGAAGAGGCAGGTGAATGCAGGGGCAGGTTTGGGAGGCAGGCAGGGCAACCCCTGATCTCCGGTAGAAGTTTAACATTAACCCTTTGGCGTTGCATGGAAAGACACGAGTGAAAAAAACTGGCTTGTCCTCCTATCTCTGGAGGGGCCCCGCCGCCACTGGATGAACGCCGCTTCCGTGTTAAATCCAGGTCATACTCGCAGGCTGATATTCATACTCATTAGAGGGCGTCGGATGGCTACGAAGCTTGTTCCTGGCCACAATGTTACAAACACCGTATCGCGCTTAACACTCCGGCGCCCGGCAAAGCTCCGGGCCTGTGCGTCTGCTGAAAAACGGCAAACAACCGACAAACATGGCGGCCATCAGCTGATGGCGGCCGGGGCGGCCGGGGCGGCGCCCGCCCAGCGCCGCTGCCGCGCTCTTTGGTGCAGGTCAGGCGCGACACGCAAGGCGGCCCGATAACCTGACTGCCGAGTATGGTCCTGTATCGTCCGGACGCGAATACAGCATGATGCATGATGTATGATGATGTGCATATATGATATATGATATATGATGTTGTCTGATTGCGATAGATGGTGATAGACGTATGATGAACCTTGCGCATCACGCTAATTTGACTACTGCTTGTCGTTTACTTCGTTATATGGCGGTTCTAAGCCGTATTGTTCTGAAACTGCATCAGTATCAGTTGGTATGAAGTTATAAGTCGAACATATGGATGAAACTGACGTGGTTTTTGTTTCCCTGTCCTGCGACTGGTAGATACAAGGTGTCCCGTGAAAAGTTATCACATTTACTCCCTTAATAAAATTCCTCTGCACAAAGCAAGGTCGGCATTTCATACATCGCGTGAAAGGAAATTCTTGGGAGATTTTGTTGTTGCCTACTTGGCATTCTGTATCAAGCCCCCACCCAAGTTAGTTGGCAGCACAAGCGTTTCATGGCGTACTTTTCCTACTAGCTCATAGGGTTTGCGTGTCAAATGCCTCATTTTCGCAGAGCTATATCTCAGTTCCCCATCGGCAAATAGCAGTCATTCTCGCACCGTATGATAGTTTGTTTCATTGCCTTTTGACGATATTGATAACTTTTTTCATCTCACGAGTAAAACTCCTATGGCGCACCGGATGAAAACATGCCTGCACCGGACTCCCCGGTTTTCTGAGGTTCCCGAATGACTACTCGGCCGCGTTAGCGCAGCTGGTAAATGCTCTGGGTGCGGAGCGTAAGGTTGCAGGATGGAATACCAGGCTTGGCGTCCTTTTCGGGCTGTGTATGAGACGCCTTTTCACGGATTTTGGTGATGATCAACCCAACTGTGCATTTCTTTTTACATTTCCTTGAGAATGTATTATACTTGCAATTGCGTGGCATTTTGTTAGGACGACAATAAGGGTCTTTCAGACGACGTCTTCAGATACTGAGCATCGTTTGGCACCATACCGATTTACAACGGTCTTTCATGCAATTTAGAATGAGCTTTTTCAAACACAATCTTTCATCGTGTTCGAAACTTCCCATGATTTAATTTCAGTTTTCTTGTTTTAGCACATGATAATGCATGAAGGGATGCTGGTATTCGTTATATGCCTACACACCGTTTTTTTGTCTTATTAAAAGACCCATGAAGTGAAAGTGACTGAAGCTTATCGTTCATCATGTGTTTTTTGTCTGTATTTTGGTCAGTTTTGTAACAGTAACATTATTTGGCAGCATATTCAATGGAATATAATTAATGCCATATATACGTAATGTAATATGACATATAAATGTAACAGTAACAATAACAATAACAAGGTCACAAAGGCAGTCACAGATGAGAGGTGCAATAAATTAAAAAGGGAAAGATTTAAAATGGCAAGAAATAAAGCATTAATAATACGAAAAATAATAGCAATGATGATAATGAAATAATGCCGACAGTTCATGCTATTTATTTAACTAAGCTTCAGCCTAACAACAAACAGTTAACTAGCGCAGACCGCTTGGCTCGGGGGGGGGACATGGCCCCATGGCTCCCTCCCTTGGCTACGTCCCTGGTGGTATATATAAGCCTTTCACTACGAACATACTCGAGCAACAGTAATGTCAAGACCAAAACACAGCGAAAGGCAAATATATGGCAAAAACTAGAATACAGTGTCCTGTATGCATGGTACCATTCACTGTAAAACTGCTCCGTGACAAGTAACAAGACTATAACATGGTGAGCCCAGGAGCAGAACTAAAAAATGTCCTGTATGCAACGTGCCCACAGCAAAACTATTGCGGGACAACGGCGAGACTAGAACTCGGTAAAAGAAATACATATACAGAATACAGAATACATAAAACAGAATATATGAAAATACAGAGCCATAAAATCATGTCGCCAGTGTCAAAGATACGGCGGCTAAAATATCCACCATAATCGGAACATCTGAGTCATCTTTGCTTGAAAGTAAAGATACCAAATTCTAGATGGAACAATGAGCTGTACTAGGTACGAGACGATTCGGTACATTTGTAGTATTATACCGAAATATTTAAGACTAGACTTTGTTCTACCCGTTGTCTGGTGCCCTGTTCTGCATCATGTTCTGGATGAACATGGAACAGAAAGAGCAAAACAGTTCGAATTTTTCTCCAGACAAAATCTACCATCTTTTTTAAGAGAAAATTTAAAGAGTAAGCCGTACATTTAAAGAGTAAAATTTAAAGAAAAGTCGGTAAAATTTAAAGAGTAAGCCAAGCCGCGTTGCTCCAACTAGAAGAACAATACTCAAGCTGAAGAGGAAGTTTCTGGCTCACGGGACGTTGGCGAGCCGACCTAAAGGTCAGTCTGACCGCCCCACCACCGTACCAAGCCCAATAGGGGTCGAAAAGGTCTCACGTGGTATCATCACTGAGCCCAAAACCTCATTTCGTCCTCTCGGACAATGCGTGGGCATCTCAACGTCAGCAGCCTATAGAACCTTGAAAAAGCCTCCACCTGATCCCCTATAAGATAAAACTCATGAGACACGAAATTCATCTGACCAGGAAGAAAGACTGAGGCTGTCACCTGGCTAAAAGAGAAGTCTGCTTCCTCTGACATCTTCATCGACCGCCCGTGGTTTTCCAACGAGACACGTTTTCATTTGCGTGGAAATCGCCGGTTGCCGCTGCTGGGACCAGCAGTCAACTGTATCAAGTCAGGAGATACGCACAACTCCCTTGCACTCGCCCAAAGCGATTTTGAGTGACTTTTGACTTTTGGCTTTTGGTGCGCCATGAGCAGTCAGGGGGTCATCGGCCCTTCTTTCAGGATCGCCAGGGAAACACCACAATGGTCAGTGCAGATTGCTACATGGTAGTGTTCAGTCGGTTCTGGGAGGAGCTAAACCGGAAGTGCGCCGACACTATCCACCTTCGCGGCTGCAGCAGGACGGTGAGCGTCCCCACATGTCTCGGGTGGCTCTGCGATGGCTTCAGGAGCACTTCGGGGGTCGTGTTGTTTCCAAGGAGACGGCGATTTCTTGGCCTGCTCGATCCCCGGATCTAACATCCCCAGATTTCTTTCCTTTGGGGTTATCTGAAGGACCAGGACTCGTCCACAAATCTGAAAGACCTGGAGATGGAAATCCGACCGGCGTACAAGAAGATTCAATCGGACACGTGCACCCGAGCCGTAAGACAGGTTATGCGGCGGGCTGAGCTCTGTGAAATGTGGATGGGGACAGTTCGGGCACGCGCTGTACTTCGAAGTGGGTGCACTAACCGTGGCCTTTTGTTATGGGGATAATTTCTCGTAAATGTAGCCTCGTTTGAACCCTGGTCCAGTGTATGACATTGATAATTGCCGGAGCTATTGACGTGCAAGATGTCGTAACTTTTTTTTTGGGGGGGGGCAACCTGTACTTCGCGCAATTGCATAAACGTTAGGGACCAGGAGCGGTCATGGAGATGCGCTCCAGCATAGTGGAGGGAGTCGGTTTGCTCGGTGGCTCTGTAGACCATAAACGGTAGCTCAGCTGGAGCGCTGGTCTTCCCGTCTTGGTAAAACGGGTTCGAGTCGCCCCGGCGCTCGATATTTGACCCGCAATTCATCTGGCAATTGGCCAACAGATGGCCGCGCCGACTACTACGCGGTCGTGTCGCACCTTGCGCGCCGGGCGGCACGTTAAACATTCACCACAAAATCAGCCGTTGCCCGGTATTGCGCAATCAGGTGTAGGAGTCTCGAGTCCATGCAATAAGTTCTTAGCGCGGGCTTCGATACCTGACATCGCCCTACCAAACACCTAGAATGAAAATGATAAAAATGTCTAATTTCCAGCAGTCTTCAACATTAAAGCAAACAGCCGCGGACGAGTCATGTTCAACCGTGAAAGCCTATTGGTTCCCCCTAATCGCGGTTGGGGGAACACGGTCGAGATGGTCCACCCTGGATACTCCAATGCGTTCTTCTCGTCTTTTCAAAGCATTTCCATCGGTGGCTCTACTTTTTCTGTGGTACGTTTGGTTCCTGGGACTTTGGGCGTGCTCCTGAACCCCCTGCCGGCGAAGTTGAATCCGGAGGCCGGTCCGGAAGGGCTAAATGTCCCAAAGTTATGGTTCAGCTGTGACAAACAGTGGAGGCAGTCATTGCCCTAGGCTCTCCCCACTGTCGTCAGTCCTTCAACGTCGCCCTTCAGCGAGCAGACCACGTGGCGTGACGTCACGGCCACGCCCAGCACGGTATGAGTGCTGGGAGGTCTCAGGGTGGTGATTCGGTATAAATACCGGACGTCACCAGCGTTCTGTACCAGTTGTAGTTACGCGACAACTCAGCACCTTCATGATGAAACTCGTAAGTAGCAGTAGTTCTGGGTAGCATTGCGTGGTTTGCCGGAATAATTATGCATGGATGCGTCTATTTTTATGCTGTTTTTTTTTGGTCGCGTGTCAAATCAAGTGCTTTTCGCAATGCGACAGTAAATGGCAGACAGAAATGTGTTTTCCTTGGGGCTGCAACGGCCGAAAAAAAAACTAGAACATTACATACCACATTGTTCGAAAACATAGGAGTTAGTCGCGTGATATCCATGTAGACGGACAAAGGATTTTGCACACGATATATGATGTTATGCGCAGAGCAATGGATGCGCTTTCCGTGGACCGTAGGTCGGTTCAGTTTTCTTGCTGTAATTATCTGTTCACGATTATAGTTTTCCATCAACGTCATGTCTCTGTGGCAGTTCGTCCATGTCTGTGTGAACTGTGTTGAAAGAAACAGTCCGCTTAGGTTTTCTGACCGTGAGACACTTGAGTCCTTCTCGAACTGCTCTGAGATGATTCACTTGAATACATGCTGAGCCAGTCGGAGCAGCCGCAAATTCTGAATGCCGGCTATAGAGTAGGCCGGCTGCCGTCCGTGCCTGTAGTTCATATTACTGCCAGCGGTGGCGCTAGCGTCGGGTGAGTCCATGCCCATGCCGTCAGCTGCGTAGTTGCCGGGCCCTGCGGGATCTGATGGCGGTGCCAACTTCGTGTTCTAGCCAGGGACTCAGTCAGTGAAGACGCTCGTATCATTTCCAGTTTCTGAAATGGCCAGTGTTGCTGCTGGGATCCTGTTTAATTTCCTTTTAATTTTAAGTTTAATTTAGTTCAGGAGGCACTGAGTGACGGTCGCCACCACAGTTCAGCTTCTTTAGCGGTGTCTGTGCTGTGTTTCAGCTCCTGACCGTGCTGGTGGCGACGCTGCTGGGCGCTGTGCTGGCCGCCGAGGACCAGCAGGCAGATGAAGGCTACCTGACCACCACCTACGCCGCCCACCCGGCCTACTACGGCGGATACTCTACCTACAACGCCTTGCCGTACGCCTACCACCACGCCTGTGAGTGGCTGAACTCCGACCCTCCGTGATGCCAAGTCCGCAAGCCAATGATATTGCTATCTAGCACCAAGTGACTCAGGAACGGTTATGCACGAAATTACGTTTTGGCAGTAAACGCGTTTCTAATGAGTACCCATGTCTGCTTGAAAGGCTGATGATTCCACTCCTTGTCATTTTACAGTGTGAGGGCTTTGAGGCACTTGTCTGCGCTGGGCCTTTTTGATGTGATTTTTGTGATTTTAATATTGCGATATATTTCGAAAACCTGGTCTGCGCAAAGTGCAATTTTTCGTAAGTTTGCGTCATTAAGTTGTATGAACAGTTGCTCTTCGTTCGCACATGGCATGAACTAGTGCAACATGCCATTCACAAACGACACTGTCTGAAGATCCCGTGCAGTATTAGCACACGCTGCCTGTCAGACCCATCTTAACATCTGTTTCCTGTTGAATTGCAGATCGCCCGGTTGTGACGACGTACGCCGCTGGATACGCGGGCTATCCTCACGTCTACGGTGCCGGCTACCTCTACTGAGACCGGTAGATACCGACTCATCTACGCCATACTCTGATGACGATCCACTGCCCAGTAACAAGGATTTCGGAGAGCTAGCTGTAAAACGGTCAGTGAGAGCTGTATCGCTTTGCTGCGGGGGAACGCAACGCCCGCTTTAAACACTGTCATCAATACATCTGAATCTCTGATACTGAGTCTTGTGCAGGAGTCTCAACGACGTCTCCACAGCGGGCTTTGCGAAAGCCAGAGAGTCGACTGGTTCGCATATTGCGACCCTTTGGAATGGGGCAAAGTATGCTCAGTTTAAAAGACATTCCTGAACGGCAAAGGGACACTATAGCCGTATCCTTTGCCTTTCACGCTGTTTTTTCTTCAACCTTGGGGAGAAACTTGAAGAAAGTGTAGGTTTTGGGGAAAGCGTGTTTGCGAGGACGAAACCAGACTCGAGGAAATTACTTCCAAAACGTCAGCAGGAGTTAGATGTAAAATATTCAGTAAAAAATCATAACCGCTTCATGACCCTGAAGATGGGCCGAAAACCTCTGAACAGAATGGACAGCAAACCACTGAGCTTGTTTCATATGTCCAACATATTTATGCGTTTAAAACTCCTTATAAGTGCAAAGAATAACAAGTGAAAAAAGCACCACGCTAGGTCATGAAGCTACCAGCCCCATCGCCTCGCTCGTCGTTCACAAAAGAAAACGTTTACAAAAATGCCGAAAATCATTTGCAGACCGTAAACTGTCTTGCATCAGCCATAAGCAGCATAAAGCTATTGGAAACCCATTGTAACTTCAAGCTACCTGTATGTGGTCACGCCTCAGATCAGGCGACGGAACTCGTAACCTTTTCTGTTCTTTACGAACGGAACAAAATAAAGGTTGCGTTGCAAGAATTATGCCAGGAACAAGCGATCGAGGTTCCATTTCTGTAAAAAATAAAGACCTCGCTCCATATTGTACAAAATGGCAGGATATCGACCAGGTGAGGGAAAACTAAACGGGATTGACGAAGCATTTCCACGATTGACCATAAAACCGCCAAAGAAAACCGAGGAATAACTTGTTCTGAACATGTCAGTGAAGAAGGGGTGGGGAATGTTTAAATGATGTTTTATGTGTTCATGGCTTATAGTATGATGCATCTTCGATGTCTGTTCACGCCATATATGTATGTATGTATTTATTTCGGACTCTCCATATGATGGATTTTCAGGCATCCAAGTGAATTTACAAGAGTCGCGGAAGATGAAAAATATCGGTACTAAGAGGCAGCAAATTACAATCGACACTCATTTCTCAGACATATATCAAGCTAGACTGGCCTTGGAGTTGCGTTACTGGTAGCACCTGACATCCGGACGTCTGAAGACAGTGTGTTCCATTTTTTACAAGCAAGAAACATAAATGAACGCCGCGCAAACTCAGTGCGAACTCGCGGCAGCTGCAGCAGTTCGTCAGCTGTTGCCCGAGTAGGGCGGACAGGTACCTCAGAACGACGATCTAGTCGCTCGCGTAACATGTCAGAAGCGTGGGTGACTCGCAGAACGTTCCGCAAGATTTTGATATTCCGTTCAGTAATCATGTCTTCAACTCTGTGCCATCTTAGATCTAACAGTGCTGGTGTTATCCGACTGCGGCTCCTAATGTTGTTGACAATGCTGGCGCCGAAGTTTGACTTTTTCTACTCTTTGCCTTTGTGCCGCGGTGCTATGACCACATTTATATTTGTCTGATTTTTATAGTAATATATATATATATATATATATATATATATATATGCATATATAGATGCTTGTAAGTGGAACGAAAAACCCTGATGGCTTGAATTGAACATCACACATAGTACCTTTATCATACATCACATGTTTAAGAAGGACTTAACAGCACTCAGTTCTGATGTTGTGATAACCAGAACCAAAATTATGCAACTCATAGATTTGTCTGCACAGATTCCTTCATAAAATTCACCACAGTGGTCACAAAGAAAATAATTTCCATAAATAAGTGGTCTTGAGAATGCAGGTAGCCGAGCATTCAAACTTTCAATATTTAAATATTTGGAGGAATATTCGAAATCCGAAAAAAACCAAATGCGTAAATCGTTGTCAAAATAATCAGAAACATTGAAATAATGGAACTGTTACCAAAGAATATGGAACGATTTTAGTGTCTAAGCATCAAAATGTCTAAACATGTGACTGAGCATAAATAACAAAGTTATTTTATCCTCCCGCCCAGCGCCAAGTTTCCGAATACAATACAGCCGTTAAAAGAACCTACATCATTCGACACTTACACGAGGTGTACATACCTGTCTGCGGAATGTCAGACTCATTGTGTAATTCCAACACATTGACTATTAGCTGCCATTACTGGCGTAGATATTGCGGAAAGTAGCCTGAATTTATGCGTAACAGTCCGAACACTAGGGCAGATAGCTAAACACTTCCAGAGGCTGAGGGCACGTCGTTTCACGGCTCAGTCGCATTTTGACAGCTTTTCAGACCGTCTCGCCTAATGCAACCGTCACTTTGCTATTGCCTGAAAGCGATGTCGCGGCCCAGATCATTCTGACTGACCATTCGAGGATGGCGAGCACACAGCGGCGGTGTCGCTTCCGGTGCGCTGACTCGGGCCAGGCAGCGGCGGTGGCTGTAGTGCTCGAGAACTTCGCTCGGATCTTTTTAACAAAGGAATTACTTCTTGGATTGCGTTACGCTTTGGATCTTTTTGACACGGAATTTCGAAGAAATTACGGGAATTAAGAAAGGAGTGATGCGTTTTGTACGGCTCAACTTGCAGCATTTTTAAAATGTTTCGAGTTGTTGTGGCCTCCTTCCGGGTCCGTCGGTCGTGCCAGCCATGTCGCCTGTGCCTTTCGCTGCCCTGGCGCTGTGGCGCTGGCCTGGCGCTGTGGCGCTGGCCTGGCGCTGCCCTGGCGCTGTGGCCGCCCGCCGGGGAAGAGGCGGTCAGCTTGTTATCAGACAGCGGACGAAATCGACACGCCTAGTACCGCTGAGTTAGCTTCAGAACACCGCGAGTTGTGGTGAACGTCTGGATCCATCCACTCTGGCCGGGGAGAGGCGACCGCTGACAGCCACTCAATTCAGGGAGCTCAGTCCCAGTCAAAGCGGTGGAGCATTGTCATCCGGCCACAGCGATGCAGCGCCCTGACCGGCCGGCTGGTCAAAACGCCCGCCGTGCCATAATGATATCTTGAGGAAGGGAGCTGAAGCGTCTGTAAATCTGCGTTAAACCGACAGTCATGGTTATCCGATAAGGAGAGCGATCTCGATCTGACGTTGAAACGGCTCATAGCCGTCCGGCGTGTAAAACGATGTTTTACTTTCAACCGGCTCGCGGCTGTCTGTTGCGTGCATAAAGCACGCCGTTTGTTACCTTCGGTCAGCGTTCGGAATCGGCCTGTGCTTGACAATGCGTTAACCTTGAAAAACCGAGCAATCTTCTGATGATTGCTGCATGGTTCAGTGGCAGATAAACGCACAGCTATTGGCCTATCGCAAGTACGGATTTGGCATATTTTTTGCGCAGACCCAGTCGTCATAGTAAATGAAAACTTAAGCGCCTGTTCGCCGACCACAAACGGTCTAGGTACGAATGACAGGCACGTGCTTATCCAGTCATGGTCATCAGGGTGCACGCCATCTCCTCAACGTCATAAACAGTGGCCACCGTCTATATGGCGTCAGGCAGTTTTCGTATACACTGCGCCAGTTCAGCCCGCACATGGCAAGTCAGTTAAGAGGGCTGGGCTGCGGACCCAGAAATCACTGCGTCCAATTCTTGCGCAATAGGGGCGGAAAATAGCGCATCTTTGCGTGCAAGGGTTCCGTGTAATCCTCATGGTCTGACCGTAAAGCCAAGAGGTCATAAATGAATGCATCTGAACAGACACCGACTCACATGCTTGTATTCCTTTGACGTTAGGCATCATCTCAGTGTTAATATGGGTGTGTGCTTGAAACTAGGTAAACACTTTAGGTTAAACTGCAGTTATTAAAAGAATGGGTGTCTGAAATGCCACATGTACAAAACTGAGAATGCGTCTTTGAGAAATGATGTTCTAGATTGGTGAATTATCTACCCACATATGTTTTGGCGTTCTAGCACATTAATTTGTCTGAAACCTGACATGACTGCCTGGATACTGTTGAGTCCAGAAACAACATATCCTGCTTTTTATGTCTTCAGACTGTATCTTTTAATGATTTTCGTGTGAAATATTACTGATTTATCTTCAAAGAGAGCAAACATGCCAGGTTCAGATGAAGACTTAACAAGCAGGCCTGATTATGTTTCTTTGATAATATTTTATATTTCCGGATATTTATATTTTGGGATATTTTGGGAACATCACAAATCCTGTCAGTACGCTATGTATTGTTACTTCAAAAATGTCTGTATTTTTGACCAGGCTGAATTCCAGCCAGTTAGGTTGTGCTATGGCAAATGTTATAATCTCCAATACCTTTTCTCATGTAGTATTTCGTGGAATAGCAGTGGAACACTGCGGAAAGGGGGGTGACATACACGATTTTTGCCTTGTTTCTTTCCATGCACTGCCTCAGGGTTAATGTGAAACGTTCCCTGAGAAAATCTACTGCCCCTAACTTGCAATTTTTGTCCGCTTTCTACAGACATCACCTGATGTTTGTCCAAACTAATTTAAACCCAACTGATCACATCCTGATCGAGACAAGCCAGGAAAAACCGGACTGGTCTGGTCCGGCCTGGTCTGTTCTGGTATGTTCTTGTTTGCCTGGTCGTGTTCCACCCCACCCTGTCCCATCCTGGTTGCCTTTGTTTCCCATACAGTTTGCTGAATGGTCTGGTCTGTGTTGGTCTGGTCCAGTATGGCCCAGCCTGGTCTGGTTCAGTCTGGTCTATTCCGGTCACGCAATGTATCAGTCCTTTTCAGTACAGTCAAGTGCCGACAACAGTGCCCCCATGTCCGGTGCTGGTGATGTGACTCCTCTCCGTGCAGTGCTTCATACACCGGCCGGTGGCGCCTCCACTTGCAGCGCTGGCGACAGTTCCTCCACGTCCGGTGCCGTAGTCGCTGCAACAGCGGAACAGCTGGCTGACACAAACCGTGCGTCGAAATATGCCGACTGGACCACGCGTCAAGTCCAGACGACCTAACAGTCACGACGTTGACCCACTAGCCAACGAGCAGAACTGCCTACCTACCGTACACCATCACACATAAGCTCAGAGCGTTGGCTGAGCAGGTCAGATCTGGTGCGGTGGCCCATCTGCCCAGGGATACGCTGCTCATACTGATCACAAAAGTAAGAGAGATAGAACAGATCACGACCAGGGGAGGATCCAGCGGATGGTTTGGGGAAGGGGGCAAACAATAATTTTCTGGTTGTGGATGGTACGTCAGCGCCCGGGGGGAGGAGTTGAGCAACTCCAAACTCTGGCTGTGTCGTAAAAACTATGCGTTTTTTGGGGTGGAGGGGCTAATGGCTACTTCACCTTCCTAATTGTGGTTGCGGGGGGGGGGCATGGCCGAGATCCCCCGATCCGCCAATGATCATGACTCGCGCGTTTTCCTCAGAGCCAGGAGTTGTAGGTTCTCTAGAATGCTAAAATCCAGCCGCAGCCACCATTAAAATTTAAGCCACGCAAGCGTTTTCGGGAAACAGCAACGCTGGAGAGGACGATTACTTCGGACGCACGTCGCGGTCAATCTACTCTGCGCACGAGACGTCGGACTGGACAAAGTACTTACGGTCCAAAGAGACCACACGTGCTAACGTAGTCCTCCCGACTGCCAGCCCTAGTGTTCCATACGTCACGATGTGTGTTGTGCAGGTGCCAGCGGTGATAATCTGTTCATTGTAAATAAATGTTGAGGTAACTTCCCGTCTACGACTGTGACAGACTCATTGCATTTGAGGTCCCATGACTCGTAAAGGAAAGCCATGCTATATTATATACGATATGCTATATATATGTAATATTAAAGAAACATGTGGAACATCAATAAGTGTCAATCATCAATAATAATGATAATTAATCAATCAGCTCAACGCTCCAGGTGATCGTCCACATTCTGCTCCGCTGGCACTCACAGCTCGGGCCGATACGGCCGACACGTATCAGTGGCAATAGCGCCAACGTCGCATGGTTTCGGAATCTGTGATTGTCAAGTGGTCGACTCGATATTGGCTCGGGTGTTGCCCATGATACTGTGCCTCGACCGCAATGAGGACCAACTGGCTGAGTTGGTCCTGGTCAGCTCTGGGTCGATATAGTCACTTGGCTGTTCCAAAATCATTGGTATTTCAGACTCCCGACTGCTTATATAACGTACTAGGGCGCCTTTGCCATCTCTGTTATGAGATTTATCCCGGCCATTAGACGACTGAACGTAGCTGGCACCGTGGCACAGCACCTTCAGTTAAATGGTTTCAGACGACTCCCACGCCTCAGGGGGTAGTAATTAGTGTCCAGGTCGCGGCTTTCAGGTCGTTCATGTGAATACAAAATATTCAAAAATGTAAGCAAATGTCGTTTTTCTAAACGGTGGGAATGCAATCCAGAACCTGCAGTTCTGTAATCCGAAGCTACCCATCTCTACTAATAGGATGTTCCTGTAACTGCTACAGATTTGCTTTGCGGCTAATACTTCTGTCAGTTTTCAATCAAGCTACGCTTTTTACCAGAACCTGAATGAATATGGCGAACTCAGGCTCAGGCAGAACTATGGCAGTCTTAGAAAACGTGGCAGTATTGCAGATACTCTCGACTTAATCGCACCATGCAATGAATGCAATGTTCACAGCAAAAAACCTTTGGTCCTGCGGCCTAAAAAAAGAAAAAAGTGTTCTGAAGTTCAGTCTCAAACCGAAGATATCCCTGAAACCCCATTATAAAACAAATATAAGGAACTAAAAATTCAATACGGTTGTAGTTTTAGACCAAGTGCAGCACTTCACATCGGGCATTCTAGCACTTTACCTTATCACGACTTATAAGGAGGGTGATTTCTTGGTCCGCAGCCCCAGCCGTTACGAGTTTGTGTGTCCTGACGGATGTTGCGCCGGTGCTCTGCAAGCTGCTGAAAAATATCACTTCTCGGAGCCGGTGGCTGCGTCGGCGCCGGCGGTTCCACCGACGTCGGGGTCGCTGCCGATCCCGTGGGAAAAGGGGTCGCGCGAAACCAAGCCACTGGCGTCGGCAGGAGCTAACCTCTGACACCGGGCGGCGGCGGCGTGTCGCTCTCCCGCGCTAGTGGCGGCGACCGTTGGCGCGCGCAAATGGCAAAATGAAATGCCCGTTTGACTAACGAACGTAGCGTCTGTCGTCTCACGCGTCGAACGTCAGCAGTGCATCCAGGGACGCGGGAACTCCTCCACTGCTGGGGGATCAAAGAAACATTTGGGTTGATTATTCCCAGCCGACGCCCATACCGCCAATGTAAAATTTCAAAAAGGCTGGGGGGCAGCCCCCCCCCCGCTTTCCGCGCCATGGAGAACATCGATAGTACAGGGAAAAGTAAGATAAAAGTAACATTTCGCTTCTCTCCCGGACGGTACGTCGGCAAGTTCATAAGTGCATGTAAGAAATCGTCTTGAAATTCACGCGATGCATGCCATTTCTCCATGGCATCTTTCATGAGCCGCTTCCCTACGAAAAGAAAGACGCCAGGAATCGGTTCGCTTTTTATAACGCTCTTCATCATGTTCACTTCAGATGTCAGTCGCAAAACGCACGAAACGATTACAAGACGAAAACAAATTGCCTGTCATGTCGGGTAATCGACGCCTGCTAAATAAAGACGCGTCTCACATCCCGAGGCAGTCGATTATTCGACGTGCAAGAAACGTCAAAACCCCTTATGCCAGGACCTCGTCTCAGTCACTCCGGAAGGCTCTTTGAACATCAGTTTCTGGCCGTAACGCCGGCCTGGTTTGCGCGGCGGCCGCTGATCGGCCGTTCACCCTC
Source organism: Capitulum mitella (assembly GCA_030062745.1). Classification (NCBI taxonomy): domain Eukaryota; kingdom Metazoa; phylum Arthropoda; class Thecostraca; order Pollicipedomorpha; family Pollicipedidae; genus Capitulum; species Capitulum mitella. The sequence continues at coordinate 13,564,520 of CP099854.1, forward strand.
GTTGTACGCTTCTTCCGGCCGGAGGCGGTAATTGGCGCCGTCGATCAACACGCCGGTGGCGCAACCACACGGCCATCACTGAGGTGAGGGCGGTGGCCGGCCTGGTGAAGTTGACAAAGTATGCTATCATTCGAAGCACGATATCACTAGCAGTGTCACGCATGCGACAACCTTTACTTACTGCAAGGTGGTGCGTTCCGTTCACATGTTTTACTGGTCGACTGGTGATGAAATAAGCCGCCACTATTTCGTCTTACTCTTCGCGCGATTTTGTCAAGGGGTGGATGCATGATTGGTACGTCATTATGACTGGTGGTCTCTGGGGTCAGTTGATCCTTGTCATCGATCTAAAAACGAATCGACCCACTGGTAGAGTTTTGGTCGTGAAGTTGTGCGCAGGCGCGTTCCAGCACGATGACCCTACCCGACCGTTGTGGGATTCCGGGCTTCGTTGCCGTTAGCAGTGCGGCGGTTTTCGGGTCCATCCAGGTTCAGTTGAGTTGGGAGTGCGCAGTGATGTCGAATCCTCGATAGCATACCACGAATACTGCTGGAGTCTAATGGAAACTGCGGCTTATACCTGGGCCCTATTTTGTCGTAGAGCAGATTTGTTGGTGTCAGTCTCCGATTCCGCAGACGTGCGTTGACCGATCATGGGTGAACTCAATACATCAACAGCCATCGACTTGGCCTTCAAGCATGCAGTCGCCTGAAACCGGAAGCGGTAGACAAGGTGTGCCCGTGCCGTTCACGTCAGATACCTATTACATACACAGTACATGACTCCTTGACCCAGTACTGAAAGGAAGTTTCACAGGCAGACGTCAAGATCATCTCCAGCCGTGTATTTGGTCTGAGCGCCAGGCGGCTCGGTGCCCATGCATTTCAGCCCAGGCAGACAGGCCAGGTGCGTTTCTGCGTATCTGTCTGACCTTGCGGAGATATGTCGGTCTGCGTCAATTAACGTTCCTCTGCGTGTTTGTATGCCTACCAGTGTCTGCGTGACCTAAGGTGTGTCTGCGTGATTGTATGTGCGCCGGCATGGCGGTTTGCATAATTCGTGCCTAATGCGAGTGTCTTGTATATGTGTTTGCTTGTCTACGCGTCTGGATCTGCGCGCCTGTCTTCATGTCCCCGTATGAGTGCCTGTCTACGCGACTCCCCGTGTCTCGGCCCAGTTCCCGGGTTTGTATGCGTGGCTGTCGGTTTTCGCCTGTGTACTTTCGTGTGCGTTTGTTCTCGCGTTCTATCGCATTCCATCGCACATTGATGCTTCACGTCACGCACTTATGACGTCAACTGACGCACGTTCAACGCAAGGCGGCGCACATGTCACGTCAAGCCAAGGACTTTTGACGCACGATGACACATTTCCGTCGCCATATGGCGTTCGCATGACGTCAGCGACACAACTGACGTCATTTGACGCGATAATGACGTCAAGCAACACAGTTCTGACGCCTTGCGACATACTCATGACGTCATGTAACGTCACGCGGCGTATTTGTCGTGTGACGTGACGCACCTGTGATCACTGCGACACCAGTGGCGTGACATTGGGATTTGCTGGCGGCCAGTTACACGCACAAACACCGGAATATGCCGGCTGAAGGACTATTCAGAGGCCGACCTGAATGGGCCTCCCACAGCCGCCGACATCACCGCAAAAGCACACCTCTATTTCCGCCCCTCTCGTTGGCAAAGACAGCGCGATGATGCTCACACAGCCGCTGCGCAGGCACCGTAAAACACCTCCGAAACGGCATTCGATAAATACGCGCGATTACCGTCTGTCGGCCCGCTGCCGGCACCGCCGACAGATACTCTCGTTACTGACACTGAGTGCCAATCACCGGCCCGCCGCGTGACGCTGTGTGTGACGTCACAGGGTGGGCGTGTCTACTGGAGGCCGGAGAAGGCCTCGCTGAGCAGGGTTTCCAGCTCCTTGAGGTGAGCCGTCTTGCTACCGGTGGCCGGTGAGGCACTGCAGCTGCGACCCACGTACCTGTCGACAGTACCGGTACAGAGGGATGTAAGTGACCCACGTACATGAAGACAGTACCGGTACAGAGGGATGTGACTGACCCACGTACCTGACGACGGTACTGGTACAGAGGTAGTAACTGACCCACCTACCTAACGACAATACAGGTACAGAGAGATGTAACTGACCGGGGCAGATCAGGGATAAATGTACCTGACGACAACAAACGGGAGCGGACCAGAGCAGGTCAAAGAGAAATGTATCTGACGACGACACGGGAAGATACGCCACAATACGTAGAAACCAGAGCCCACCTCACGACTCATAAAACCACAGAGAAGTGTAAAGTACCACAACGCTGAGAGACGCTGTTCCCCACAGACACAGCCTGACAAAAATACAAATTCCTGGGTGGAAAAAGACCACGCACAGAACGGCCCTGACTAAAATACTGAAAAGCGTATCCGACCAAAGGATGTACAAGGAAACGTACATACCCTAAACATGTAATCCAAACCTAAATATGTACAGAAACAAATCTGAACAACACACGTATAAAGGAACGCGTCTGACCAAAACGCATACAGAGAAACGTATCTGACTGAAACGCAGACACGTCCCTGTTCAAAACACACTCCTTTTGCAAGTCTTTCAAACAGACATGTCTCACCACTGTCTCTGACCCTGCCTGCTTCCCCCCCCCTTCCGGTCCCAGCTTCCTCACCTGATGACCTTGGCCGTGCCGGAGGTGGTCTCAAATCGTGGCTCCACGTATGCCCAGGCGCCGTTGTTCTTGGCCTCCTCCTGGACCCAAACCACGTCCACCTCGGCCGGGTACTGGTCCAACTGCGCCTTTCACTTCGTCGAACGGGAACGGAGACAGCTGGCGGCCGGGCGGCGCGGTCAGCTGACCGAACAGCGCCCAGACGCGAGTTCGAAACCGGGCGAACGCGCGCTGTACCGCGGGGAAAGGTTACGATACACTTGGTGGCGCAGTTACGAAAGCGACCGTCACTCGTAGCTTGCTGCGTGGTTATGCCAAACACACACCACTGGAGCCTAACCTGCTCCAGGCGGATGATGGCCACGCGGTGCTGGAGCTCGAGCTCCTCTCGGCGCCGCTCCAGGTCGAAGTAGACTTTGCCGCTGCAGAAGAGGAGGCGGCGGACCTCAGCCGGGGCCTGGGCCGCCGGGCCCACGTCCGGCAGCAGCCTGCAGAGGTCACCGCCGGATCAGAGGTCACAGCGAGGCCAGAGGTCACAGCGAGGTCAGAGGTCGCGGCGGGGCCGGGCGTCGGCAGGACAGGGTCAGAGGTCACAGTGAGGTCCGAGGCCACGGCGGGGTCAGGCCACGGAGGTGTCAGACGTCAGGACAGGGTCAGAGGTCACAGCGGGAATCAGAGGCCAGCAGGACAGGGTCAGAGGGACGGCGTCAATGGTCAACAGAACAGAGGAACAGGTCAACTGTGACCGGATTAGGGGAACAGGGCCAGAGATCAGAAGAAAACAGGAACAGGGTCAGAGGTCAACAGAACAGGGACGGGGTAGCTGGCCGACAGGCGTCTTTAATGTTGTTGCGGTATATGGAAAACAGAGAGGAATACATTTGCATCGGAGGTAGCGAAGGGTTTTGGCTTTCGTTATGCCTCCATAATTTCCGCTACCACTTCCTTGTTATTCAGTTATCACCGATTCAGAACTGAATCGATTTACTTTTTACAAACTGCTATCAATCGGAATCGGAGTCCATTCCTTGCTCAGCGAATCAGGCGGTGGATCGATTCACTTTAGCTGAATCACCCGGCCCCCTCACCTTCTGAGCTCGGCGCCTACAGCTCCTGAACTCGGTGCCCTCACCTCCTGAACTCAGTGCCCACAGCTCCTGAACTCGGCGCCCTCACCTCCTGAACTTGGTGCTCTCACCTCCTGAACTCGGTGCCCAGAGCTCCTGAACTTGGTGCCCTCATCTCCTGAACTCACTGCCCTCACCTCCTGAACTCGGTGCCCACAGCTCCTGAACTCGGTGCCCTCACCTCCTGAACTCGGTGCCCACAGTTCCTGAACTTGGTGCCCTCACCTCCTGAACCTGCTGCTCTCACCTCCTGAACTCGGTGCTCTCACCTTCTGAACTCGGCGCCCTCACCTCCTGAACTCACTGTCCTCACCTCCTGAACTCGGTGCCCACAGCTCCTGAACTCGACCCCCTCACCTTCTGAGCTCGGCGCCTACAGCTCCTGAACTCGGCGCCCTCACCTCCTGAACTCGGTGCCCACAGCTCCTGAACTCGGTGCCCTCACCTCCTGAACTCACTGCTCTCACCTCCTGAACTCGGTGCCCTCACCTCCTGAACTCAGTGCCTTCCAGCATCGTGTCGAAGCCGCTCTGGGCGCGCGGGTGGCGCAGCAGCGACTTGGGCGTCATCAGGATCAGCGGCTTCCTGAACGGCAGGTAGATCTGACGCCGCAGGATGTGGAAGTAGTTGCTGGGCACGCTGCAGTTGGCCACCTGGCGGCGGCGAGGGGAACAAGGTCACGAGGCGAACGGCGAAACTCCACATTCCCTGGCGAGGCATCAGTCGGTCAGCTGTGGTGGAGCTGCTGACTGGACTTGTAACCACAATGCTGCAAAGTTCTGCACCTGTCTGTACTCCCTAAAACCGCTAGCCACAGTTCTGCAGCTGGCAGCTGCAGAACTGTGGCTCCACGGTCCTGCAGCTGCTGGCTGTACTCACAATCATGTTGCAGTCGTGCAGCTGGCGGATGGCGAACTCATCGGCGGCAAACGGCGGGAAGTACTCCGGGTCGTCTGAGCACATCTGCAGGAACCGCTCCAGCCGGGCAGAACTGTGCTCCGGACCCTGCCAGGTCAGGTCAGGCCAGTTCAAAGGTCATATCGTTCTTCACGCTTGCGGTAGGATCCGACTAGAACAGGGTAATGCACAGCATAGCACGTCAGGACACTGGGAAATGCAGAGCACATAACATGTCAGGTCAGGTCAGGTCAGGCTAGGTCACGGCAGCTCGCCTCGGGCCACATCAGTTACGGGACTGACGACTTAGTCATGGCATGCCAGCACTCACCATGCCCTCCATGCCATGAGGCAGCAGAAGGGTCAGACCCGACTGGCGCACCCACTTGGCCTGCCCGGAGGCGATGAACTGGTCGATGATCACCTGTCGGCAGGACGGAACGTCAGGCCGCCCTGCGACCAATCCGCCCGCACAAACGCGGGCCAATCAGGGGCGACTTGGAATGACGAGAACCAATCACGTGTGTCCGAGTGAAAACAGACCGATTAAACACAAACCAACCATGACAGGGCGTGTAAAGGACCTTGACCACTACCAATCATCGCGGTAAAATCAGAAAATGTTTATAAGCCCCGAGGTGAGAACATCTTACCGACATTCGACGATGAACACTGCACACACTGCACCATACTGGATGGGTTCTGGCTGGATTTAACTGCAGTGTCAGGTATGCTTTACAATGTATAAAAACCCGCCCACCTCATGTCCTTTAGCCCACAGTCAAAGCCACTCCGCGACACAAACGCAGAACAGTCGTGCGACACTGCCCCATGCCTAAAGAGCAACGCGACAATAGTTAATTTCTACGGCTTTCAAATGAAATGAGGCCTAGCGGCTTTACGACACAAACACTTGGGACCCACGCAAGGATCCACGTTTGGGAAATGGAGTGACACAATGTTTCTGGTACCATAAATCCGCGGCACACGTTAACAGTTCCCTAAAAATCCGCAGCAATCGATCACGCACCCATTAACCCTTTGGACCTTGCTCGGCGAACACGTCAAACACCATTTCGACCGTGTAGAGCACTACAAATCGCACAACACAAGGCATTTATAAGAATATGATCAATAATACCAAATGAGATTTAATAAGAAACAAACTTAAAAGCAGTCTGTAAATAATAAGTACATAAGATACGAAATGTATAAAGAACACAGAACTAATCAATACACATTAACGAATGAAAAAATAGCATAAAATTAATCAATAGCTGCTAAAGAATCAATGATTAATAAAACCAATGGCTAGTAAATAGTCGCACCGGCTGCGGCTGCGGCCGCGGCGCCACCCCTGGCGGCGGCCGGCCGGGTCGGAGCTAGAGCCACCTGGTGGCGGACGCCTCACCTGTGCCGTGTTGCAGAAGTCGCCAAACTGCGCCTCCCAGCAAACCAGCGCGTTCGGATTGGTCAGGCTAAAGCCCAGCTCAAAGCCTGCGACCAGCGGCGGCGCCGAGTCAGACTCTGCCATGGAGACGACCACGCGACGAGGCGACGACGGGAAACACGCGGACAGGGTAGGGTACCAGACACCCCGTACCCCACGTTTCAAACCAATATTTGGCGACATTGTCTACGTTGTCGATATTTGTTCAGACTCAGGTCGCCGGCCAAGGTCAAATGAGATTAACAACTTGTGGTGTTATTATCTCAGGAACCACTGGATCAACTGAGTGCTTATACGAACTCCGTACCCAGGATATCTTTAGTGGCAAGAGAGAAGTGTTTCCAATCGACGACATAAGGGCCGAAAAACGCACAGAGAACGCAGGGTTGGGTACCGCGTGTTCACCGTTCACTCAGAAAAACGGCCAGATCGCCACCACTACTCCGGAACTCCAAAACCCGAGAGTCACGAGTTGCGAATGAAGTACAGGACCTAGACCGGGCAAGACAATCCCCGAGGACTCCATACTTACAGAATAACGATCACGTGTGAATTATTTCTTCCTCCGGGGAGAAAACTCACCGAGCACTCCAAACTCCGAGAGTGACGAGTTGCAGATCGAGTACTGGGCCTGGTCGGGGTACAGGTGCTGCAGCGAGCAGTAGGTGGCCATGTCCACCTTCTGGTGGTGCATCACGTGGTGCCGGTGGCTGGACGACGCAGGGTTACGTCATACACCGACAATGACGTCACACACAGTCAGCAGTGCCATTACTAAGTTCTTGACGATGGAAAACGTTAGCCAGATGTCCCGTTTTAACAGCTAGCTAGCTGACGAATAATAAATACAACACATCATAAACATGTCCTATGCACGGGCATCTATTTCTGAAAGTGATTGGAAGGCTCAGCAGAGTGCCAGACAACCCATTCTCGGCCCACATGTGGGTTTCTCAATGGATTTAGCCCACTTTATTTTGGCCAACACAAATCCATAAGTTTTTTGTTAGTATTCATCCAACAAAACATTGCATTTATCCCAATGCATATAGGTATAAATAAAGACAGGACATCGAAAGATGGGGAGATATACCGCTTTTGACTAAATTCTTCACTTTCTGCAATTTATAATCTGTTGCGGCCATTCTTTTCGTTATTACTATTCATTTCCCTTCAAAACCGGCAAAAATATGGGGGGGGGGGCCAAACCAGCAATGGGTGGGCCAGATCAGCATTGGGTGGGCCAAGACCCTCTCAAAAGAATATAAATCGCCACCCCTAGTCCTATGCAAATATAACCTCCATAACCTAAACCTAATCTAAAACAAATATTTCCTCAGGTCGCTTGAGGTAGCTGGGGTGTACAGCATCACGTCAGCAGACCAGTGTAATGTGAGGGACAAGAAGGACTGTCAGAAAGCACGCAGAAGTCTGATGGATTTGTTTTCCTCGATGAGGGTCTAACATGAGAATGGCAGCTCAGTTTCACGCCCTCAAATGCCCCTGGCGAGATGGCATTGCGCCCAAGGGGGAGTCTAACTAGAAACCGAGATCCAAGTGTACACCACACCCTGCCTCGTCACATCAAAACACGTGTGACTTCTGTTTCGGGTACAGTGAACAGTGCTGTATACAATGCACAATGTATAGCGTACGGTGCAGTACACAGTGGAGTGCGCAGTGTGGAGAACGTACAGCGCGCCGTGCATTGTGTAACGTGCAGCGTGGTATACCGTGCACAGTATGCCGTGAACTATCGAGTATAGTCAACAGTGTACAGTGTATTGAAGTGCACAGTATGCAATGCAGTGTACAGTTCAGTACACAGGGTACTGAAGTGTACAGTCAGCACTGTACAGTGCAGTTTACAGCATAGGTATGCTGTACTATTACTACTATACAGCAAAGCTATGCTGCAGCTATTAGTGTGTAACGCAGACAATGTACAACATGCATTGTACAGTGCACAATGCACCTGCTGTACAGTTTACAGAGCACAGTATGTGATGTACAGTGTACAGTGTACGCAGTATACAGTGTACACTGCATCGTTCACCTGAACGTGCCCCGCTGGACGTCCTGACCAGACAGTCGCACGTGGATGCCCTCCTTGAGCAACGAGCCGAACGCCATGGCCTCGGCCAGCGCCCAGTCGACCTTACGCGCCTCCACCATCTCCATCCGGCCGTTCAGCACCCGCTGCAGCAGCCACACACAGTAGGTCAGTCTCCTGACACAGTCACACACAGACGGTCAGTCTCCTGACACAGCCACACACAGACGGTCAGTCTCCTGACACAGCCACACACAGACGGTCAGTCTCCTGACACAGCCACACACAGGCGGTCAGTCTCCTGACACAGCCACACACAGACGGTCAGTCTCCTGACACAGTCACACACAGACGGTCAGTCTCCTGACACAGTCACACACAGACGGTCAGTCTCCTGACACAGCCACACACAGGCGGTCAGTCTCCTGACACAGCCACACACAGACGGTCAGTCTCCTGACACAGCCACACACAGACGGTCAGTCTCTTGACACAGCCACACACAGACGGTCAGTTTCCTGACACAGCCACACACAGACGGTCAGTCTCCTGAAACAACTACACACAGACGGTCAGTCTCCTGACACAGTCACACACAGACGGTCAGTCTCCTGACACAGCCACACACAGACGGTCAGTCTCCTGACACAGTCACACACAGACGGTCAGTCTCTTGAAACAACTACACAAAGACGGTCACTCTCCTGACACAGTCACACACAGACGGTCAGTCTCTTGAAACAACTACACACAGACGGTCACTCTCCTGACACAGTCACACACAGACGGTCAGTCTCCTGACACAGTCACACACAGACGGTCAGTCTCCTGACACAGTCACACACAGACGGTCAGTCTTCTGAAACAACTACAAACAGACGGTCAGTCTCCTGACACAGCCACACACAGACGGTCAGTCTCCTGAAACAACTACACACAGACGGTCAGTCTCCTGACACAGTCACACACAGACGGTCAGTCTCCTGACACAGCCACACACAGACGGTCAGTCTCCTGACACAGCCACACACAGGCGGTCAGTCTCCTGACACAGCCACACACAGACGGTCAGTCTCCTGACACAGCCACACACAGACGGTCAGTCTCCTGACACAGTCACACACAGATGGTCAGTCTCCTGACACAGCCACACACAGACGGTCAGTCTCCTGACACAGCCACACACAGACGGTCAGTTTCCTGACACAGCCACACACAGACGGTCAGTCTCCTGAAACAACTACACACAGACGGTCAGTCTCCTGACACAGTCACACACAGACGGTCAGTCTCTTGACACAGCCACACACAGACGGTCAGTCTCCTGAAACAACTACAAACCGACGGTCAGTCTCCTGACACAGTCACACACAGACGGTCAGTCTCTTGAAACAACTACACACAGACGGTCAGTCTCCTGACACAGTCACACACAGACGGTCAGTCTCCTGACACAGCCACACACAGACGGTCAGTCTCCTGACACAGCCACACAAAGACGGTCAGTCTCCTGACACAGCCACACACAGGCGGTCAGTCTCCTGACACAGCCACACACAGACGGTCAGTCTCCTGACACAGCCACACACAGGCGGTCAGTCTCCTGACACAGCCACACACAGACGGTCAGTCTCCTGAAATAACTACACACAGACGGTCAGTCTCCTGACACAGTCACACACAGACGGTCAGTCTCCTGACACAGTCACACACAGACGGTCAGTCTCCTGACACAGTCACACACAGACGGTCAGTCTTCTGAAACAACCACACACAGACGGTCAGTCTCCTGAAACAACTACACACAGACGGTCAGTCTCCTGAAACAACAACACACAGACGGTCAGTCTCCTGAAACAACTACACAAAGACGGTCAGTCTCCTGACACAGCCACACACAGGCGGTCAGTCTCCTGACACAGCTACACACAGGCGGTTAGTCTCCTGACACAGCCACACACAGGTGCTCAGTCTCCTGACACAGCCACACACAAACGGTCAGTCTCCTGACACAGCCACACACAGGCGGTCAGGCTCCTGACACAGCCACACACAGACGGTCAGTCTCCTGACACAGTCACACACAGACGGTCAGTCTCCTGACACAGTCACACACAGTCAGTCTGTTGACACAGCCACACACAGACGGTCAGTCTCCTGACACAGCCACACACAAATGGTCAGTCTTCTGAAAAAACTACACACAGACGGTCAGTCTCCTGACACAGTCACACACAGACGGTCAGTCTCCTGACACAGTCACACACAGACGGTCAGTCTTCTGAAACAACCACACACAGACGGTCAGTCTCCTGAAACAACTACACACAGACGATCAGTCTCCTGACACAGCCACACACAGACGGTCAGTCTCCTGACACAGCCACACACAGACGGTCAGTCTCCTGACACAGCCACACACAGGCGGTCAGTCTCCTGACACAGCCACACACAGACGGTCAGTCTCTTGACACAGCCACACACAGACGGTCAGTCTCCTGAAACAACTACAAACAGACGGTCAGTCTCCTGACACAGCCACACACAGACGGTCAGTCTCCTGAAACAACTACACACAGACGGTCAGTTTCCTGACACAGTCACACACAGACTGTCAGTCTCCTGACACAGCCACACACAGACGGTCAGTCTCCTGACACAGCCACACACAGACGGTCAGTCTCCTGACACAGCCACACACAGGCGGTCAGTCTCCTAAAACAACTACACACAGACGGTCAGTCTCCTGACACAGTCACACACAGACGGTCAGTCTCCTGACACAGCCACACACAGACGGCCAGTCCCCTGACACAGTCACACACAGACGGTCAGTCTCCTGACACAGCCACACACAGGCGGTCAGTCTCCTGACACAGCCACACACAGACGGTCAGTCTCCCGACACAGCCACACACAGACGGTCAGTCTCCTGACACAGCCACACACAGAAGGTCAGTCTCCTGACACAGCAATACACAAACGGTCAGTCTCCTGACACAGCCACACACAGGCGGTCAGTCTCCTGACACAGCTACACACAGACGGTCAGTCTCCTGACACAGTCACACACAGACGGTCAGTCTCCTGACACAGTCACACACAGACGGTCAGTCTCTTGACACAGCCACACACAGACGGTCAGTCTCCTGAAACAACTACAAACAGACGGTCAGTCTCCTGACACAGCCACACACAGACGGTCAGTCTCCTGAAACAACTACACACAGACGGTCAGTCTCCTGACACAGTCACACACAGACGCTCAGTCTCCTGACACAGCCACACACAGACGGTCAGTCTCCTGACACAGTCACACACAGACCGTCAGTCTCCTGACACAGCCACACACAGAAGGTCAGTCTCCTGACACAGCCACACACAGACGGTCAGTCTCCTGACACAGCCACACACAGACGGTCAGTCTCCTGACACAGCCACACACAGACGGTCAGTCTCCTGAAATAACTACACACAGACGGTCAGTCTCCTGACACAGCCACACACAGACGGTCAGTCTCCTGACACAGACACACAAAGACGGTCAGTCTCCTAAAACAACTACACACAGACGGTCAGTCTCCTGACACAGTTACACACAGACGGTCAGTCTCCTGACACAGCCACACACAGACGGTCAGTCTCCTGACACAGCCACACACAGGCGGTCAGTCTCCTGACACAGCCACACACAGACGGTCAGTCTCCTGACACAGCCACACACAGAAGGTCAGTCTCCTGACACAGCCACACACAGGCGGTCAGTCTCCTGACACAGCCACACACAGACGGTCAGTCTCCTGACACAGTCACACACAGGCGGCCAGTCAATATCAAGTTCAATATCGTTCAATATCAAGAGTCGCCCACGGACATAAGCACAGCATTGACCAGTGCTCCTCTTCAAGCACAGAGACTAGGCTGCGGTTACGGCTGGGAGCTGTGTCCCTGGGAGCCACGCTATCCTGCGCGCATGGCGATTTGGCTGCACACGCGTATAGGCGTTGCAAAGGCTGGCGGGTAGACCCCTATTTTGCAGAATTCAAGATAACGCCTGAGACGCATTGTGAAAAAAGGGCATGCAAGAATAAAGCAAAAGAAAAAGTTCCTGAAAAAGCTCAAATATTCCTAGCAGTCCTGTCAAACTGGGTGACAAATTTGAGCTGACGCACACTTAGTTACCCTGACCTCGGCAAAGAAATATTTTTCCATTGACAGTCGTGGGGTACACGAAAAAGACATTTCACCAACTACCAGCCATGGCCAACGCAAAACGCCTGTTGGCCAGTGCACCACGTTGCCGTTCCCGTTCGGGAGTCTCTCCGCGCCCACCTGGAGGCCGCGGTGGATGACGAAGTCGACAGCGTTTGGCGGAGCCGACGATACCCGCTTACCGATGTGGGTCAGCGTCTCCTCCACCACGCCGGTGGTGGACATCTTGAGCGGGTCCTTGCCCTGCGGCAGGCGGTGGAGCAGTGAGGCGGCCGACCGAGCAGGCGGTGAGCCGCGCACAAAACCCACCCCTCACCCGACGTACACACCACGGCTTTAGCTGTATCACTCACTGTGTGACCGGTTCCGTATGTAAGTATTGTGTACAGCCTTTTTACCCGTCCGTTCGGGTCGTGCTTGGGTGAATGCCTGTGACTCGTCTACCATAATACATAAATACGTAAATGAACATTTAACCGTGTTTAGCATTACACCGATGTCGTTGAGTGGACACAAGCGACAAGAAAATGGCTTCTGTTCCCGTGGCACCGCAACGATCCAGCGGCACGGACCGCAGAAGAACGACCCGGCAACGGCTTCCGACGCCACGAATCGGAAAACCTGCCATCGTTTCAGACAGGTGCACAGCAGTGGCGGACACAGGAGGGGCACTCGGGCCTCCCTGTCACCGCTCCGTCTCATGTGCATCGGCTGTACCCCGGGCGCCTGCGTGGTTTGGGGATTGTCAAATGCCCCTCCAGTTGGTACAGTGGGGCCCGCCCCTGAGCCGCAGCTATTGGGAGTAACGCAGAAGTGACCAGGGATGGGATGTGATGGGAGCTGAGGCAGCGGAAGGCTTCAATGTTCAACCGGCGAGAGGCGAGCGGGCAGAAACCCGCTCCAGTCCATCCCGAGACGCGCAGGTTTGATTCTAATGTCTGCTTCAAGCACGCAGAAGCTGCACTAGCAAATCATAGCACTCCCACCGAGAACAAGAAACGAACCGTAGCAGACATCCTTGCAGCAGCAACCACGCGCGATAGCCCTTCCCTTCGTCATCTGGACTTCAGCGCGGGACTTTGTCACAATCTTATGAAGGGCCTCTGCCCCCGACCTCCTACAGATACAATGCCACACCTGACTCGTGGCTCATCACCGCAACGCCCTTGGCGCTGGTGGAGGGGGGGGGGGCACGGCGACAGGATCCTCCGGCGGCGGCGGCAGTGGCGCCCACCTCAAAGAACCCCGACCACGGAGAGTCGATCCAGTGCTTGTTGTAGATTTGCGTCTCCTTCTTGGACGCCTCCAGCGCCTCCTCGCAGATCTTTTCGTACCGATTCACCACGTCCTGGGGGGCGGCAGAGCGGCTGTGACGGTCACCGAAGCCGCAGCCGGCGCCACGAAACAAGGCCGAGTTCACCGTAACTACGTCACGAGCCACGGCAGAAACCGGCGTCAACGTCATCTTACGGCTTGTTGGGACGAGGTGTGAATGACGAGATAGCGTCCGAACCCCAAACGGCTTTTCGTTAATTGACACGTTTGCATCACACCAAAGCAGTCTCAAATACTTCAACGCAGGGAGAAACCCGTTAACTGACAAGGAAATGGAACAAAACCAGATGTTACGAGATCAGTCATGACGCAGTGGCACGTTACTGGTATTTATGAATGTTAATCATGAAAGAGGCGGACTGAATCTTACAATGGGGGACCAACTCGCTGAACATTGCGGCAAAGTATTCACAAGACTTCACGTCATTGACTTCAAATTCCATTATCAATGTGTACAGAATGGAGCGTTTTGGGGAGTCAAAAAATCGTAGCCGGACGGACTAATGAAGACTGAACTGGGCCTCATACCAGATCTTAACAAATTATTCGAGTCGAATATGTAGATTAATAAAGTGTCTGAAAAGGCAGAGCACGACACAGAACCAGAGTCCCCGTTCATTGGATTTCGCGTACGTTATATACATATCAAGGAGGATCAAAATCATCACAACTGACCATCGGAAAGGCAACGCGCCCTCCACCGTGAAGCGCTACAGCATCCATTTTCCAAATGTTGGAAATAAAACAGAGCCCAGGACCCTACCCGGGCGTTTTCCTCTAGTTATCAATATGCGCCAGGACCAACCTGAGCCCAATTTACAGACTCCTCATAAAACTAAAGCTAGTTAGCTTCACAAAATAGGCAGCATTTTGCATCGCTGCCAGTTGTTACAATGCGTTTGCCTAAGTCTATTTCACTTCCAGGAACCAATGGAAAGCAAGGCCAGTTTTAGATGCCACCACCAACACGAGATTCAAAACCTCGGCAAAGTGTTATTGGATTACGAAAAGCAGCCGTCCATACATCAGCGCGACATAACGCCGGAAACATCATAGTTACTGTTCCAGGGTTGGCCTCTGAAGACGACATACCTCCTGAAACAAGGAACAAAACGTGCTACAGGCGACGGCCGCCGACACTGCCATCTGTTGGGCGGCTCGCAGAGCAAAGTTACCCGGCAAGCCTCTAGGTGGCAAGCATCTCAACAGACGGCTGCCGCTGGGTTAGCTCAGTAATCAGTCACAGCGCCCATCTACGGTTAATATACCCCCTGAATCGCTCGCCATACATCGCGCACTGGCAGCCAGAGGCGCACAGTTACCCCGGAGCCGCTTAATCGTGCAAGGTACTCATGCGCGCACGCAGTGGCGGAATCTGGGGGCTGTCAGGGCCCCTTCGCGAGATGGCCGAGACTGACTATGAAGCTGTCATCTTACGCGTTATGAACCTAAAATTGATGTCCCTTTACAACAGATTTGAGCATGGCTGAGGAACATACTATGAGATTTTCCGCACTGCCTGAGTCCATTTTCAAACATTCATGGCCCTTTCAGCCATCTGGAGCTCTGACTCCTCTCAAGACAGCCCCCTGGGTCCGCCCCTGTGGGTAGCGGAGAGCTTCGCCGCGGCAGTCAGCCAGTCGCGAGAAGCTTGACCTCCAGGGCTTCAATTTCACAGCGCCAGCGGGCGGGCGCGATATTCTACTGAAAAACGGCGCGGAATTCTACAGAAAAACCGTCCATCGGCGTCGGGCCCACACAGGGAGCGCTTGCGGGCAACACCAAACCTAGAGACAAAACCTACAGCAGCACGCACTCCGAGCATGAGTTCCCCGGACGGGATGACGAGGAGTGATAACTTAAGCGTTGGAGAAACTCACTCTCCAAACGGCTATTACAGCCCAAAGCCTAAAAGCGTGAAGAAACAACACTGCACTGTAGGACAGGCATCGGTTGCGAGGCAAACTGGACAATTTCCGTCTCGCTATCCGTCCCGTCACGAATTCCGACAGCGCACGCTTTCTGGTACTTCACATGAGAGAAACCAACGACTCGTAAAGTGCCAGATAGCGCACTAGCGAAAACAAGCCCCACTAGCGTCTCTGCGACCTGCCACACTGCGCAGCCAATACCGCGGTCCACTCTCAGACGCCATCGCGCTTGCCCATGACACGTCCCCGGCGCGACTTAGCGCTGACCTTGACCTCGTCGGCGGTGACGACACCCTCCTCGATCAGCTTCTGCGAGTACTTGTCCAGGATGTTGGGCATCTGCTTGATCTTGTTGTACATGAAGGGGTGCGTGAACATGGGCTCGTCGATCTCGTTGTGACCATTGCGGCGATACGACACCTGCGGCGGAATACGCGGCGGGCTCGCGCTTCATTCACTTCGAGTGAATCGATTCACCGCCCGAGTCACTCAGCCGGCAATCGATTATGATTCCGATTCAGGGCGGCTTTAGAAAATAGTGAGTCGATTCAATTCTGATTTAATGATTGCGTGACAATACGTCTACTATTCGATTCTGATTCTAATCGGCTGTAGTCTTTAAAACACATCAGCAGTACAATTAAGGCGTATGTATCCATATGTCGTCATAACACGGAGTTGTTTAAAAATGGAAAAAACGTATTTGAGCCGGAGAAAGAATTCCACCCGGGTCCACCGGATCCCACAGGGTCTAGTCGGATCCCAGCGGAACCCTCTGCGTACCATCAAATCCCGCCGGGCCAACCGGGTCTCGACGGGTCCCACCAAATCCTGCTACGTCCCACCAGGTCCCTCCGGGTCTCACTAAATCCCGTCGGGTCCCACCAGGTCCCACGAAATCCCGCAGCGGCCACTCACGATGTCGATGACGACGTCCTTGTGGAAGGTGTTGCGCCACTCGGCGGCGATCTTGCAGACGTGCATCACCGCCTCCGGGTCGTCGCCGTTCACGTGGAAGATGGGCGCGTTCACCACGCGCGCCACGTCCGTGCAGTACGGCGACGACCGGGTGAGGCGCGGGTCCAGTGGTGAACCCGATCTGAGGGCGCCGGTCAGGCGGGCTTAACAGACGGTTAATGAGAGGTCAGAAGACAACGGCCCGACCGATCCAGGGGTGGAGCGAGGGAGGCACAGGACAGAGAAAAAGGCCGATTCGACGTTGACCAGCCTTCCTTGGCTTATTCCCCGTAGATCTCAAGCTATTGTTCATCATGACGTGGATGGTGCCGTGGGTGGTGGGGTCCTGTGGGCTCTCACCTGGTTGTTGACCACAATGTGGATGGTGCCGTGGGTGGTGTAGGCCGGCAGGTCGGACAGGTGGATTGTCTCGTACACCACGCCCTGCCCGGAGAACGCAGCGTCGCCGTGCAGAAGAATCGACATCGCCTGCGGCCGGACGGCAGCTGGGTCACCCTCGCCTGCCGCACGTTCGCGACACTGTCCCGCTCGTATCAACCCCGACCACACCGACACGAATGCCGGAAATCTGTCACGTCCTGGCATAGTGAGCTGGCGTCAGGGCTCAGTGCGTGACCATGCCGAAAAGCATGGCCGCACCGCACACAAGACAACAGCCAGCCCTGTTTGAGCCTTCGTGCCGATTAGCGCCACCAAAGCACTTCGCCGTCGCAGCCTGCACCGCTGGCGGCGGGTTCGGCTCGGACGCCGCCAGGGTCGACATCGCACCATCCTGCGCTCCATTCCTGCCGCCCCGAGGACCACAACGATCACACCAACACAACACAATGCAACACATCACAAACACCACAATCTCCAAAAGCCTCGACACACAAAGCCCTGCGTCTCAGCGCCGCAGCGCCTAAATCTCACGAGATTCCAAGTCCCGATTCTCAAAGCGACAATCCTCCAATCTCTCGACACACGAACATCCACGTCTCACCGCCACAACCTCTTGAGCTCACGAGAAACAGCGTGCCGAATCTTTGCACCGACACCCTTAATGATATGATGACTTAATGAAATGATACAAACAGCCCGAACACCCTTAAGACACACCGGGCCACGGCGCGTGCGGCTCTTTCGCACAAGCCACGTGACGCCTCCGTACCGACCGCCGCCACCGCCGCCGCGGCACCGTCCCACCTCGCAAGGACCTGTAGCGGGCAGCTACCTTGTTGCCCTCGGCGTCTCCGCGGTAGAACTGCTCGGCCCGAGTCTTGCCCTGCACCACCGGGTCGACCGCCTCCAGATGCGACGGGTTGGCCACGATCGCCAGCCTGACGTTCTTGTTGGTGAGCCGGTTCAGCCGTTCGATGTACGTGCCCAGGTGGTACTTGACGTCGCCCGAGCCCTGCGGCGCAGCGCGGGGGCAGGTCAAGGTCACAGCCAAGGTCATGGTCGAGGAATAAATATGACCCTGGGTCACGGCACAGTCACAGGTCAAGGTCATGTGACGAGACGGTCGTGGGATAAAGTCACGTCAGGGGACCGGCAGTCCAGCGCCGCGAGTTCAATGAGTTCAAGGTCACGTAACACCAGAGTTCATAGGTCATAGGTCAAGGTCACGTCAGAACAGAACAGACGTCAAGCGTGGGCTGACTCTGAGACCGAGGTCACGTAAGCCACGCAGTCGGGGTCAAGATCACGCGATCAGAGGTCAATTGTCAGGCTTCGCATTGCACCTCGGCGGGGCAATGAAGAAAACGCATGGGTAGTGGGCGTAGCGGCAATCCATGCGGATGTAGAGAACCCTGGCTGGAAAGGGACGTGACAAAACGATGACAGACGACACTGACAGATGCCATTGACGATCGCCACGCTTAGCACGGCCAAATGGGAGGGAAACCAACAAAGGGAACCAAGCCAGACCAAGAATCTTCATCGCCACACAGCACATCAAAGATCCTTCAGCGCCACCCGGTTCCGTTACCGACTCCATATCAATCCGTACACGGAAAAATTCCCGGTCATGAAGTTAGCGCCCGCGCCACAGCCTCTGTCCAACAAGAACCCCGATCACATCGCTGCCACCTCAACACGCCACAGCCAAACCGCAACATCGTCCAACATCGCGAGCAGCGACGCGCCACGCACCTCGTCCGCCACCTCGAGGGCGGCGAACTGGGAGAAGATCTGCTCCAGCGGCTTTCTGCACACGTTGGCCAGCACGTTCAGTCGGCCGCGGTGGGGCATGCCTGTCGGAGCACAGCCGAGCGGTCAGCAGCGGCCAGAAACCGTCACGAGCGCGGCTTCCTGCGCAACGCTGGAGGCTGCCGTTGGATCTGGCGGTCGGCTGATGGTGACGGCGGACACCTCTTCACTGTGCGTGATGGTACGTAGGGCCACGTTTCGAGCGAACGACTTCCAAAAACCAAATGACTTTAACCGACTACGCCGCAGTGCTGCTGAACGAGTCTGGACTACAATGGGCACGTCCGCTGTGGATCGCCCTGACTTAACACCCGCGGTCGTCTGCAGCACACAACTGGAACACAGACTCCTGGTCGGCACCCAAGCGTCCAAACTCAGTCGGCAGACGCCGTCACTCCGCGACGTCACGACCGGCGCGGGACGCACCCATGACGAACGACTCGACGCCCATGGCCGAGGAGACGTCGATGACGTGCTTCATGGCCGGGATGAGGACCTCGCAGCCTTCCAGGCCGAACCGCTTCTCCGAGGACCACTTGCGCGCCAGGAACGACTCGAACCTGCCGCGCCGAGGGTAGGCCGACGTCAGGGTACGGCACAGTCCAAGCACGAATCAGACGCAAAGGAAGTAGATCAGTGCCTTGCCGGTGAGTTTTACATCAATGATTTGACCCAGGTTCTTGGACGTTACATGTGGAGAGGTATAATAAAATAGGCGCAGAAACCCCTGAAAAAGGTTTGCGGCAGGTGACAGACACAGACGGCTGGAACTGACGTCCGAGTCGGGTCAGTCAGACGGGCCTGGAGCCTGACTCGTGCTCTGGCCAGTGAGACTCTAGGCCAATTCGCAGTCCGACTCACTGTCGGAGTCACAGTCAGACACCGCAGACCTGCACTGGACTCAAGTCAAGCCAGCTCAGGCCCACGACAAACTTATGGCAGACTCGGACTCGGGCACGGGTTCGACCAAAGTAACAGTCATAGTCACGGTCTGAAGACAGCATCAGAGTCACAGTCAGACTCAGACTCAGGCTATAAGAACGTCTCGTCTTTAGTCGTTGAAATGGCCGTGGTTGCACGCTGACGACCACAAACCTCTTATTTTATCTTTTTGATGTGAGGCCGCAGTAGCCACGAGCCTATCGTGGATGACTTTAATTGCCTTTGAGTCTGAGTCTGAGTCTAAGCCTGAGCTCGGTTCCGAGTCAGAGCCGGATTGGGGCTGAAAATTAGATGAACAGATTCGCCCTCACGTTCGACATGACATTCGCAATCACACCGGCCCGCAACGAACAAAACACCCACCGCGAACAAGAGAACCCGCCTGGAGCCGGTCAGCACAGCGCACTTAAAATCCTTGCCCACAGCCACACGATAAAACGACCCGAGCCCACAACAGCTGCGTCCAATTCACCAACCGCTTCATCGGGCTCGGGCCTGATTCACCTCTAGGAATCAGTTCACTCTCATGATTCACCTCTAACGAATCAATTCACTCTCAGACTCACTGAGCTTGGAATCCATTCTGACCCTGATCCACCACAGCGTTTTCCACCAATGAAACCATTAAATTTTCATTAAATGATGCTGAGCGATGACATACACTTATCCGATTCGATTCCGATCCGACATAGAGGTTTCCAAGTAATCGATCGTGACTTTCATTCCCGACAAAATCGCGGAATTCCTTAATCGACTCAAAATCAGTCCAAAATCGACCAGAAGCCTGCGGTTCACCCCGTCTCCTCACCCCCTGCCCACGTACCCGGAAGCGCGCGCCAGCCGGGCGAGCAGCAGGCGCTTCTCTTCGCTGGACATACGCATGATGCCAGGCGTTTCAATCCTCTGCCGGATCCAACCACACTGCTCCAGGTCGTTGATGTACATGTACTCCACGCCGATACTCCTGAAGCACGGCGAGCACAGTGGGTACAGATACTGTACAGTAGACACGGGTACAATGAACTACTTAAGGTCGTTAATGTACGCGTACTCCTCGCCGGTACTCATGCGGTACAGTGACAGCGGTGAATACAGGTACGTTGTACGGTGAGTATGAGTACAACGAACCGCTCCCGGTCGTTGATGCTCATGTTCTCAATCAGATATTCCTGCAGTACAGCAAGTACAGGTATGCTGTACCCGGACGCTAACCTTCTATTGATGGCAGTACTCCTGAAGTGCAAAGAGTACTGGTACGCTATAGCTTGTTACCCAACACAGCCTGCTGCGCCGGGGATACATTTCTGCTTATGTCATCGTTGCGTCGGAAACTAAACTACGGAAGGCGGCAGATTTCTAACTTCAATGAGCTTTGGATTTTAGCATCTTTTTTGTACGGGCGTTTGACGCTTTCACAGTGCATTAACAGATAAATTATCCAGCATGTTCAGCCGTAACCCCGACTTTGTCATTAGCCTGCAAATTAATAAATGGAAGACAACCAAATTTTGACAAACGACAAACGTCTTGCCCGCCTGCGATGATGAACGCATCGTAAGCAGGCCGTGACGAACGGCCTGAACCGGCGGCCGGCGGGCGGCGGCACGCACCTGCAGTAGGCGCGCTCCAGCCGGTCGACGATTTCCCTCAGCGGCAGCGCCTTCTGGTTGCCGCCGATGAAAGTGGAGGAGGGCAGCTGAAACACCGTGTCCATGTCCTCCTCGTCTGCCGGCGCCGGCAGCGCTGGTCAGCGGGGCCCGGAGGGGGACAGCAGGCGGGGAGGGGGACAGGATGTTCGGGCGGGGGTGCGGTCAAGACTTTCAAAAGAGGTCGAGACTGACGAAAACGCACTCCTGGTCACCTGTTTATGGGTGGTGGACTTTGCATTCTACTGAATGCGAAGTCATTGAATGCACTGAAAATCACAAGACGCATACTATGAGATATTTTATTTATTTTTATATATTTGAGATATATATATTTTTCAAGACGCATAGTCACCCAACCTCAATTACAGGTAGCAGTGGTAAAACTGACGCCGCTAAGGTCCCTTAATCTATTTGGGACTCAACTGGCCTCCCAACTGTTAAAAGCGCCATGTGACCTAATTTTCAATGAGCCATAAAAAAACTCCAAAAAACATACACAAACATGCGTACGAAGTACTGGATGTGCCTTACCGCTGACATATCACAAACATTCGGGAAAAAGGTCAGCTTTGTTTAGTTTCCGTTTCAGAGGAGCGTGCGTAGAACCCACCACACATTACATAGTGAAATGAATGTGTTGCTGTCACGTTAAAAGGACAAAGAAGACCAAACCACTGATAAAAACTAGATACTAGATATGAACGCAAGACGACATAAAACAATCAGACGACAAGCGTGCAAGCGCCGAAACTAGCTAACGTATGCATGAAAAATTAACTGAGCTTCAGATCACAACTGCTTTAAATTGTCCACTCACGCTCAATATCGACAACACTTTCGAGTTCATGCGCACACCGTCTAAACACGTCAAACCGACCTACTAGTCTTCACGGCCCAGGCGCTTTCAGTGGGCCTCGTCATAGTTTCAACAACGCTGCTACCCTAGTGATCAATAGAAGCGTCAATGATACATGAGTGTTCACAAAGGTTCGTGTCCCTTTTTACTCATCGCATTTTTTCATGAGGTATGCTTTCATCAGCGCTATCCAATGGATCTGTAGGAATTCTTTGAATCAAAACCCTTTCTAACCGATGACAACTAAGATTGCTCCCGTAATTCATTAATAGAGGATGATTTCTAAATACCATAATTTACTCAAATGCTCTATACATAACTGATGCCATCGAAAACTATCCGAGCAATGAATGTTGAACCAATAACAACGTGTCTACGCAACGAATGCATAACAAACAAGACTAACTGTGCACTACCTGTAGGAACGTCGAACCAAAACTGCCGCGTTCGAATTATACGTTATATATATGGTATAATTAACAATAACCTTATATATATGGTGCCTATATATACCTTATATATAGGCACACCCCATATGTGCCTTCCGAATCCGCCAACGCATTCATCATTACCGAGGTTCTTCATGTACGATCGGACGACAATCTCTGAGGCTGTCTCCACCGGCTTCCTCTCGATCTCCAGCGGGTCCAGCCGCGCCACCAGGTGGCCCCGGATCTACACGACAGAGGTCACACAGGGGTCATTCGGTGGAGGGCTCGCGTGCAGCGCCCGGGTCTACACAACGTCGACCGCCGCTGGGGTCGTTGTCAGGCGCAGACCAAGCACATTCGGCTATGCCGAGCGGCCGGCCGAATGTAACGACAGGTCACGCAGAGGTCACTCGGGGACATGGCAGACGTGCAGCGTTCGGGGCTATTCAGCGCCGACTGACATAGAAGTTTTTCACGGGCGCAAGGTAACGACATTCGGGTGTCAGCTCCAGACGCCTTCGCACCCACTCCTGACTACTCCCAACCCACAGGTCAACTACTGACCGTTTCACACTCACCTGTCAATTCCTCATGACTCTCAAACCACCTATAAACTCATGACGACCCCCGACCCATCTGTAAACTCCTGACCGTCCCAGATTCACTTGTCAACTTCTGACAACTTTCAACCCACCTATCAACTCCTTATCGCTCCGGACTCGCCTGTCAACTTCTGACGACCCCAACCCACCTGTCAATTCCTGAACGATCCGGAGCCACATGTCAACTCCTGATCGCTCCGGACTCACCTACATACCAGTCGACTCCTGACGACTCCCAAACCACCTGTCAACTCTTGACTGCTCCGGACTCATCTAACCACATGCCAACTGCTGACGACCCACCTGGTAGCTCCTGATGACGCCGACCACGCTCAGGTGGTCCTGGATGGTCTCCTCGTCGGCGGTGACGGCCCGTCCCAGGGCGGCGGCGGCCTGCGGCACCAGCGCCGACACAGGCGCCGTGTTGGGGCCCGGCGCCACCAGAGACGGCGGCGGAACGTACGCCGAGCCGGGCGGCGCGCCGCCGGCCGCCCGCGAAAAGTAGGCGTCCCACGACTGCAACAGCACGCAGGAGGCGTTGTGGGAAGTGAAGTAGGAGGTGTTACGGGCATGAAGTAGGCGTCCCAAGACTGCCGCAGAAGGAAGAAGGTGGTAAGGGACGTGAAGTAGGCGTCCTGCGACTGTAACAGCAGGCAGAAGGTGTTAGGAACGTGAAGTAGGAGGTGCTGAAAGGCGTGAAATAGGCGTCCCACTACTGCAACAGCAGGAAGGAGGCATTGAGGGACGTAAGCTAAGTATTCCAAGAGTGCAGCAAAAGGGAAGGGGAGTTGAGAGACGCCCAACAGGCGTCCAGAGACTCCAACAGAGATGCAGAGGTGTTGGGACTCCAACAGCAAGTGTTGAGGAACGTGAAGGTGGTGCCGAGGGACGTGAAGTACGAGCTGTTGAGGGGCGTGAAATAGGCGTCCCACCACAGCAACAGCAGGGAAGAGGTGATGAAGGACGTCAAGTACGTGTTGATGAAGGCGAACCAATCACAGCAATCACGACAGAGAATGGAGGACGTGTTAAAGGAGGTGACGTTGGCGTCTCACGACTGGAAGAGAGATATCGTGTTGCACGAAACCCTAGCCCGGATCCAAAGGGTTCCAGGTTGCGCACCCAGTTTGTCTGGTTTGTTTTTGCATTAACTTGCTCACGGATCTCCAACAAAAACGTGAAGTTTAGGGGCGCTTCAGGTCCATGGTTATGGGCCTTTGCACCTTCTTCACCGCCATCCCACTTCTCAGAATTATAGGAGCACCCCTAAAATCATCCACCCTAGGAATAAATGCACAAAGCAATGCAATTACGTTATATGCAGCACGTGCCAAAGATCAGGGCTTCGTTTTCATCGCATCAAAAGCTGCTGAACACCAGAAAAGCGAATCAATTCGCGTCATCACGCAATGGAATGTGTGGATACATGCCCGAAGGACCTGTGTACTTCAAAAAAGGAATACACAGCATTTTACATGGCCGCCTGGTACACGAAACTCCGTATACGAGGGGCCAAAATATTGCTTGCGGCTACCGTGTCTTTAATGTAATTCCGCGAACGCAGCCCGCGTACCATAAATTTACAGTGTTCGCAAAGATGACGGACGTAAAGATAACGTTTATACACGTCGCCACAGGACTCATCGAACAGTTTTCACGGCACCACGTCACCAGATAACCGTGCGGCATTCGCGACGGCCCGGCTATCTTCAAGCTTCATGACGGCAAAGCATAAAATTTTCATCACCTCGTAAGCGATTACCCCCATGTTCGCTGCTGGGCTCGACACGCAGCAACGCTGGCGTCAAGTTTTAAATTTTCACAAACGCATGCCAGCGTTTTAAAGCAAACAGTCCCACAGATTCCAGCGGCAGCAAAGAAAAAGAAAGGCATAATGCATCATAAAAAGGACCAACGGCGGTACGGTATCAGATAAGGTGTCCAAGGAGACGGAGTTCATCGCTGGACCTCCAAATAAGCGGTCTACCGCACGGTCGTTACCACGCATTTTCTGCCGACTGGCAATCATTTTGAAAGACATGCCCAAATTCCAGCAACAGAAGCACTCGTGCGTAAATGGCCACGACAAATCGGTGTAAACCGGCGCCAGAATCGTAGGACAATTGTGCCGATGATATTCGAGCAATGGACGACAACGCCGACAAAATATACTATGTCCACGGCTAACCTCAGCGATCTTGCAAGCCCAAATGCAAGGTTTTGCTGGAATATACCACAGCACCAATCTCCATCTCTGCCGGGGGAGGCCGATATCCTCAAACCTGAAGGAATTTAAAAGGCGTTTGAACTTAGACGACCAAGCAGGGGAAGACCAAAAAAAAAGCAGCTAAGTGTTGGTCGAAGGCGTGCGCCTGGCCTCAGTGAGATAAATCCATATCAGGTATCAATGATCAACTCATGGGATGGATCATGGGTGCAGTTTTAATGGACGTTTGGGGATGCAGGTTCATCTCTGCAGCTGGAATGTAAGTTAGGGATGCACGTTTATCTCCCACCTGCGCGAAGCAATAACAGTGTGCACACGGTGCTTTACTTTAAACACAGAATCCTTTATGACATTTGCATTCCCAAACTAACGGAGGAGTTCGGACATGCGCTGGATTACTAGGATCCACTCATGACTCCTACTGACGCCAGCCATTGTAAAGCCAAACAGACTGTCATGTCAGACGTTCGAAATCATACACACCAAACCAGCACTTGCCTGTGCGTTGCACGCACGCTGCCAACAAAGCCACTTGTTCATGTTTCATCCGCGTCCGACTGGCAGTCGGCGCCAACCACGCCTGGCTGGGCGGGGGGCCGGTCAACCGCCCCCTTCTAACTAACGAACGGCTGGTCGCACGATAAAAATGAGCATATTGTTGGAAAGCCCGTGACAAGTACAGCTCAGACTGATCTCAATTTTAGTTCTGGATAACATGTAAGCCATTTACGCCCAAATATGTTTCCTCATAGCCAACTGTATGAAACCGAGAAGCAGCCTAGATCTCAAGGGTCGTGATTAACAAAGTCTAGGTAAAGACACCAACGAACAGGTTTAAGTCCGCGGATGTCGATACACGTGTAATTTTTTCACTTGTTTAATATATACGGCGAAAATTTGAGTTAAAGACACGGCAATTTTCGAGCCGACTGCCGGCGGACGCCGTAGCCGAACGCCATATGAAGTTAATTGGGAAACAATTTTAGCGTTTCTTTACTTTCGCAACGTAAGTCTTTACGTGTAGTCTTTTTGATTTCAGTAGTTTTTGTTATGGTTTTTCATGCTTAAATTTTGGAAAAACCAGTAGTTATCAATCTAAACAATTTGCGGGAGAGCCTGTTTATCCCCAAAATAAGCATTTTTTGAACTTGTTGAACTTCCTGGTATTACTGGCAACCGTGCCAGCCAGTTCTGCCATTGTCTATGTTTTGTTCTGAGTAATTGATCTCCGATTTTGACGGTGGTACATTCTGGCTCAAAACAGTCATTCGTGGCCTGACTTCAGGTCAATGGCTGAAAGTCGTTGATACCTGTCCACTGACGGTTACTGGACGTCTGCATCACCCCACATTAAAAACGTTATAAACAAATCGGTCACTTTCCGAAAAAAACGAAATGCCTTGAAAATGAGGTTGGCCAACCAATGACCAATGACCAATGACCGTGTGGACGGCCAGTCAATAACCCGGGGAATTCCGAAAGATGCGAGATAGCAAATTTGTTGTATCTGTCAATATCTTTAATCCCTGAAGTTTTATTGCAATATCATGTTTTCCCAAAAAGTTGCAGGACGCCTAACTATTCTGGCCATAGGTCCACTTGACTTGACCTAAGTCAGACAGCTGACTTGAACTGAGGTCAAAACCTTGACACGAGGTATAAAAATGACCAACAAAAAGTTGCACAACGTTTCGTTACGCTATGTTCGTTCGTTCTCTCGGAATCTTGGAAAAACCTCAAGGCGACAGTCAATGCTCCCCTGGGCGGGGGCGGGTTCATGCCTTGCAAAGCTGTTCGAGTCCGCGTGTTGTTTCCTTGTGAGCTGCAGCGTCGTCTGAGCTCGCACATTAAACTGCCTCTTCAAAATGCTGTCAAATTGGCACTACTCGTTATCAAATGTGAATCGAAACCGACGATCTTCCAGGGGCCAGGGGGCAGTCCGTCACAACCAAGTCGGACTATCAAAATGTTCAAACTAAGCAAGGCAATAATTCCAGTTCCTCGAAGATCAACTGATTACTTCAATATCAGCATGGAAATTTCGGTGTCCGTGGTCGGGCTTCTACCAACGTCTATGGGCGGCACAGTCCTTCCGGGCAGTGGCCGGCGACCTCAACCTCGCACAGCCGCGTCGGCCGCCGGCCGGGTTTGACCGACCTCGAATGGCTCAGTTCGGTTTCGAGCTGTCCCACCGGACCACGCCCTGAAACAACACGCGACTGGGCTACCGCGTGTGGTTATCAAAACTTCTGAAATGGGCGAGTGCTGCAGCGTATATCCGGTCAAGCCATTAATTTCTACAATTCACATCCCAGATGCTTGATTTGATTCCATTTTAAACTGTTAGCAGCTTAGCTTAAACTGTACCTTTTCTTTCGCCAGCGTGTTTTAACTGTTTCTTCTATTACTGAAATGTTTCACTCAAATGTATTGTTTTAACTATAAATTAACCTAGTGACTCCACGTCTGAAGGGTCTTCAAAACAAATATGTCTATCCTCACAGACCACCGTAAACACCGATCACATCCTTCATCCAAAACGCAAGTCATCACTTCGTACGCACATCTGCCGCACATACGCAGCCAGGAACGCAGAGCAGTGTCTTATGGATCTCGAACTGGGCTGAGCACTACACTCACGCAAACACCCCTCGTCAGACCCGCAGGATTGTTCCGGGATGTTGCCAGCGGAACTCAGGGGCGACCACCTGGCGTTGCCAGACGGGCACTGAACTACATTCACGGGCCATGGACGCTTCCTCCTCTTCCTGCCAGCGATGGAGGCGTATATCGGAGCAGTTACTGTTCCCAATCTTCCAGTCGGAAGATAACCACAGAAGCACCTGCTGTCTGGCATTAGCGTTCCAATGCCACAAAGCGATTTACTGGCAGCCAAACGCACAGAAGTTGATAAAACATCAGTAAAGGTCTTGGATAAGCCTTAGAACTGGAACGGGATGGGCACGGCGTGGCGATCGGTGGTTCTTAACAGGGTTATTTCTCCGGCGCATTTAGCTTCAATTTACACAGGTCAGCTACTAGCTGGTCTATTTATACAGCACGTGTTCCGTGTGTGCTGTGCGTGGTTCGACGTTAAACTCGACACAAGCCTCACAGAAATGTCTCTCCAACGTAACATGCCTTAAATAGCAACCAAAACGTACGAGGTCCGCTCCAGAAGTTTTGAGAATGCCCTCGTAGAAGCCCTATTAACAGTGCTAGATAACTGTCGTTCTCATATGTCCTTACCACAGTTGTCATAAACGCACGTGCCTAATTTTGTTTTTCTACGTTGCAGCAGACGGCTAGGGCATCACCCTGAACACGGCAAGTCGCACGCGGCTTGTCACAGTGACCAGTGTACAGCATGCAGTCAGGTCGTGAAGACAACTTGGAGGGTCGCTATGCGATAAAATTTTGTGTTAAGCTTGGTAAAAATGCCGCAGAAACATTTGACATGATAAAAACTGCATATGGAGAGACTTTTATGAGCCGTGCAACTGTGTTCCGGTGGCACAAGAAGTTCCAGGACGGCAGAGAGGAAGTGAGGGATGAGGAGAGGTGTGGGAGGGAGAGGGACGTCAGGACGCCGGATCCTGTGGACAAAATTCGCAAGTTTTTGGATGAGGACCGTCGGGTATCCCTTCTTACAGTTGCTGCACAATTTGGAGTTGGTGAGGCGACTGTGCACAGAGTTGCTCATGAAGATCTGAACATGCGTAAAGTTTGTGCGAAGTTTGTTCCCAGGTTGCTCAGTGGCGAACAGAAGGAGAGGCGTGTTGGTGACAGCAAGGAAATGGTTCAGCTCATTGCCTCTAACCCGAGTGTCATTGACTCTCTGGTGACCTGTGACGAAAGCTGGATTTATTGTTACGATCCAGAGACCAAGAGACAGAGTGCCCAATGGAAGCACACTGACTCCCCCAGACCCAAGAAGGCCAGACAGAGCAGGTCCACTGGGAAGCTCATGATGATCCCGTTCTTTGACAGCAAAGGCATCATCTACATCAACTGGGTCCCCCACGGCCAGATGGTCAACAAGGAATACTACGTGGAGGTTCTGAGGGAGTTCAGGAAGAGATTTCGCCGCAAGAGGCCAGAACTCTTCAAATCTGGCCAGTGGCACCTGCACCAGGACAACGCACCCACTCACAAGTCCATCATGGTGACGAGCTACCTGACAGAGATGGGCATCAAAACTGTCCCTCACCCTCCCTACAGTCCAGATCTGGCCCCCTGTGACTTCTGGATGTTCCCCAGACTGAAAGAGAAGCTCAGGGGCCGCCGTTTTGAGGATGTGGAGGAGATGAAGGAGGCTGTGACAGAGGCCTTGGACACCTTCACTTTGGAGGACTACCAGCGGGCCTTCAAGAAGTGGCTGGAGCGCTACAACAAGTGCATTGAACTCGGGGGGTCCTACTTCGAGGGTGACTGAAGTTTCATGCTTCTCTAAAATAAATAACTGTCTCTACTGAAAAAGTCTCAAAACTTCTGGAGTGGACCTCGTAACTGTTGAAAATCAGTTTGTCAATTTCAGGTATTCACACAGGTGCCAATGTAGAAGCTATAAAAATACTCCGTTCCAGTCAGTTTTTATACTGGATCGATACGATGTATTACAGTCAAATCCTTGACCAGCTTTGCAGCTGATTACTCACAAACATGGGTAGTGCAAACAAACCACGCCTCAGTTAAGTGCACATGAACCCGCTAGCTATTTTGTGTGCAGACGTTTTACGGACTCCTCTTATTCGTCGCGTTCTACAGGCCTCTGAACGTAAAACGCGAACAACAAAGATAGTCCAACCTACGCAGACACAGGCTACCACTCAGAAACCGTATAGATAATCGCGTTACAAAACACCGACACGTACGCACGAGACTAGCAGTCTCAGCGCGGACCTAACTTCATAAAAAAACAAAAAAAAGACACAAAGAATACCTTCGAGATCACCAAGGATAAGAGGCGCTTTGTCTCGAAGTCAAGATTAACAGGACTGTCCCATGACAGATCACAAACTGTCAACAACACTCGACCACCACAAGACTCCCACTCTCAAGTGGTATCACGTCACGACGCAGGGACAAACAGCCGCAGGCGCGGCCACAGGTCAGAAGCTATCCCCCACCGGATTGCGTAACCCGTGAGAGTGGCCGGATTTTTCCGTCGACAACAGCAGCCGGACCAGGGGGTCACCGGAGCTCGGAGTGGCAGCGAAGGTGCGAAACGTGAGCCGCTGCTCGCTTGTGGACTTTAAACCGCCCCCCCCCCCCCGAGGTTTTTCCAACATTGCGCGGGAACGAACGAACGCAGCGCCACGAAACTATGTGTAACTTTTACGACAGGTCAAGTCAGGTGTCTGACCTAGGTCAGGTTACGTGGACCAATGTCCAAAAAAGTTTAGCGCCTGTAAATTTTTCGCAAAATATGGTATCACAATAACAATTTCAGGGATTAGAGATCTTGATGGAAGCAACAAATCTACTATCTCATGTTTTTGGGAATTTTCCGAGGTGCCCTATTTTTTTAACATGTCGTTTTCATCGGAATTTCACGGAATTTTTATGGCCGTTTTTCTGTGGGGTCATGCAGACATCCATTTGCTGTTAATGGACAAAGTTTCAACGACTTCCACTCACTGGCCTGAAGGTCAGGTCACAAATAACTGTTATGAGCCAAAATGCACCGCCGTCAAAATCGGCGATGAATTACTCAGAACGGGTCGAAAGTGGCAGAACTGGCTCGCACGGTTGCGAGTAACATCAAGGAGTTCAAAAAGTTTCGAGAAATGTTTATTTTGGAAATAAACGGACTCTCGGGAATAAAGGTTCTGCCAACTGTGTAAACCGATAACTACTGAACTTTTCCACGACTTAAGCATACGACACCTAAAAAGGCGTTTATATTAAACAAATCAAAGAAATTGGAAGTTTCATCAACATCTGCGGTTTTTAACTGTTCATTGGTGCCTTTACTTAGACTTTATTATTCATAGCCCTTGAGATCCAGGCCGCTTCTGGGTTTCATGCAGTCGGCTATGAGAAAACATGTATAGGGCGTAAATGACTTACATGTTATCCAAAACTAAAAAAGGACTTTTATCGTACCACCCCCCATCGTGAGGTCGATGGGGGGTGGTCAACCCCCCTCCCCAATCGAGCGTGGTCGGCGCCGACTGGCAATCGGGCGCGGGTTTAAGGAAGCCCAGATGTATTCCTGCATTGCTGGCCTCAGCTCAATTTGTGGGCAGTTGCTTGCGCAACGAATCACTAAAATGTCATTAATGACTGCCCCAAACAATGCAATACAATGCAAATGCTGTACTAATGAGATGGCGCTGCATCTCGAGCAACTTCCTTCCTACGAAAAGCGTTGTTATAGTAACGGCGACGGTTCAGCCCCACACTTCGACTCGCGAACACAGAACACTCTCGAACTGCCGACACAGCCCAACCTGACCTGACCTGACCTGGGCGCAAGACGCCGCCGATGTCGGCGAGGTCCAGCAACGGCCTTTGTCCCGCACAACCACGATAAGCAGAAGCTCCCAATTCTTGACTCCATGGCAGCGAACGACGACCCGCGAAATTCAGCGAAATTCAACCCCCCGCGTGACTACTGCAGGGAAATAAGCACTCTCACGGCCCCAGCAGTCCCCTCGTGTTGCTACCCGCGGCGCCGTCTCTGCAGCAACCATTCCGGCAGGCAGACAGACAGACGGACAGACAAACCTCGCCGCCCGGCACGAGATGAGATAACCGGTTCCTGATGACGTCATTATCCGCGCAGCGCCGGGCGGCGCTAGGAGTACCAAGCACTGATTTCGGCACAGGTCGCTCCAAACAGCCGCTTCAGCTGGGTCAACAATGCGACAGGGAGGCTCGTGTGCTCGGTCCTGGGTTCCAGAGCACCTGCTGGTTCCGCCGGAGTTCAGGACAGCGTGGGGACCAGATGTAGACATCACGTGACCACGTCTGCCACCTCTTTCTTACGACTGCGTGTCAGCTGAGAGCCACGCTATATTACCATTCCCCTTAAAAAGAAATTTTTCACCTACGGCACTGCAAAGAAGACAAGCGAAATTGTAATGGTGTATTAGTACACAGAGTGGCAAAAAATGGAATAAACGTGTCGCACATACTACGGCACAGAAATTACAACGACATTTATCCTCCATAATTCACGAGTTCCTTCCGACAGCCCGCTAAAGCACTACATGCGTCTTTCAGCGAAACAAAAGCATTTCGCACAATGTCGTCAGTCGGCGTGGAGAGAAACAATACGGTACAGTCACTGATACCTACCATCGCACATTGCGACATCAGGAGCAAAACCAGTTTGGAAAGGCCGCCATGGCCATAGAGTACACGCTGATTCGGGCAGGCTTTCTAACTCTCCGTAATGTCCCAAATGGAGTCTGACGCATCAGTGCATACACAAACTAGAATATCATAGCCAGCTAGAGGACCTTTCTGCGTGACATCAACGGAAGCAAAGCACCGTGCGACTAGCACAGCAAGCCTCCGCGGGTTGGGAGACTTGAAACAGGCGGTCGCCTAGAAACGGCGGAAACTGGCGAGCTCACGCGATGGAGCAGATGGAGAACGATTTCAGGTTGTCCGTCGTTCGTTTCTTAACGTTCGACGGAGCCTACCGCAGATGAGGCAAAACGGTTTAAATACGGGCCGAAAAGAAACTGCCAGTCGGGTAACCCAGATCTGACTACTATGGTCATCAACCTCACAACTATGTCGGTTCCCCGTAACCTAGCCGTCTTTCCCCTCCCTTCGAAAAAAAAAACAACTCCCGAGCACATGCCAGCAGTCACGCGCCTCCTGCCGAGAGCCGCGCACTGATTGGCCGGCCGCGGCCGCGCCCCCAAGGTCGAGCGTGACGTCATCACTTATCCAACTACGGTGAACAGCCACGGCTGAGCAGACGACCCACATTGGAGTTGCGGACATACTGGCGGAGTAATGTAAACGTAAGCTGGGAAAGCCAACGTCACGCGATATTCGGAACCGTTGGCGGTGCGCATTCGAGATCGATACTGGTCCTGAATGACACCACGACTGAATCGCGCTGACGGTATGCAAAACAAACGTGGCGCAAAGGGGGAGGATGGTGCGGCGTGCTGCGTCAGTTGTATTGTGTCAGTTGTGTTGTATTGCACAATGCATGCTGATCGGTAGCATCGATCGGGAAGTCGAAACAAAGTCGTGTCTCGGGCAGACAGGACGGGCAAGCAACCTCAAAACAGCGGTCTCCCGTCATTTCACACACCAAGGACAGAGTTTCAAAAGGAGTTTGTTGTGGGAGCCTGAAAATGACTGCTCCAAGACCCCCGGCACGTACGTAAGACTAAATCGCAGCAAACGCCGTTTGAAGCCATCTTTACGATACACTTCGCGCAATGGGCATGGAAATCCGCGTACGGGGTTAGTTATGCGACACCTTTCGTAACCAAGCAGTAATTGGGTGATGCCTGACCTCTCACAGGGTCATGGCACCAAAAAGCCGGAAAAGCATATAGGTGAGCAGGACCACGCACAGCTGATAACAAGTTTCCCTAAACAAAAACGAGCCCAGCCAACCACAATCGCCTATTTGACGCGCTCAACCTGATCTCCTTCCCCAAGATACGACCGCGCTGTGCCACCCAAGCAAACTGAACGCAACGCCCCAGATCCCTCCTCATTCGACGAGCCGTAGCGGCGCGCCCACAGCGGGCCCAGTCGGCTGGCTGGGGACGACCGGCCGCTCTGGCTGGGGACGGCAGCGCCGAGCGGTTGCGCAATCGCTGCCGCGCTGGCCAGCTGACCGTTCCAGACGCAGACGGTGAACACACGAGCCGGACGGGTGGAACTGGGCCGCGCCGTGGCCCGGCCGGCCGCACGGCTGCAGAACAGGCAGGTGCTTTCCTGAAGACCATGGCCAGAGATTCCCGAGAAACTGAGGGGATCTTTCAACACTCCATAAGTACTTACATCTTTGGTGCGAAACATACTTAATTTCGTTGGGAAAGTTCTGGCAGGCTCCTGAACTTAAGGTGCGATTTGAAGAAAGAACCCCTTTATTCCACCAGAAGCCAACTTGTTAATATAAAAGCGCGTTTTTATATCCGATGCGATATTTTATATTAGTGCACGCTACGTCAGGGTTCACCGCCAAAACGCCGAGACGAATCTACAGTTTATGCCCGTTTTTGGACATAAAAACAGCTTCTTCCAGAAAAAAGAAGGCTCCTTTCCTTTCCGACTCATAACAAGCATTTCGTATATAAAATAATAATATAACGTATGATATATATTATGTATCTTATATATAATATATATAACGCATAATCTATCAATTATGACATGACTCACAACTAGTATTCCCAATCTCCAAAAGTTCATCATTAGTCTCCTTGCTGCTGTCCAACTGCACATCAGAAACTGAACGGCCATAATTCTCATTTTCTCCTGATTCCCACAAGGTGGATTTCGTCTAGATCTAGGCGGAATGCCGCCTTAAATTCAGCATCTCTTGAAGATTTTCGACCAGTTCGAGTGTCGCATGTTCCCCGGCGTTCTCCAATGGTCAGCCATCACGCCTCGCATAACAATGGATGTTATGCGAAGCGAGGATTTCATGACCCGTAAAGATAGTTCAGGCGGAATCAGACACCGACTTCCGCGGGCGCAATCCGGCAGCATGCGGATCTCGGAAACATGCGGCGGCAATCTGGACTTCGCTTGGATTTCAAGATTCTCTCGAACTATTGCGATAATTATCGCAGTTAACAGATTATGATCGGGACAAGTCTGGTGCCAATTTTTCGTTAGTGAATTACTTCTCCCTTACACCATGGTATAATAGAATGCGTCCTGTTACGCTTTTCAGTAAGGTAAATGCTTTAAACTGTTTATGACACAGAAGAAAGATTACTGAAAAGTGCGCCCACTATCACTTTGGTGCTTTTATTCTAAAATGCCTCAACGAAACTGACGCACAAATAATTTCTGGCTGGAACATGGAAAATGTTAAATGAGACGAACTCAGTCAACACAACCTCCGGGCAATGCAGACAACCAGACGACCCGTAGGCGCTGAGCATGAACAGCGGCATTAATATCACGTTAGAAGCCAATGAAGAAGTAGGTACTTTGATGCGCTTTGCAGTTTTGCGCCTTGCTGGAATGAAAATTTGCAGTGGCTGCAGCAGCGGAGGCTTCACTAACAAAGAGCTTTCGGTCACTTTTAAGCATTTAACAGTCTTCTGCCAACCAGCTAGATTCACTGAGCCCTACTTCCAACGCATATGACTGTTGTGTGTTTACCATGTTTCACCCACTATATGACATGACTGCAACGACATCTGCTTTATGCTGTGCATGCCTGGAATAGTTTTTGCGCATCCCCGCACTTGTATAAATTCCATGTAATCGGTCTCCCATGCACGACTGACGCTTCAACAACTGTGATGTTCGCGATGTAGCTGACACGACACGCAAAGCCCAGTCTTCAGCGCCTGACATTCCATAACCCCACGACCAAATAAACCGTCCCGGCTCCAGTGTTTGCGACCTGCCAGAGGCCCGAAGCCCCGGCCGAGGCGGCCATTAAAACGTGGACTCTGTCCCGGCTGCAATCGGCCCCCAGCGCGTGCCCCCGGGGCGGGCGGGCACTAGGCCGCCCCTTCACAGGCGCTACCGCTCGCCTCCTGACATCGTCCACACCGCCTTTACCGTCCACACCAGGCGGTACCAGCGAGGGGAGTACAACCGGTCCGCCAGCACGTGGCGCTGGGAACGCGGGGGCGATAATAATCAGGGAGAACACGGATGCTTTCCCGAGTCTCCGCCCAATGACGATTTCTGGAAAGAACTGTGTCATATCTCCTGCCACCCTCAAAACACCCCCCCCCCTTCCTAGGTTCAACGTTGGGATCGTCCCACGCGACTAGCTGGCGGTGGTGCGTGCCCGCGACGGGAAGGGTTAGCCCGCCCACCACCGGTGGTGGCGGCGAGAGCGGAGGCTCAGGGCCGCCTGCGCTCCGCCAGCCCCCACTGATCCGGGGCTGCGGGCTGCAGACGTCAACAGACTGTCCGCAGACGACGACCGCCAACCGTCCCGACTCCTGCCCGGGCCCAGCTCCAGCTCCAGCTCCAGCCGTCACTCCAGCTCCGGCTCCGGTCCCTTCCATCAGCCAGAACTCCAGCTCCGGCTCCAGTCCCTTCCATCAGCCATAACTCCATCTCCAGTTCCATCTCCAATTCCGGTCCCTACCCCAGGCCCAGCTCCAGCTCCAGCTCCCACTCCAGCCCCGGCTCCAGCCCCAGCCGTCACTCCAGTTCCGGCTCCAGTCCCTTCCATCAGCCATAATTCCAGCTCCAGTTCCATCTCCAATTCCGGTCCCTACCCCGGGCCCAGCTCCATCTCCAGCTCCAGCTCTAGCTGGTGAGCTGCAAGAGTCAGGGGGCAGACTTTCTCCCCCCTGTGCGAGGGGACCGGGATCCTCCGCTGGTCACGGTCCCAAGGTCAAGGCACTGACTCCCAGCCTTCCTGTCCGTTCCGGAGGGTGCATATGGCACAAATAACGGACCGTGGCCACCTGACCGACTTTCTCTGTTGAGGCATCACGCGCCGAGACAATGAATGACACCACGTGCGACACGTGCGAGACGATGAACGACACCACGTGCGACACTGGACGATACCAGTCAATGCGGCGATGAATGACACTAACGCATGGCGACACCGGATAATCAACCCGCGTGGAATGGGGGTCCATTGAACGGAAATGCCATTTACGTGTTGGTATGGACGGCCGGATCAAGACGGAAGAGCGAGGGAACCACTGCCCTCCGTTGGAAAGATGGATGAGCCTCATAGGCGAGCGAAAATAAAATTATCGAATGCAAGGCACACGGAGAGAACTGAAGAAAATGAGAAAACAAGAGGTGAAATTTCAAAGCAGTCTTCAATGATCACTCACCCATCCCAAAGCAGTGCGTGGATCACTTCTCATACCCCCATCATACCCCCAAACAGGCAAGCCGCGCGCAAATACCGGCACTCTGTCGTTCCGCCTGGCCCAAGCGACCCGCCAGGCGAAACGAAGCCCTGCCAAGCAAAACGAAACCCGCCAAGCGACCGGCGCTCGCTTCGCCTCGGACTTTGTCGCCCTGATCTGCCGCCGACCGGCCGCCAGAAGTGTTTCGCCCCCGCCCGATACCGTATCAGACCACGCGAACTCCGCTGGGTCACACGACCGGGCTCCGCAGTCTGATGGGACCGTGCCTCGCCCGGCAGGGGTGCCCGTGTGTCGCGGGGCACCGACAGCCAACGGGACCTCGCTGGGAGACTGTGGAAACATATCCACGACACGAGCCGGGCTGGTAGGGTCATGCCGTCAACCAGGGCAACCATACCCAACCAACCATGAAGTCAGCCAGGCCTGGCCTACTCAGTACACTTGAAGGTTATGAGCAGTCGTGGTTGATGTTAAGAAAGCGAACAGATGGCGTCACTCATGTATGTTACTCACTCCGTGGAGAAAACAGGGCCACCATGAGATAAATCAGAGTTCGCAGTGAAATCAGTTTCGCACCATCGGCCTAAGGCAGATCATACAATTCGTATACTTAACGCTTTCAAAATGGTGACATTTATTTCCGTGGCAGACTGTCTTACAGCATACGCAAAAGGGACGCATACGAGAGGGACGCGTCTTTTGTATTCCAGAACTTTCAATGACGCGAAAGCAGGGTTTCCAAGAACAAAACAGAAGTGGGCGGAACAAAACAACGCACGGCTGGTGGAACACCGCGGAACACCGCCAGCCCGCAAGCAAACGAAACGCCGATTACGTTACCACCGAAAAGTCAGCATCGAAGCAAAACCTCCATGAAGAAGGCACGAACAGAACGGATGGAACAGAGCCAACTTTGAAATATTTTTCCATGCAACACCGCAGGTTTTTAAGAATTTCCAAAGTTGCTGGGTCAACCGCTTTTCTTGCCTCATGACTTCAACAACCATGACTTTACTACACACACGCAAGAAATGGAAAAAAACTGTCAGATCGAACCGGCACCGACCATCACGCTTACTGTCCCGTGTAATTCCATTACATCACATAGCAGACTTGAACACTCAACTTTCCGCTAACTGTTTTTCTTTCATTTTCGGTCCGCACACGTTTATAGAGCAACAGACGAAGCACGTGCACATTAGCACACCAGACACGGACGGAGCCCAGAACTGGACACCTGCCTCTTTACTGACAACCAGTGCGTGGCCGGTTTATCTACTTTTTTATTTTATTTTCAAAAAAAATTCTAAATGCACTGAATTAAGAAAAAATACTAACGAAAAAAGGTTTCCTGAAATGAATGAGTTTTTCTTCAATGCAAAAATTCCGATGCAATTGTGTTAGAAACATTCCAGCATCATACGACCACCAGAAGTTGTATACTGCCTGTTATTTAAAAAAGATAAAGATAATGAGCTACAAACGCCCGTCGGGATTCCCTTTTACTAAGTACAAGCATGACTAGGCTAAAAATAGACCAAACAAAAAACAAGCGCTTCCAGTACTGCCATGCTCATTTTTCCAGTTAATATCATCAAACCTCCCAACACAAAAAAACTTCCGCCGCTCCACGTCCACCTACTTCGAATTCCGGCCCCGAACGGTGGTAAACCGTTCCGCGCATGGACCGTGGGGGGACCGGGACAGGGAGGGGTGGGCTATATGACCTTGAAGTGGACGGTGCGCGCTCTAGATCACGAGGCCCAAGGACAGATCGTCCTCCGATGCGGAACAGGGTCCAGCAGCGCACCCAGTCATTTACCGATCAGGTCCACCGTCTTAGCCTCGTCAGCCTAAGAAAAGGTAATCTGAGGGCGTCTGACGATGTCTTAAGACAAAAATGTACTGCTTCGAGAATTCCTACAGGCTCGAAACAAAAACGCGCGGTTTCGAGAGGTCTACAATGCGCGGATAGATGCACGTTAATGGCTGACCAAGGACAAACGACGTCATTCGTCATAGGCAGTGGAACGCTTCTAGTCACTTCAGAACAGGAAACATCAAGGCCGGGACAGGTTTTCAATGTCTGTCTATCACAGGAGGGAGACCGCGACCCCGCCGTAAAACAACCACTAGCGCATCACGAGTATTGAGAGAGCATACTGGCACGTGCCCCCACCGCCGGGTCCAGACCCGGGACAAGGCCAGGAAAACCCAGTGGGTCACAGAAATGCCGAAACTTGGGGGAAATTTACATCCCTTCTGTCACCTCGCACCGCTCTACAGTGTAGATCCAATGCCTCAGAGACTATCAGATCAGCCATTACTCGGTATTCGCCTGACATCTGACCGCCCTGACCAGCCGTGGTGAAATCTGTTGCAGCGTAGAATACTTGGATGTTCGTTGCTGATTTGCTTTTGTTCATTCTGTTTGTTTTCTGTTAGTTTGTTTGTGTTCTCTGCGGGATCAAGGACCTTGTCTGTCCGGACGAGGACCTTTCAGGTACAGCCGGCGCCTGTGCCCTCCTTTCCTAACTTCCGGTCGCGCCACTGCCTGTGACGTGCGGATCCAGCGTCCACGCAGAGGTCGGAAAACCGGCGAAATCCTGATCCCAAAGTCCGTGTACAACTAAAAACGTTCTCCAAACGCGTAATCAACGGGCTGTCCCCCAAAAGGGGGACAGCCCCCCAACCAACACACCCCAAGGAGGGACGAATGCATTCCAGCAGACAACGAAACCCCTCTTGAAACTGTAATAGTTCCAGAAACGCGTAAACAACAAACGGAAAAGGAAGTCAAACTCCTACCTCCCCCCTGCGCCCTTGCCCTGGATCCGCCCCTGCCGCGGCGGCCAGTGCCGGCTCCGCCTCTGTACGCGGACGCAGGCCGGTGCCGAGGCCGATGCCGAGACCCGTGCGTGTCCGCTCCAGGCTACGGGCCGCAACCCAACTTTCCACGCATGCGCGCCGCGCGCCGCTGTCGTGCGCGACTTCCTGTTGGCCGCGGACGGACTGGGCCGCGCCCGCAGGAGTCCCTCGCCGGACGCCGCGAGACTGAAGACGTCAGCTGGCCCGGATTTCGTCTCGCGTATGAGGTCTGCCGCAGGAGTCGCGAACCGTCTACCCCGTATTCTACTTATTACCAGCAGATGGCCTGCCTTATCTCAATGAGGAATGCCTTAATGTACGAGTTTAATTTGGATGTTTCCACATGGTACCAAAAAGAACTCGGCCCGACACCTGACAGTAAATCAACATCTGACGGAAGGCCGGATTGCACGAAGGCTCGTCGTATTACAACGAATTACCTCGTCGCACCCAAAACTGAACGTCCTAGTGAGGCTCTTGATTCCGTGCAAGATGTGTTGTGCTATCTGCATCTGCAGGTGGCGAGGACCCTAATCGCTGACCCAAGTTCTGACGTCACCAGGTCTCAACTGCCCGACGACGACGCGATGCTGTCACATGGCGCTGCCATGGCATCGCTTGATTTCCGCCTGGGCGTGGACTGCGCAAGGCCTCTTCCCACTGACGGTACCTCGTAACGAAAACAGAACGCCGCTTCGCATCGATCTTTCGCGACACACGCGAAAAATCGATCTGAAGCCGATGTGCTGTTGGACCCACGCGCGGAGCCGTGCGTCCAACAACGCATCGATCTCAGCACTACTCATGGGAGGACGATCACAGCGAGACGGCCCCTCCCACGTCTCAACCTGGCACACTAGGCCCCCTCCCTCCGCCGATCACGCGGGCCCTGTAGTCCGTGCGCCGCCACGGGTCGCACGTGCGGCCCACCCGCTCACCACTCACCGCGTGCACGCTGGCCGGGTCTCGCAGCCACTGCACGTACATCTCCTCCACGTAGCTGCTGGACGTGCCGTTAATGAACGGTTCGGCGGCGGCGGCGCGGGCGGCCGGCGGCGGTGGCGCGCTCTTGCAGCGCG
The DNA here is from genome assembly GCA_030062745.1 of Capitulum mitella. Taxonomy (NCBI): domain Eukaryota; kingdom Metazoa; phylum Arthropoda; class Thecostraca; order Pollicipedomorpha; family Pollicipedidae; genus Capitulum; species Capitulum mitella. The sequence continues at coordinate 13,606,078 of CP099854.1, forward strand.
CGGGGAGCACGGACAGGCCCGGCCGGCCGCTCAGCCGACCCAGCAGGGACGCAGCACGCAGCATGGCCGCTATCCGGCGCCAGTCGCACCGCCTGCGGGCACCGGCCAGCGGGTCACAGCCCGTTCCAGACGAGCACGCCGACTCGGAGTCAACGGGGCGAGTCGGACTCGGACTCGCAGTTAAAGGCAAGCGTGCAACCACGGCCATGTTATTGGTGGTACCAGGAGCAACTTAGGGTCCATTTTCCGCGACTTGTCATAAGCCCAGTGGTGAAGTTCAGGAGCACTGGTGTTGCAGGGGCAGCATCCAAGCGCAGAGCAGTTCATCCCCTGCTCAAAAGAGCGATTCATACTCGCTCCGCGCGTAGACCGGGCCCAGACTAAGCTGGCCGACGGGTTCGTAGCTGACCCCGAATCGATTCGAGTCGGTCCGGAATCGGTTCACTACCGTCAGTCGTTCAGTCACCGTCAGTCGTTCAGTCCGTCCAGCCGCCCAGTCCATTCGACAGTTTGACGGTAGCCGGTGACGCAATGGTGGCCATCTATGGACATTCCGCCCATTGTCACAGCAGCTGGCGGCAGGCGCCCAGCGAGATGTTCTCGTCAGCCACCCATTCCAACGGAGCAGTTACGCAACGCCGCTCTGGGACTCGCTCTTCGTCACGTGGTCTGGGCTGGGTGAGTCATGCTAGATGCACCTCCGCCAAGTCACACATGCACATTAGTTAGTTTGAGGTGGGGGAGGGAGTGGGGATACCAGAGTTAAGGCTTTGAGCGGATGCAAGGTGTTCTACGTGGACTATGATCCCTGCCCAATTTCATGTCTTTGTTTTGTAAGTTCACCGAAACTGAGTCGTCGTGGAAAAACGTTCGGCACTTCGCAATAAGCTTCGCATTTCCGGCCACCTTCGCAAAATCCTGGATGACGCTCCTCATCGTCCTCGCACCTCACATTCCAAAGCCAATACTGCAACCTGGTGTTGTCAAGCAAAAAAGAAATGGTCAACATAACCTAAAATCGCAAGTGGCCAGAGGGCAAAGGTCGATTTGGGGACCGTTGTGCAATATGAGGAACAAAGTGACATGATCACATGTTCCAAAGTCGGAACAGAGGGCGGGTACTGACCCTTTGCCTCCCCAATTTCCACGCCCATGAAAGGCAAGGACTCGAAAATCGAAAGAGTACGAGCAATACGGGGGCTCAGCCCTCTCCTCATTTCCACACACATGCTTCTACTGCAGGTCCATACCTTGAAGCAAATACGGTGTAGACACAGCCCACTCCTTCAGCGGAATGACAGCAGCTGGTGGATGCGTAGAACACGATCTGACGCACCACTCTCGCACTTGTGCGGCAAGCGACTGAAACCGTAGCGATATCACATGGCCTCAAGCTATCCGCGCCACATCTGACACAAATGCGCCATACTCGTTACCAATGTAGTGCGTGGGATATTATTCATTCATATTTATTTGTTTTATCAAGATTCAAATGGCTTGTAAAAACTGTTAAATATGATGAATTCTTTAATTATATTTTTCTACTTGAATCGTTCACACTGGTTCCACCACCATTTTTCAATATCATGAGGCGAGGAGATTGAAGCGAGCAAATTCTGCGAGCAAATACATGCACGCGGAAACAACGATCGAGATATGACTTTTATTTTACCTGGTTTTTGTCAAGTAGCAGTTCTCACACCCACTTCGTAAAGGAACGCATCCCTTCACTGTCAGTCCCCGTCGCGGTGGCAAGAAGACCATACGCAAAGATGTAATCGAAGAGGCTATCAACCGCGGAAAAAATGAGCATCCCTTGAAATTCTCTACAAACGCATTTTTCAGTGCATGACATGCCCCCTCTCCAAAAATAAAAACATGCGGGAAAACTGTGTGGGGTAGGGGTGAAGGAGAAGACGCACGAGCTTAGCTAAAGACATTCCTATTTCGTTTTGAGCCATCTATAGAGACTATAGTAGCGATGTCAGGCGGCTGGCGAGGTGGGCGCTACCATCGACTTCCTGGAGGCAGCTCCATCCTCATACTGTGGGCTTTGTGGTGCACGTTATGGATTTTTCTCAGGAGCGAAACCAAATGCAAAAACTGCATTCAGCATTCAGCAGACCGGCTCGTCCTTCCGTGATTTGCGTCTACCAACTAGCAGCACAATTACATCAATCTGAGGATTTATGTAAATCGCAACCCTTGCAATGTGGCTGGAAACTGTCACGTTGATAGGGCTTGGCTTAAAAGCGAGTGTGTCTAGTCAGATCTTGGATTTTAGCTGTATATGTGTGATGAAAGAGGACACTGGCCTGAATCGTCGCGTATCATTCGTTTTCCCCAGATCGCCTTCGTTGACCTACGACAGCCAAATATTCATCGATATTTCCCATTACCCCAGTCCGTGCTGCAAGTACAGATTTATCGGTTTTACTCAAGCTCCTTTCCGCCACTAAATGAGACCAGGCACGCAGCCAGGATTTTCCTCAGGGGGGTGCCAAATGCCAAATTTTGTCATATGCCACTGGCATATGCCGAAATTTATGGAAAAAATTGGCAATTTTATGCAATTTACCTCATGTCTAACGCACAGGAAAACATATAATGCTTGTTTTTGCAAGATGTATATGATCACTATTCCGTTTTCGTGCGAAATCGTCATATACCTAGTGAGGATGGCTTTGCTCAGGGGGGTGGCCCCCATACCCCCCTTGGCTACGTCCCTGAGTGGGACCGATAGCACCGATAATATATCGTTAGACCCAGCGAATCATGTTTTGAGTTGCGAGCTCTCCAGCATGACAGCAGACTGTGCCCAGCGGAAGCCGTCGTGAAATATGTCTCCAAGTATGCACGCCAAATCCCCTTAGGAGCTACACCGTATTCAGAAGGCCAAGAGGTTAACCCTATTCCCGGCAGGGTGGCTAAATCCGCCCCCCCCTCAGGTTTTTTGCTTGCCAATTCCAGGCTTTTTGACGCAGCTTCACAAAACTTGGTGACTTTTCCTAGCTATCCTTTCTACGCGCTGTGACAAAATTTCACGATTCTACTTTGCTCAGGAGCGGAGCCAGGCAACGTTTTTAGGAGGAACCTCAGGTCACTCTTGGCCATGTTGAGGATAAAAGGAAAATGTCTGCCAAAAACAGAATTTTTAAGATACAAATCAAAACTTTATATGGATATATAGCTAAATAGTTGGGTAATGTGCACAGAAAATTCTGTTTATCTGAGGTCACTTTACAAGGTCAGGTCAAGGTCAAAAGTCAAAATTTGTTTTTTTGCAATAATTTCGGCCTCGTTTCTTCAAATGCCAAACCCGGAATATATATGACGTAGAAAGGTGCCCTCTACTTGTGTACCAAGTTTTAGCTTGATATCAGGTCGGGTCACGGAGCTATGACCTAAAATGTCCGTGCGCGTACATTATACCGCAATAGCCATAAAATGAAATTTTTGGAATAGAGTGAATTCACGTGATTGAGAACGTTTACAGATAGTATCAAATGCACACGAGATCATTCCAAGTGATCCCAAGGTCACTGGAGGTCATTTAGGGTCAAAGGTCACAAGTTGATCTGAAGAACGTGTGACCATGACAGTTCCCCTTTTTCATGTCCCTGGCACCGCCTATGCAAACATTATACAAACATTGCAATACGATTTGTTCTTTTTTAGCATAGCATGACTAGCAGAAGCCAAAAAAGTGTTTTTACCTTTTTTGTTCATTCAGCTGTTGGAAAATTAATCCTCCTATTTTTGAAACCATGTGAACGCCCATGAATTTTCTCAAAATTTCAGATTTGTGGACCCATGGTAAAAGCCCTATCCATAATCTCTCGATTCACGCCAGTTTCATTGAAATCGGTCCATAAACGACGGAGTTATAAGAAGTCCAAAAGTACCCCCCATTTTGACATTTTTGCCCCCCCTGTATCCACAAATTTCGAAATCGAAATTTTGAAAATTTCTTTTTATAAAAATGTAGTTTACGTCACGGCAAATCGATTGCCGTTTGTTGCGATAAAATCGGACAAGTAGTTCTCGAGATTTCAAGGGGGGCCGAGTCCCCCCCCCCCCTGCCGGGAATCGGCCATACCGTCTAGCCCTCCGGGAATAGGGTTAACGTCATCGTCAGTTTCATATGCTGACGCAATGTCATTTCGTTGTCGTTTATTTGAACGTCAGTTTATATCGACAGGTTCGATCGACGTCAGTTTCATGAAATGCACTCTTTGCCGTGAAGTCATGAAAAGTTAAAATAAAATTTGACAAATACGCAACATGCATAACATTTGGAATATAAGTATTTTTTTGGCCAGAACATTTTTTCTTCCATAACACTTTTTGAACTTTCAGTTATCGTTGTAATTAATCGCAAAGTGACCTCAGGTTCAGGCGTGTGTCACTGGAAAGGGGCAGACTTCCGTTTTCCAACCAGACCTTTTTTCATTGATTTGAATATGAAGTCATTCAATTTTCGCAGAACACACAAAACTTGATTTTAGGTACATTTTACATTTTTCTGTACCAAAATAGCCCTAAAACGCCGTCGTTGCATACAGTGGTGCAGCCAAGGGGGCCAAAGGCGCCATGGCCCCCTGGGGCCAAGCGGGGCTCCCTGACGGCCGAGCGGGCCCCTGGGCCGAAAGTCCTAGTGCTTTTAGTGCTTTGGATGGCGTGAGGCGCCCGCAGGGCGTCCTTTACTGTCCGGAACAGACAGTTAAAGCAAAATAAGAATATTTTGAGCATTAAAGAAAGCTTACGAACCTAAAGAAAACGTACTCCGAATATACAAGAAGGTTTTGTGTGCTATGACAGAGGCCCGTGGTTTGAATGAGCGTTTAGGGGCTCCTGCTAGATTGTAGAGGAGTTCATTGCTTGTCTGAGGAGGGCCTCCTGTCGGCCCATAAAGCGCCCTGTCAGCCTCTGACGGGACCTCCTTTCGGTCTGGAAGAAAGCCCCTGCCCCTGCCTCCAGAGGTTGACAGGGGCCCTTTACAGGCAAATAGGGTGCCTTCCACAGACAGGTAGTGACTCCCCTGACCAACAGGGGCCCCTAAACGATCATTCAGAGTCCCCTGCTCTCCTGTAAACATGTCCCTGCTGACCTATAAGAGGCACCCGCTAGGTCGCCAGCAACGCCTTTACAGGCGAGCATGGGCCCCCTTTACTCTTCAGCGTGGCCCCTTAACAAACCGACAGTAATTTTAACCACATGGAACCCCACTGATTACGAGGGTCAGGCGCCGTCCCAGAGGGGGAGCAATTGGGGCGATCACCCCTCCTCCTGAGGCCTGAGAAGGGGCCCTTATCAGACTTAAAAGGAGCCCCGAAGGTGCCCCGTATGAGCTTCACGAGGCCTCTATAGGAACCTGACGGATGCAGTCAGGGAGGCCTCCCGGAGGATAAGATAACCTCTGAGACGCCTAGAGAGCTCCTGAAATTCCCAAAGGGCCCCTGACACAGGGACGTAGCCAAGGGGGGTCATGGGAGCTATGGCGGCCCTTGAGCCGAGCTGTCTACACTAGATATATGGCGATTTTGCACGAATACGAAATAGTACTCATATATATGTTGCAAAAGAAAACATGATATGTTTTTCTGTGCGTTAAATATGAGGTACGTTACATAAAACTGCGGCTTTTTCCTATACATTCCGTCATATGCTAATGGCATATGGCAAAATTTGACATTGCCCCCCCTCAGAAGGATGCATGCCTGCCCTTAGACTACAACAGTGTCCCAACACGGAAGTGTCCCTGAGACTGCCAGATGGCTCATAGGGCCCCTGAGGCGGCCGAGATGAGGACTGAGTCCCCAGGGGGCTCCTGTGAATGAAAAGCTGAAGGTCCTTGATGTAGTCAGAGGGCCTCCGGGATAGTTAATGAGACCCTGACACAGCAAGATGGCCCCTAAGATGGAAAGAAGGGCCCCAACACGGCAAAGGGTCCCTGAGACCGCAAATAGTGCCAGAGAGGTCCCCGAGACGGCAAGAACTTAAGAGGATGCCTAGCACGGCTACGGAGACCTTGGCCAGCCAGAGGGGTCCCCTGAACGGGGATTCGTCGGTGACCTTCGCAACCTCGAGAGGAGCCACAAATGGGCTACACTGGCCTTTCTAAAACCTTGAGGGGTTCTTGATGCTGTCAGGGGCCCCGGGAAGGTCAGGTGGCTACTGAGACGGCAAGATGGGCCCATACACCGCAGATGACACCTGAGACCGCCAAAAAGATTGCAGGGCCCCTGCAAGACAGAGACGATAAGAGGTCCTCTGAGACGATATTTGAGTTTTATGGGGACGCTGGACGGCCAGAGGGTCCCCGAGTGTACTGAGTGGGCTCGTGGCACGGGCAAGGTCCTCCCGAGACTGCCAGTGAGGCCCCTGAAGCGCCAACAAAAGCTCCTTGTTACGGCTAGAGGGGCCCTAAAAGACTGCCAGATATACCTCATGTAACCGAGGAAGACCCCTGATACAGCCATAAGGACTACCGGAGAAGTTCAGAGGGCCTGTGACACTGCAAAGGAGCCCTGAAATTGCCAAAAAGTCTTTTGTAACTGCCAGAAGGCCCCTGAGATGGCAAAACTGTTTCCCAGAGACGATAAGAGGGACCACACCGGGTCCACTGAGACAGCTAGAAAGGGACATTTGAGACTGCTAACTAGAGGTCTCTAGCAACCTTGGCCCTTGGGACGACCAGAGGAGCCCCTGGAACTACCAGACCTTGAGACGTCCAGACTGCTCCTGAAACGGCCAAAGGACCTAGAAGATTGCCAGAGGCGCCTCTGTCACGGCAGACAGAGATTTACAGAGGACCCTTTTTAGTGTCTGGGGGCTCCTTAGACGGCAAAAACGTCCCAGGGACGACAGGAGGAAATCCAAGATGGCCTAAGCGCCCCTGAAACTGCCAGATGGATCCCTGAGACTGTTCGAGATGCCCCTGAAACTGCCAAAGGAGCGCCTGAGACGTCCCGCGGGACACGTGAAACTGTAAAAGGAACCTGAGACCAATGGAAGGTCTTGGCACGGCAGACGGCCCGAGACCATCAAACGTTTCCCTGTAACTGCAAAAGGGAACCTAAACTAAGCTGACAAAAAAATCCCAGAAGCTACGGGATGGGGGGGGGGGCAGACGGGTTCCTGGACCATATACAGACACCACATTTCAAGTAGAGGGACGGACGGAACCGCCTAAAATCTTGCCTTTTTTCGTCACATGTCGTCCAATTTCTTCGGGATGGAAACGCAGAATTTTCACATTTAAAGTGACGTATCTGATTTTTTTTTTTGGTCACTTGATATGGTTAGAAAGCAAAATTACATCATTTTTCGCATCTGAAGGGAAAAAATGGGGTCCCCGCGCTGACCATTCGCCTCCACCTCCCTCTCCCACGCCTTGGCGAAACCATAGATCCGCCCTTGGTGAGGGCTCCCATTGGTAACGAGGGTCCCGTTGATCCGATTTGCCCCCCCCCCCGGCGGAATCCTGGCTACGCCCTTGGTTACGTAGTCTCAGGGTGTCGATTTGCATTCTTTCAAGGGAGCCCTAGCTCACCCAATGTTGATTTGGGCCCCTCCAATGTTGGTTTGGTCCCCTCCAATATTTTCTGACGGTTTTAAAGGGAACTGGGCGAAAATAATGAAAGAAACATCCGCAACAGATAAAAAGTAGGCAGAAAGTGTAGAAGAAGGTATAAAGTGATGTATCTATCTATCTTTCTATCTTATATATATATATATATATATATATATATATATATAAATATATACTTATATACCTACACACGTGGGATGTATGCAATTTTTTATGTGGAAAATAGTAACAGAAAACTAAAAAAAATCCACTGATCAAAACAAAGTGGGCTAATCCACTGAGAACCCACATTTGGGGGAAGGTTAGGTTGTCGGGCCCACGGCTCGGCCCATCCAATTGTTTACGGAAACTGACACCCCTGCGTTGTCCTATGTCACCAAGCGATTTGTTTGCAAGCTGCGCATGCCGCTGTGTGACGTCACTGGTAGTGACTCCTCGGCGCCCGCCATGGGCATTTAATAAGCAGCCCAGATCTCGGCCGCCGGACGCTTGTGCTTCATCTGCATCCCAATTTTGACGGACACAATATCATGCTGTATGCCACGTTTCATGAAAGCAAAGTAATAATCTGTAAGAAATGTGAATGTTTTATGTGATTGTCGTGTCGGTGGCTCAGTTGGTTAAATGTCTGTTGCCGCCGTCAGCCATAGCCATGTGGGTTCAAATCGTTCCGGCCCTCACTTTTTCTCCTGGAGGCCACTTTACCCTCCAAGCGACCCATAGGAGACGCTGAGTACCGCGCGATCGTGTGGGTCATACCTACACCTTCAACTTTCGCCTCCGAATTACGCAGTTAGGTTGGCATAGCGCGATCTGGTGCTTCACAGTCTGTACAAACACTGCTCAGCATGGGCTCTGCCTTTAAGGTACCCCAGTGAACCATTCGCATCATTTTTTCTTTTAATAATGATAGTAAATAGACGGAAAGCACGGTGATTTCTTTCAACATTTCTCAATACTGCCAAGACGTCTCTCCGAGTGGAGCGGCAGGCCGGGACACTTCTCCGAGCACCGCGGCAGGCCGGGACACCTATCAAAGCTGGGCTCTCTCTTGAGACTGCGTTCGGTTCCTCCCGACAAGCGCACATGTCAGGTGGGATGATACAACCACCGCCCAAGGCTAGATACAGTGAACCGGTCGGCCGCGAAGGCCCGCAGGGTGAGCGGTCCTCAGGTGCCGGCGTCCGAGCCCAGCGCAGTCATGGCTACACAACATCTCCCCCTAAGACGTAAAGGAGACCAACCCACACTTCCGACCATACACACCACCATAAACAGAACAAAGCAATAGCCAATAACAATGCAGTCACCCCCACGAAACCGATCATCACTGCTTGGCCTGGCTACTCCTCTGCTGCCGTACCTTTCATACGTAACGATACACTGGCTCGGACCAGTTAATCGAGAGCTTCTGCGACCTGGATGCCCTTGGATGAATTGAAGGAACGATCCTCTCCTGGACCTGAGAGTTCCCTCTTGGACTCATCTCGAGGACCCAATGATTTTTTTTGCGACGCCCTGAGATTTTTGACAGGTTCTGAACATTCACAAAGGGAGTTTTGAACTGGACGAGGCTTTGTTTGAGAGGCCCTCTGAAAGTATCAAGGGGTCTGTAGAAATGATTGAGAACCCACAAAATTCCAAAGGGCCCTTTAAACCACTTCAAGGAGGGACCCTCCCCAAGGCCCCAAAAATCACTTTGAAATAAAATTCCTTTAAATTCCGTGAAAAGAAATCCTTGAATTATTTACAGGGGCTTAATATTTCAGATAGCACCTAAGACATTCAGAACAGGATACAACGGAGGAGGAAATGCATGAGGCCCCTTTGGAAAGATCAAGAACCCCCTGAAAAAATCGAGAACCCCGCAGATAAACTCCAAGGACACTTTAGATGAATCCAAGGAGGGACCCCCACTAAATTCCTTTCGAGAGTCCATTGGAGTTTCTGGCGGCCTCAAACGTTTGAGAGGCCCATTGGTGTTTCGAAAAGCCTCTGAAACATTCAGGATAGGAGTTTTTAACCGGGTGAAGAAATGTCGGAAGCGCCCCCCGAAAACATTAAGGGCTTCTCAAAAGGTTTGAGATTCCACACAAACCTGATGGATCCTAAACAAAAGGATGGAGCCTCCGTGACGTCTGAGGGCCCCACTTAAGTTTATTTGAAATTCCCTTGATATTTTCAGGGGTATCTCATGTGTTCTGGAAAGGGTGAAACGGACTTGTAAATGTTTCAGAGATACTCTGAAAATATCAGAGGCACTTCTGAAATGTTTAGCACCCCACAAAGACTCTAATTAACACTTTATATAAATCCAAGGAAAGGCACTCCTTCAAGTCTGTATCGAATTCATCTAGAGGACTCAGTGAAATGTTTGAGAGCCCTTAAACCTTTCAGGTGGCGTTCATTACCTTCAGGGGGCCCATATTCAGGAACGGAGTTTTAAGTCCAACGACGAAATGTTTGTTGGCCTTCTTAAGAAATCAAAGGCCCACTAAAAAAACTTGAGGTTTTCACAGAAAACACTCATGGGTCCTCAAGATGAATTCAAGGAGGGCTCCTAGGGTCACGGGAACTTGAGTCTATGATACTGAATGGAACTTGAATACAATTAATTCTGAACATGGCGTCTTGAATTGATCTAGAGGGTGAACTGTAGTTTGTGTGAGCCCTCAACTCTCTGAGTAGGCCCTTAACCATCGCATTTTCAGAGAACTCTTATCATTGCCCTAGCGTGGCTTAAATTTTTTCCTTAATGTTTTAGGGGTTTTCTGGAAACATTACAGGCCCTCTGCTTTATGGCACCGCAGAAGATTCTAATGACGATTTGGATAAATGCGAGGAAGGGCTCCTCACACTTCATGGAACAACTCACCATAAAGGTGGGTTGTTGGGGCATCCAATTTCAGTTCTGCCCCCTATCATTGTCGCGAAACAACACCCCTAAGTGTATATATACACACACACACACACACACACATATATATATATATATATATATATATATATATATATACAGGGGTGCAGTTTCCTATCTCTTTGTGAGTGCCCCAGCACCCACAAAATGGAAATGAGAACCCATAGTACAACTTGGGCATCCAAAACTTAAAGCATGTTTAAATATTGAAATGTAGATTCTCAGGCCCATAACGTTAACGACCTAAAATCAGCGTTATCTGCAATAATGGGGGCTTATATGCTCCACTGTTACCCAACAATTGTTTTTCCCCCCACCTTCCAAGTAAAACTGTGTCAAGCCGGGTCCTGGAGCAAGACTCTCCATTAAAAAGAATATATTTATTCAAATCGTGATTTTTTTACTGTGCACGTACAACTGAACGGAGACATCATCATGAATCGAGGCGAAGGTATCATTCATTCATGCCAACTCGCTCTTGTTTACTCATATTTTTCGGGGGTAAGTCCGCTAGCTGTCAGCCAATTTTAATTTTTTACCCCCTTTTGTTTTCAACACCAAAACCATCGATAAAAAACTTGCTACCGTATCGGCTCAGCGATGTCGAAACTAACAGCAGCTGACGACACCGAAATTATGAAATTGGCTATCATGGATTCAGGCAAGTGCCTGGTATGCATGACAGGAATAGAGTAGTTAGTATTGTTTATAGACTTAGCGTTGTTGTAGTAAATATTGTTTGTTAGTATTGTTTGTTTGAGTTAGAGTAAATAGAGTTAGTATTTTTTGTAAAATCAATCATTGTGTTTACAACTGCTGTTACATCATAACGTCTGTTACAGCAAGACAATGCTGGGTAAGTATAGGAAGCTTCCAAGGTTTACCTATGTATTTTCCACTCGCTGACTGGTTCCTTACTCTAGTACTGTGTTATTGTATTTTGGACACCGACAGCATTGTCGATAAATACGACAACTAAAGTGCGTGAAATGCTAGTCTAAGATGAACAAAATACTCTTTTAATTTACGCAGTAATTCATAACCAATCTTAAATATTCGCGAGGTGTGTTTTTGAGACAATGAAAAAAACAGATTTATTCCCTTTAAGGATTGCACCGCCATAAAGCCATGCATGATTTATGCATCGTTCTGTAATTTACCTCCCATATTACCTTTTTAAATTTATTTCTGTGAACTTTACACATAGACGCCTGTAACAACCCCTTTCCCTCCAGTACACGTCTAGATGTCCCCATATGCGTTTTGGGCACCCACAATAGTTTTCGAAAAACCACATCCATATATATATATATATATACCTATCTATAATTATATATATGCATGAAAACAAACCAAACATCTTGTATAAATCGGTTTTAGAACAAGTACCGTTGGTCAAAACAACGTGCCGTAAATCCGTTAACCCCATTCCCGGAGGGATAGACGGTATGGTCGATTCCCGGCAGGGGGAGCGGATTCGACCCCCCCCCCCCTGAGATCTCGAGAACTACTTGTCCGATTTCATCGCAACAAACGGCAATCGATTTGCCGTGACGTGAACTACGCTTTTATAAAAAGAAATTTTCAAAATTTTGAAATTTGTGGATACAGGGGGGCAAAAATGTCAAAATGAGGGGTACTTTTGGACTTCTTATAACTCTGTCGTTTATCGACCGATTTCGATGAAACTGGCATGAATCGAGAGATTATGGATAGGGCTTTTACCATGGATCCGCAAATCTGAAATTTTGAGAAAATTCATGGGCATTCACAGGGTTTCAAAAATGGGAGGATTAGTTTCCTAACAAATGAATGAACAAGAGAGGCAAACACCCTTTTTTGGCTTCTGCTAGTCATGTTATACTAAAGAAGTACAAATCGCATTACAATGTTAGGATAATGTTAGCATAGGCGGTGCCAGGGACATGAAAAAGGGGGAACTGTCATGGTCACACGTTTCTCAGATCAACTTGCGACCTTTGACCTTAAATGACCTCCAGTGACCTTGGGGACACTGGAATGATGTCGTGTGCATTTAATATTATCTGTAAACGTTTTCAATCATTTGAATTCACTCTATTTCAAAAATTTCATTTTACGGCTATTGCGATATAGGGTACGCGCACTGACATTTTAGGTCATAGCTCCGTGACCCGACCTGATATGAAGCTGAAACCTGGTACACAATTAGAGGGCACCCTTCTACGTCATACATATTCCGGGTTTGACATTTGAAAAAACGGCGCCGAAATTATTGCAAAAAAACAAATTTTGACTTTTAGCCTTCACCTGACCTTGTAAAGTGACCTCAGATCAACAAAACTTTGTATGCACATTGCCCAGCTATTTAGCTATACATCCATATAAAGTTTTATGTTCTAGCTCTAAATTCTGTGTTTGGCAGACATTTTCATTTTACCCTCAACATGGCCAAAAATGGCCTGAGGTTCGTCCCAAAAACGTTGCCTGGCTCCGCCCCTGAGCAAAATGGAATTTTGAAATTTTGTCACAGCACGTAGAAAGAATAGCTAGGAAAAGTCACCAAGTTTCGCGAAGCTGCGCTAAAAAGCCTGGAATTGGCAAGCAAAAAACCCGAGGGGGGGCGGATTCCGCCCCCCCCTGCCGGAAATAGGGTTAACCCGCGCACGACCGTCGGTCGGTTACGATCATGGCCGACTGGGGGGCAGTTGCCCCCCCCCCCTCTAACTCACGAACGGTTGGTCGCACGATAGAAATAAGCACGCCGTTGGAAAGCTTGTGACGAGTAGAGCTCGAAACTGGTCTCATTTTTAGTTTTAGATAATATGTAAGCAGTTTACGCCCTACGTATGTTTTCGCATAGCCGACTGCATCAGACCGAGAAACGGCCTGAATTTCAAGGGCTGCGACTGATAACGCATAGGTAAAGGCAGCAGCGCACAAGTAAAGGTCCGCAAATTCCGATACACATCTAATTTCTCAGATCTGTTCAATATATACGCTGAAACTTTGAGTTAAAGACACCGTAATTCTCCCGTCAGCCGTCAGTGTGCGCCGCTGCCGTATGCGGTACCAAATTGACGGGAACTAGTTGTAGCGTTCCTTTAGTTTCGTGAAAAAAGCCTATCCATGTTAATTTTATTGATCTTTGTGGTTCTTGTGATGGGTTTTCATGCTTAAATTTTGGAAAAATTCATTAGTTACCAATCTACGAAACTGTTGGAGCTTTATTCGCGAGAGCCTGTTTATTTCCAAAGTATGCAATTTTTTAAACTTTTTGAGGTTCCTGGTATTACTTATGTCTGTGCAAGCCAGTTCCGCCATTTTACTACCCATTCTGAGTAATTCATCGCTGATTTTGACGGTGGTACATTTTGGCTCACCACAGTTATTCATGACCTAACCTCAGGCCAATGGCTGAAAGTCATTGATACTTTGCCCAATGACGATGACTAGACGTCTACTTCACTCCATACTAAAACTGTTATGAAATATTCCGTGAATTTCTGAAAAAAAACGGCGACGCTTTAAAAATGGGCTTGACCTTAGGTCAATGACCAGGAAAATTCCAAAAAATCGGAGATAGCAACTTTGTTGCATCTATCAAGATGACTAATCCCTGAAAGCATTATTGTGATATCTTGTTTTGCGAAAAAGTTACAGGACGCTAAACGTTTCTGGACATAGGTCCGTTTAACCTGACCTAGGCCAAGCAACTGACCTGACCTGAGATCAAAACTTTGACACAAGGTGTAAAAATGATGAAGCAAAAGTTACACAAAGTTTCGTGGCCCTGTGATTGTTTGTTCTCTCGCAATCCCAGAAAAAACCTCAGGGGGGGGGGGGGCGGTCAACTGCTCCCCCAGTCGGGGGCGGGTTAAGAAACTAACATTATTTGGGGAGAGCTTAGGTCATGAGGCCCCCTCGATCTGTCCCCCAAATTGTTCACTCAAAACGGCGCCTCTGGCCATGGGTCCCTGCAGTGTTCAAGGAGCTGCGGCCTCAGCGCTGGGACCCCGTCATTCTCCAGGACCCACCCTTCGAGAAAATCCTGGCTACGCCACTGCCAACAGTACCTACTGAAGCACCCAGTGAATGGCTTGTAACCGCATCTAATTGAATTCTGCAGAGACCTGGCTTGCGCCACGTGGCGCGTGCCACACGCCTTGAATTAGGAGCGCAACCAGAATTTTTTGAGGTTGGAGCTCAGCGAAAATTGAAAATACGAAAACCGCCTGCTGGCACATGCGTAGCCAAGGGTTGTGGTCTGAGGTGCCCGGGCCTCCCCCTTAGGCCCGCATTTTTTGTGAAAACTATTGCACATTGTCTTCCCGGCAGGCGGTTTCCGTACGATTTCAGTTCACACTGAACTCCCCCTCCCCCTTTAGGTAATCCTGGCTGCCCCCTGCCTGCTGGGAATATTAAACAAAACAAAAACGTGGGCCTGGGGGCTTTGCCTCCTCTGGCTGCGCCGGTGCCACGAAACCTACACCACAGCCTGTCCACCGGATCGGCAGACCTCCTTGGGTGCGCCCGGTTGTGCCACGTATGTCGGGATCGGCTGATAGATTTGGAAGCTAGAGGCTCCGAGGTTTAAACACACACGCACACACACACACAGTGATACACAAAGATTTGCTTTAGCTTTGGTGTTCGAGCGACTGCCATGCACGGGCCCAGGCAGGATTTTCTTAAGGGGGAGGGGGCCGGAGCTCAGCGTGACCTGAAGTCATACGAAAACCGCTGGGAAGACGATATGTAATGTTTTTCACAAAAATGCGGGCCTAAGGTGGGCCCGGGGCCCGGGCCCCCTCTTGGCTGTGTCGGTGATGTCATGTATGAAATCTCACTCGCTAAAAGCGTGCAGAACATGCTCTCAGCTCCGATTTGAATTAGTGGCTCCGTACCTAAAATATCAACAGCTGACTGCCCTTCGTTTTCACTTGGCCACGCAAGGGGACGATCGTCGCGTGTTGGCCTGGCGAGACCTCTTCCTCATTTTCGTGCGCGTCGCACCGGGCATCTCGGTTCGCCGGAGACGGTTTTAGGATTTGAGTAACAAACACATTTTCCTTTCAACTGTGAGTTCCAGCAACTGCTTATTGCGATGTTCTTGTGCTATCGTTTGCGTTGGACCGAGTGCGGCTTTGTGCCGCATATTTTGGAATAGCTGGGTGACAGTTGTGAGCGTAGCCGAAACTGGCGCATGCCGGGTTAAAAGTATTGCATAGAATTTGTCTAATCTGTGATGTAAATTTGTGGTCTTCAGCTAAAGTCTGCCTGGGTTGTGGTCTTGCCCATCTGTGGTCTAGTGAAACATTACATTGTGACAAGGTATGACCTCATTCAGCATAGTGGTTAATTCACCAAAAATCTTAAGTCATAGACTGTCTGCTTTTCAGAGGCATATATGCATGACTACTGTAATGACAGAGCATCTGTAGTTGCTCTGCTTGCACATCTATGCTGGTATGTGTTGGAGCACATCATTGCCATTTTTTTACTGCAAGATATACTGTTCTGTGTAGACATTGCTGGATGGCAATGGAATGTAGGTTATCCTCATTTTGCATCCGATTCTAAGCTGACCTGGGCAACTGTTGTGCTGCCTGGGCACCACTTTGCTCTTGAAGAACACAACCTTCCTGAGATGATGCATGACCATGCTATGCCAGGTCAACAAGAGGTTGCATACAATACAAGGATAACCTGCATTCTATCAGGATGCAGACATGTTAGGTGCCACATCATAAAAATTGTTTCGGTCTTCCTGTGTGGTAGATTACTTGTCTAAGCCGAAGAGAAATGTGAAATTTATGCTAATTGACAAATTGCATTTGTTGAGTGTAGAATATTGGGGTTTTCAGGATGCTTTGTCCTCGACATTTTGACCTTGTACCTACGGAACTGTTGCATAAGTTGTTTTATATTCACAGTATAATGCCAGTTTTTTAGTATTCCATTCCTTTTAAGTATTGTTTATCATCCATGTATTTCAGTGTATATTTCTTCTTCCCATGAAATTGTTTGTGCATTTTGCCTGTGGTAGCTTTATCAGACCAGTTAAGCAATCGTGAAAAAATATGCTTTATCTTCTGTAGGGTTGAAAGTTTGGTTTTTATTGTTGGCACCAGAGGACAATGTTTGTTTTGGAGTACAAAATTTTGTAAAGTGTAATGCTGGTTTAAGTTGGAATTCTTGGTGTAAGTCTCTTATGGTATTACCCTAACTTCTTACAAAAATGGAGACAGCCATCTGCTTGCAGAGTTGGAAAGTTGTCAACATAGTGTAGCTTTTGATGGATGCACAAAACCATTGTCACCATAGTGTAGGTTTTGATGGATGCACAAAATCAAACTTGGAGTATAAAATGCTTTTGAAGCACATATTCCCTGGTGTTCTTCATGACCAAAAAGAGCAGCTTTTCCAGCTTTGATCTGCATAGTCATTTGAATTGATGAATGTACAATTTCTGTTTCTTATTTTTACATATGGATCACAGTAATTACATTGAATAGTGACTTTTTTGTAATTTACTGTATATCAGTATTACCTTAATTACTTATTGGAATTGCATATTGATGGCATTGTAATGATGAAAATATGTTAACTTTGCAATGCCCTTGTCAAATTAGTTATCTGAGAACCTAAGCAGAAGCCAAACATATAAGCACTACATTCAGGACCACAGGCAGTGGAGGATGGAGTGACTGTATTGTTTTGGTAATTTGCTCATATTGTACATCTTAGAATGATGTAATGCAGTGGTGTGTCATAAATATTCACATAAACATTGCCCACTGT
The DNA here is from genome assembly GCA_030062745.1 of Capitulum mitella. Taxonomy (NCBI): domain Eukaryota; kingdom Metazoa; phylum Arthropoda; class Thecostraca; order Pollicipedomorpha; family Pollicipedidae; genus Capitulum; species Capitulum mitella. The sequence continues at coordinate 13,623,372 of CP099854.1, forward strand.
ATGATTTTTGGGAGGTGTTTTTGCCAGAAAATAAGCATTGGATGCAGATGTGCTGCACAGTCCATTTTTTGCGTGGCTGCAACGTTTCAGGTGTGTAGCGCAAATCGGTATAAAATGCAAAGAGAAAGTAATGTGAGTGTTGTCTGCATAGTGGACATGAACATCTTAAAATTTTCTCACTATGATTTCTATGATTGATGTGCTTTATTGTCACACCACATAAACATTTAGGTGTCATGTGTTGAGCAAACAGCAAACATTTTTTAGTTTTGTGGCATTGTCATGTGAGAGCATAATTGCTTTGTATGGAGTAGTGTTTGTCCTATGACCGCACCCTATTAAATGAATTGAAATGTGGTTTTGATTCTCAAAGTTTAGTACTTATCTTACTGGATAAATTTTTATTCCATCTTTGTTATCTTTGCTACATTGTTGTAAAAAATTTTGAAGAAGGTAAACAAAGACTGCACATAAGTATTCAGAAGTATTAGTCTAGTAGTTTTGCTTATGCATCCTGGATGTATTTCAGTTTTATTTTAAGTGTCTAGTAGATGGCGCGCCAGTTGCGGAATTTCCGTGCTGTTGCCAACAGCTATGTAGGGTGATTTGGTGAGGAGTCACGGCGGATGATAGGGCTCCGTATGGCAGCAACTTTTCTGTGGAGGTGTAGGGCATTGTGCAGAGTATGTTGGCACTCATTATCGTTGCTGATGGGAAGGGTAAGCAGTGTTCTAGGCTGGACATGTCATAAAATGCAGTGTTCTTGAGAGAAGAGAGGAAGACATGATTGGAGGTCATTGCATTAAGTGCTGAGACAAAATGGCAATAACTGGAGACCATTGCCTTAAGTGCTCAGAAGTTGACAAAATCCCAGCTTTGTTAGTCAACAGCCTGTCAGTGCTTATTCAAGTGCACTAGTCACATCAGGGGTGCCATTTTGTGTAAATGATTGGGAGGACCATCTTAGGTGTGAAACAACCAAACCTCATTCTCCTGTACCCCCAAATGCATTTGTGAGCAGATTTAGGTCACTTTTTTGGCTAGTGGCAATTTTCATTTTCCATTTTTTTGCACTTATATTCACTTAAAGCAGAGCATTATATATATATATATATATTTATCTGCAGTCTGTGCAACTTTCATATCTCAAATTCACCTGTTTTGGCATCATCAAATAAATGAGCAATGTTTTTCTTTATAAGCCCACATAATTACCCAGAACTGTCACCCAAGAGAAAAAATTGCATTTATTTTTTTTGTTTTTTTATTCCTTTATTCCTTTATTTATTTTTTATCATCCTATTTACTTCAAGTTCTGCCAGGAAAGGAAGGAAAGGTATCTTGTCTTTTCAGGCTGCAAGGCCTAAAAAAGCATAGTTTTCTGTACCAGGGCACAAATACTATGCTAGAGTGCAAGATCAGAATTCTGAAGGGTGGTTCTTTTGTATATCTGATGTGTTTGTTTTGTGAAACTTAGCAATGCTTCTGCGAGATAGACTGAAAGGTAAATTAAAAACATTCTGCCTGTGTTATTTTTTCTGTTTGGTCATGCTGTTGAGTATTTAGTTACATATTTGAGTATTGGAGTATTACGTATTTGAGTATCTGTTGTGTATTTAGTATATTACTGGTCTTTAATGCATAGTGAATGGGGATGGCAAGGCCTTAAATTACTCCTATTTATTTTCTGTTTGTAGTGTGTTCACTCTGATCCTCCTTACATGCACATATTTTCATCACATTCAACAGCTATGTGTTTTATTTATATGTTAGTGATAACTGTGTCCTGTACAGAGCATTAATTACCAATAACAGCATTAGGGCCATTTGACTCGGATCGATGATGCCCGCCATGGCTGACATTCAGATCATGCCTGTGCTCTGCCAGTTATGCTGTTTTTTTTCTTCTCACAGGCAATGGCTCCTCCCACATATGGTGACCTGGGCAAGTCGTCCCGTGATGTGTTCGGCAAGGGTTTCCACTTTGGCCTGGTAAAGCTGGAAGCTAAAACCACGTCTAGCACTGGAGTGGCTTTCACATCCAGCTTCACACAGAACCTGGCCACCTCTAAGGTTCTGGGAAACCTGGAAACTAAGTACAAGTGCAAGGATTATGGTGAGCAATTGGGCTCGAATGCTGTACAGTGATTTTAAGGGCGTTATGATGGTGCAGTTCCTTCGAATTGTTTCATAATGTGACCTGACATGTTTGGATTAGAAGCATATGATAAAATTTATTCCAGTATCAACCCAACATCTGTGCAGACTGATCTTCATTTCATGATCTCCCGTCAGTGTTACAGCCTGGTGTGATGCTGGTGTGTTGTGTGCGTTGCTGCCGATGAGCGTGTGTGACTGATGGCACACGACACATGCTTCCACATTATGAAGTGACCATACTGGTAGTTCCAATTTCTCTTCATTGGTGCTGATGTCAGCTAGTGCCATGGCACCAGGCAGCAGAGGCTTTGTCCTCAGCAGACGCGTTGGTGTTACTCTGTGTGCCCTCGTCGCCTGGGTGTCGGTGGTAAGGCCGGCTCGCGCTCTGGCAGGCCTGACCCTGACAGAGAAGTGGAATACGGACAACACGCTCTCCACCGACATCACGGTGGAGGACAAGCTGTGCAAGGGCCTGAAGCTGACGCTGGACACGAACCTGGCGCCGCAGACGGGGTGAGGGTCGCCGCCGCCGCCGCCGTCTGGGCGGCTCGGCCTCTGCCACTGGCTCTGGGCGGCTTATGATGCTTCCGGAGTCTTTTGTGCAGAGGCACAGGTCTCTGCACTGCTGTCTGTGGTGTTCATGCTGTTACTGGTGATGTTTGCTAGTGTAATGCCAGATGGATAGACCCTGCATGAACCGCGATGCGGAGATTGGAGGGAGGCTGGTTATTTGGCTGCATTATCAGTTGACATCTCATCATGTCACCACCCTCGCCTCTTTGTCTCCCATTTTGTGTCTGTATTTGGTTTGTTTCCTCCCACTGTGTCTTGGTATGGACCCCGTCGCCTCATATTGTCTCTCTTTCCTTGCTTCCTCGGTTCCCATGGTATACATCAGACATGTGCCTGGATCCCGGTGGAATGCGGGTTATCCCCGTTTTGTATGCAGCGCCTCGTTGACCTGGGCGGGTCACTGCGTCATCTCGAAAAGGTTGTGTCCCTCCGGAGCAAAGCAGCGCCCAGGTGACGATACCTTTGCCCTGGTCATCTTACAATCCGACGCAGAACGAGAAGAGCCTGCATTCCATCGGGATCCGGGCACGTGCGTGGTCTACGTCCTCCCACTGCTGGGGTAGGACGTCCCATTGTGGTCGTGCCTTGACTGAGTGGGCACCTTTCTCACACCTCACGCTTACACCACATGGCTGATTGGCCACATTGCAGGCATTGATGCATCGGATGTGTTGCTGATGCGGTCATGTGGTGTGCCATCCTGCGATGGCTGGTGGCCTTACATCATCCTGTCTCCTGAGGTTTGCACCGCACGATGTCATCACCCGTGTCTTGCCCACGCTCTGTTACCTGTTAACCCGACCTTGGGTCACGCCACCTCTTCCCGCGGCGGTCACGCCCGTTTGCCGTTTGCCTCCCACGCTCCTGCCAATATTTTCAGGTCGCCTCATATGCTTTGGCCTGTGTACCAAGGACGTCGCCAGTGGTCCAGATTTGTAGGGAATGCGGAAGCTTTAATGCGCGTGTTTCCTTGTAACGCTCAAATGCGTTAGGTTTCGTTCGTCAGAAGTTACAGGGACGCCTTCCCTTCCCTATACTGCAGCGTCCAAGCCACTGCGATATTGCTTGGGGCTGCCTTGTGCCACACCTAGCTGTATGTCACGCCAACTCCGTCTCACACCGTCCCCCCCCCCCGCTGTCCCCAACAGGAAGAAGTCGGCCGTGGCGAAGGCCACCTTCAAACACGACACATGCACGTTGAACGCGGACATGAACCTGGACCCGGCCGGACCCGTGGTGCAGGGCGCCCTGGTGGCCGGATACCAGGTACGGACACTGGCCACGGACCGGGTGGCGGCCGCTCGCTGTATATGCGGTGTCGGGCGGGTCTCCGATATGGATACGCACTCATGAATTGTGAATGCAGAATGGAAATTGTGGATGCAGGTTAGATACGGAATGCAGGCAAAAACCCTCTGACCGACGTTGTGTTTGGCCGCATTGGCCGGACCTTGTGACCTGACCTCGGTAACCTGACCCCGTGATCTGCATGCGGGCAGGGCTGGCTGGCTGGCTACCAGATGGCGTTCGACACGGCCAAGTCGAAGCTGACCAAGTCGAACTTCGCACTGGGCTTCTCGGCCAAGGACTTCACGGTGCACACGACCGTGCTGGACGGTCAGCAGTTCACCGGCTCCGTGTTCAGCAAGGTCTCGCCGGACATGGAAGCGGCCGTCGAGGTGGGCTGGGCGGCCGGCTCCAACGCCACCAAGTGAGTCCGGCTGCCTGTGGACCGTCCGTAGCGCAGGACGGAGTCCGTAGAGAACCGAGTCCAGTGTCCACGGAGAGTCCGGTCCGGAGTCCGGGGGAGCCGAGTCCGGAGTCCGGAGAGAGTCGAATCCGGAGTCCAGAGAGAGCCGAGTCCAGTATCCGTGGAGAGTCCGGTTGGGGGTCCGGGGAGAGCTGAGTCCAGTATCCGTGGAGAGTCCGGTCCGGAGTCCGGAGAGAGCCGAGTCCAGTGTCCGGGGAGAGTCCGGTCCGGAGTCCGGAGAGAGCCGAGTCCAGTGTCCGGGGAGAGTCCGGTCCGGAGTCCGGGGAGAGCCGAGTCCAGTGTCCGGGGAGAGTCCGGTCCGGAGTCCGGGGGGAGCCGAGTCCAGTGTCCGGGGAGAGTCCGGTCCGGAGTCCGGGGAGAGCCGAGTCCATTGTCTGGGGAGAGTCCGGTCCGGAGTCCGAGGAGCCCGGTCCAGAGCGGGCGCGGTGTTGGGTTTTGCCCCGACAGGTAGGATGCATGTCGGAGGGAGGATGTCCGGGGAGGCGTTCTCTGGGAGGTGTAGTTGCGCGGATATGGAGGGGTGGGGTGGCGGGTATGGTGTGCTGCCTGCTGTTCGTGCAGGCTGGCGACTGGGCTTGGGCTCAGCTTCTGAGGGCGGCTCGGTGGGATGGAATCAGCGGGACGGGCGGGCTCAGCGTCTTGTGGGCGGTTCGGTGGGACGGAATCAGCGGGACGGGCGGGCTCAGCGTCCGTGGGCGGTTCGGTGGAACGGAATCAGCGGGACGGGCGGGCTCAGCGTCCGTGGGCGGTTCGGTGGGACGGAATCAGCGGGACGGGCGGCACCGCTCCAGGATGTTTCGTTTGGTGGTGTTGGCGCTCTGGTTTGTGCGCCGCGTGAATGGTATCGTTGGTTGTCTGTGTTGACTGGTTGTTTTGTGTAAGGTTCAGAGGATGGATGAGGATCATCTGCGTTTCGGCAAGCATTTATGTCGTAGTGACGTGGGCATGAACGTATCGTTTTGTGCACTGGTTTGCGGAGCAAACAAGCAGTGGCTTGCGTGCCTGGCGGCTAAGACTTTTGATCACTAATTGTTAATCGTTACTGTACGTCATGTTCTCATCCTTGTTAACGTTTCCCTTTCATTTTCAGAGCTTCCAGGGCTGTAGCTTATGGCGCATTCACGGCGTTAGCACCATAAACACAAAACCGTGCCCTTTTTTGCGTGTTTTTGACGGCGGTGGCCTGAGACGCTGGGCCGTTGTTCATCTGTGTCGTGGCTTCCTCTGTGAATACCCACCATTTTACCCCATAACAGGCATGCTTTTGACTTGGATAAGGTTTCACGTCCTTATATATCTCTCAGGCGTCTCATCCTTTTCATTTACTGAACCAGTTCTGCGACAGCCATACACGCCAAATGCATGGATAGACCGTTACCCTGACCAGTTCACCCCTACTCCGGCGGGACGCGGCTGCCTCCTACACCGCCAGCCCCTGACGCCCTCCCCTCTCCAGGCCTCCGTCCAGTGTCAGCTGCGGCGGGGCAGGGGAGTGGGTCTGCTGGCCGCCAGCTGGCCACCGTCCAGGCGCGAGTGCTATTGCGTCACGGACAGTCAGAATAGCCGTCTGGTCGGACCGGGCCGGGAGTGGGCCCTCCAGCGGCGGCAGGCCGACGGTAGCCGGCCAGTGTGTTGACGTATGGCCGTCTGGCAGTCCGACCGTGCGCTGTCGTCTCACAGCTGGGGCGAACCGTAACGTTCGGCGGCCGCGGCTGATGGACCGGGAATGGCGGGACGCTGTGCCGAGCTTGTATGGACCGGTTTATCTCGGGTTGTCAGATGCGGCTGATGTTGAGCGAGGCGGTCCGACTCGTCTGTTATCTCCAGAAGCGAATGTCCTGGGCGCCCTCGAAGGTGCCCGCTCGTGGGAACCTTCACGGTGACAACTGTCGTGCCATCGAAGCTCTGCTGCGTATCGGTGAAGACAACCTGCTTTCATGTTGGGTGATCGTCACCTGATGACGGACATCGCTGTGACGCTGTCCGCCCTGCCCGCAGGTTCGCGCTGGGCGCTAAGTACTGCGTCGACAAGGACAGCAGCTTCCGCGCCAAGGTGAACAACAGCTCCGAGGTTGGCCTGGGCTACCAGCAGAGAATCCGTGATGGTGAGTTGACCTCCACAATACCTCCGAAACACTGGGACGTAGTGGCCAGTACTTGCCTCAGCCAGTCCCGGTGACTCCGCAGCGTGTCGCTGGCGTTCAGATGGAGGATCAGGCCAGTGCTATATGACCGTGTATGGTGACAGTCGTCGTGGGTATGCATTGACACGCACGCGCCCCATGTAAAAGATTTTGCGATAAGTCTCGTGATATGTCATGCGATAAGTCGCGCACACGGGGAAAAAATACCTAGGACACGTGCGTGGACGGCTAAAGGCACCGGAGGTCAGGCAGGCGTATTTTGACATCTGGAAACATCCGGTATATGTGACATCTGCTTGCTGTCCGGTTTAAATCCTTGGCTGCATTTAGTTGTTTGCAAAGGGACATTTCCCTTAAGCGCCCAAATGCTAAATGCTCGTGCAAAGCAGACTGGAATGTAAGGAGGGGCATTTCAGTTTAATGTTAAACATCAGTATATTTGAGTAACGCACATTAATCATGGGACCCCATTTGAATCCACATGTCAGTCATTTGGGCGCCTAAAGGGAATAGACTTGAAAAGAACGAACCATAGTATATTTGCGCCCAATTTACATGGATAAGTCTTTGATTGAGACTGAGATTTGCGCTTTCTCCTCCAGGTGTCACGCTGACGCTCTCGAGCATGATCGACGCCAAGAACTTCAACCAGGGCGGCCACAAACTTGGCCTCTGCCTGGAGCTGGAGGCGTAATGCGGACAGTCGCGTGACTGGACGCGGCCGGCCCCGCGGGGCCTCTCGCAGCGCGCGTGTGTGCAGAGCGAATGGGACGTGACGCTGCGCGGCGGCAGCGCGTGGCGCCGACGGGTTTTAGACGCTGCTTTTGCACGGGCCGACCGGCGCCGGCCGGCTCGCCGGCAGAAGAGACGCCGCCGGGCGGTGATAGGCCGTCCGGCGGCGGCCGCGCGAGCCGATTGGCCGGCGCAGCGCGGAGGCGGCGCCGATTGGTCGCCGCTGGCTGCCGCGTGCCGCGGTTGGTCGCCGGTCGCGGCGGACGGCCGGTCGGCGCTGCCCCGGCCGGCGGGTGGTGTCTGTACAGTGTAGCACGTGGGGCGATCTGTACTGGGTGTGGAGCAGGCGGGAGCCGCCGCCTCCGCCGCCGCCCTGGCCGGCTGCTCACCCGAACTTTGCCGATGAAAACTGCGCGCCTTCGCTCTCCAGGGCGTTAGCGTGCCAAAAACAGCCCTGTGAGACGGCCGGCTGGGGCGGGCGTCAGGCGGCGTGATCCGCTGGGGAATAAAACATACTACCGGATCCAGAGCAGGCTTGTCATTCACTAAGAGAGGGAGATTCCTATGGCCTCGAGACGTCGGAGGGAGATTGCCAAGGCCTCGAGACGTCGGAGGGGGATTGCCAAGGTTGCGAGACGTCTGGACACCCTCCAAGGAAGCGTGAGAACGGCACGGAGATGACGTTTGTCGGCGATTCACCGTGCGCAGACACTGAACGTTACTGGCGTGGCTGGCGTGGTTGAGTTCGATTTTCAGCCCTCGTGAAACTAATGATACGACCTGGAATGTTTTTTTTTTGGGGGGGGGGGGCAGGGGCAAATGATATTCGCTTTGTGGTATCGCTGGCTTTCCGTTTCAGTCTGGGAATTTCTACAGAAAGGAACGGGATGGCGTGAAGCAGTCTTTCACCTCTTAGAACACAGTTGTTCGACAGCAGAGAGAGAGAGAGCATTTATTTTTATCTCACTTTTCCGACAGAATCATTCATTGCTGCTCAGTGCTCAGTGCCTCCGTTACCTTGCTGACGCGTCGCCGACGGAATCGTGCGAGCCCGGCACTGTGTAGAAGCGAAACAGCAGCTGGCGAGTGTACACTTCACCCTGCTAACTGCTGGTGCAGCAACGGCACGTAATCGTCGAACTGGGCCTGGAACAGGTTGCCGGCCACAGGGGTCCCCAGACCGTGAGCGGCGGCGAATTTCTGCGCGCTCCAGTTGCGGCGCGTCGTGCGCTGGCGGCGAGTCTGGCGCAGGGCCGGGTCGACGCTGATTGGGCCCGGCTGGCGATACACCAGGAACACGTACCGATGCAGGCCTGGCGGCGGAGTGAGGAGCTAATGGTGTTGACGTGCAGCCACCAGTCGTGAAGGCGCAAAACGGACTATAAATTGAAGTTATGGCCGCCGCCAAGTGGACGGGACCGCAGTCGTACCTGCCATATGAACCGCTACACACCCAGCGCCACTTGCTATTCTAAGGTTATCTCGACATTGTTTCATGGGAAACAAACTGCCAAAAAATAGCTGTAACCACATTAACATAAAAAACATTCCTACCGACTTCATGCCTTGTGAAGGTTTTTCACGATGTATACATCCCACATGAGAAACACCACATTTCTGGCACTCATCTGATAACATCTTCAAGAGATAAAAGACCATTTGGCGAACGACACCCTCAGGTTTGAAGGCCAATTACATATGGCGTCATGACCCTTAACGCCCTGTGTCGAAGATGGCCAATCTGATCCTTGCGTAACGCTGTCATTGCGTGTTCACTGCCATCTGTTGGCGCTTGTGTCAACCAACCGGTGCCCTGAGGTGCTCCGGATCCAATGTACTCGGAGACCTCGTCCCCCTTGTCCAGCTGGCTGCCGGGAATGTTAACCACCAGCCAGTGTCGCACTTCGCTTACAGACGGGTCGCTGCGGCTGGGCGCGTCCGGGTCTGGAACAGATCACGGTCCGATCACGGTGACATTCACGGTACGTATCACGAACCCATCAGGAGACATTCACTGTACGAAACACGAACTCATCACGGGCTGGTCACGGTACGGATCATGAGCCTGCCAAGGGCCAGTCACGATAGGGATCACGACCCAACAGCGGAGCGGAGTATGAACCAGTCACAAGAGACAAGTCCACGTTCCTGATGGAATACGGATGTCCATATCACGGTTTTTTTGTGAACGAGCGAACGAACCGGAGAAGGAAACATTTTACTCTGAGAGGAAATGTTAAAAAGCATAGCACTCATTGAAGTCTTGCAAATCAAATTATACCCTTCATGGTGGTTTCTAGCCAATGGCGCAAGTCAAGTCACATCAAAGCCCGCGACTGTTTGGAACGGCATAGAATCTAAAGGCCTCTAGTGGCCATTAAATGAACATGAATGAGTCAGAATGGTATGAAATGGAATGCCTCCATTCCAAACCAAAGCATCAAAATCCGCTGCTCGCAACTCATCACTGGTTGCTTGCGCCGTCTCTTTATTTATCTTTCCAAACTGACCGTATGGGTATCTTCGATGTCTAGAGAGGACCTTGTGACGTTGCAAGGGATCGCAAATGATAACCGAAGTGAGATGTGCCGCATGTAAATACACACAGGGAACAGACGTCACAAAACCGCGCAGCACTGCATACGTCCACACCGCAGGCGCAGCGCGCGCGGCGCATTTCCGCAGAAAGGAAAATAAAAAAAAACAGTGTCTTCTCCGGCGGAAGAAGGCTGTGGGCGACATTTTATATAATAATCTTGCCGGCTGTGGCTGACAAACACACTTCAACTATGACCGCTGCCGAGCCGCTGCCTTCCGAGTGTTGAGATGTCTCAGATTGTCTATGGAACAGACAGTGACTAGGGGGCCACACATGACATTTTCACCAATGGCACCGAAAAACAGCATAAATGGCATAAAATTCATACAATGAATGTTTCTAGGTTAACGATTTGTGATTTTGTTGCTGCATAACATCATTTCAAGACGAAGAAAGTGTAAAAATTACCGAAAAATATCGCCACTCCATTCGTCGCTGACCGCTGCGCCATTTGTCTGACTTCTGCTGCGATTCCACGGTAACAAAGTAAAAAAATGGCAATTCCCAAGGTGAAGGTATTTTGGGCCTAATGTCGCCATCAGTATAACCTGACGAATGATAAAAAAGATAACTAATCCAACTTAACCTAACCTAACCCTAACCCTTACATAACCTAACCTAACCTAGCCTAACTTTACCTATTTAGTCGCACGGCCTGTTGGCTCTGTTGGACAGAGCCAAGTCCGATCGCACCCTTTATCGGCCTATAGCCTCTAGTATCCTACAACGCGCCTTCGGCGCAACATTACACCCTGTGAACATCCGTTTATCGGACTGCAGCCTCTAGTACCATCTGCAGATGACATCATCAAACCTTACGCAGTGCATAGGGCATCCTTGGAGCAAAGGCAGTGTAAACAAGATGGCGCTGCCCATTCCGGTCGCGTTTGCTCACGGCAAAATACAATCCCATTTGCTTCGGAAAACCATACCAGCAGTGTCACCATTTCTTGCTTTCATAGGGAAGTTCATGAGCTCTTCTGTATCGTATGTATAGCAAAAATAGTATGTGAAAAGGTGAAAAAGTATAGTGTCGCCAACTAGTGGATATTCCTTCTCTGGTTTTTTGAGGACCGCAAAAAAACAGGGAGGGGAAGCGCGCCGACGCCGGTCAATACCAGTCTCGTGGGCATTAGCTGCACACATTTCCAGAGAATAAATCCCGGTCATTATAGGTCAATGACCTATGACGTCCTTTCGGACCTCTGCAAGGACAATTTTGTACAGAATGTCGGAAAACCAGGTGTATTGTAACTAGGGATGCACCGGATATCCGACCCGGCTGGATATCCGACCGGATATTAGAGATTATCCGGTATCCGGTATCCGGCCGGATATTTTTGTGATCCGGCCGGATATTGCCGGATACTTAACCTCCCGGTGTACGATCAAGACGTTACTCGAATGTTTGCGTCCAAAACCGTTTCAGGAGAAAGGTGGCTTGTTGTATTACATTGTCGATGTAACTGGCAGTTCCAGGTCGGTCTGGAGATTCTGGAACCAATACTTTTCTGTATTGGTCCGGGAGGGTTCGGGCATATTTTGCAAGAATGGGACCCAAGTTCAAGGCTTTGAAACAATAGGCAGCATGCGGTCAGCAGCCCATCTTATGATTTATTAACTTCCTTTTTTCCAAATATTTCTTATCTTTCTCAAATTCTTTGACACAAATGCATTAAATGAAAATATAACGTATGGGCACTGGGAAATGACACAATATTTAAAGTCATACCGTAAGCACATGTATTACTGCATGAACATTAAACTTTGCAGCAATGTAGTCACAGACGTTGCGGTCAGTTCTTGCCTAATGGATCATCTCCATCACCTCTCAACTGTCGGCAACACGCACGCGCCTGGGCACGCGCACCAGCATTTTACGCGGTATCTCAGGGTCCAGAGCAGCGATCACCTGGTTCATCCAGCGCTTTAGGGCGACTTTGGGTGTTGCGTACCAGTCTCACTGAAACATCTGCTTAATGATGCCCTGGATGTCCTCAGTAGGACGCACATTGGGGACACAGGCGATTGCTGTCAGGCACTACATACGGCACTCTGGCCACCTCCAGCAACTTGAGCGTTTTCTTCGCATGATGAACGCGGGCCAAGTTTGGCCAGATCAACATGTCCCTGTCGAAACAGTCCTCATCCAAATATGGGATGAGGACATCTCCCACACACTTCTCACGGCACATGTTGCCATCAGCATTACCCATGCTCGGCATGATAACCGGACTTGTCACACCCCTTGGAGAGATGGCGGGCCACATGAAAAGATTACGGGGAAACTTGCTGTCTTGCCTCAGCTGTACTTCTGCTGGACAGTCTCCACGGGCTCCAACAGAATATCCAAGGTTTCCTGGCATATGCCTCTCGTGATAGGTAAAGTAGCTTTCGTCGTCCATGGCAATGCCACATCCTTTCCGATTTCAGATGATCCGCGCGACAGTTTCCGGATGCGGATCTTTTGAGCGACCTCTTGTTTTTGGGTGGCCTGGGGTGACCTCTTGTTCTTTCGGTACCGAACCTTGTTTGCCACCATTTATTTTTGTGACGTACGTTCTAGAGATTCCAAACCTTCCAGCCAGAACGCGTTATGACACGCGTTGTTTTTACAGCTCGAATGAGCTGCAGCTGTCTTTTAACACGCACACTGGAAGGGGGTCTTTTTGTGCTCCCCCAACTGTTTTTCTTGAATATCTCGAGAAAGGATTGCAGCTGGTTGCTGTTACTTTGCGATATTTACGGCAAGTAAATAACTCGTCGAATGACGTAGAAAAAATCGGAAATCGGCCGGAAATTTTTGAAGTTTCAAGCATTTGAAGTCAGGCAAACATAACGAAAACGACGGTTGTCGGTGACAAATGGGAACCTTGTGAAAGAACTAGCGTTCTACTTAAGACTGCTGTTTGAACACAATCGGACGATGTCATTCGGGCATAAGTGATGGACGTACCAAGACCACAGCCAGGGTCAATGATGGTCAAGGTCATCAAAGGTCAAGGTCAAACAGTTTGTGACCTGATCCACATTTGCTTTGCAACATGTCAGTTTGTATGAAATATGCATTCGAAGGCCCTAATAAAAACACGTATGCGCACACTGGTACGTTTACGTATACCAAAGTCAGTGAAGGTCAAAGTTGTTAAAGGTCAAGGTCAAATATCTTGTAACCTGTCCCAAATTTGTTCTGCGGCATGTCGATTTGTATGAAATATGCATTCAGAGACCCCAATAAAGACACGTGTGCGCACATAAATACGCATACATGTATATCAGAGTCATTTTAGATCAAGGTCATGGAAGGTCAAGGGCAGCTTTTGTGACCTGGTCCAGATTTGCTTTGCAATATATCGATTTGTGTGAAATACGCATTTAAAGACCCTACTAAAACACGTTTAGCACATTGATATTCACATCTGTATGCATATATACATATGCATACATACAAAAATAAACGCTGGAAATAACCAGATGTACCGATGTTGGCTACCTTCACTGAAAATACGCCAAAAGCTACATGTTGCGCCCTCATTTACTCTCAAACTGTCCCGTGTTGTTCGAAATCTGATCTGTAAAAGATGAAAACATGACGCCGTAAGTCAACAGCCTGACATGACCTCGACCCAAAATCCCCAGTCAAGACTCCAAATGAATGAAAGTTGTCGTATTCCATGTTTTAACGGCCCAACAAACACCCCGTTTCGTTCGTTCGAAAAGTTGTGCGGAATGGCCTGTACGGGCCGAGAGTTTCCAAACTTGACCTTTTCCACCCCATTTGACCTTGAAGATATCGACTTAGAGTCATGAAAATTGCACACAATGTCAATCGTTATAGCCCCACCCTGTCCATAACATTTCATGTTTCTAGCCCTTTCTGTTGCCGAGATCGGAGGGGGCACTTTTAGACCTCCCTTCTAGTGCGCGTTAGTGCGAAACCCCTTTCCACTGCGCGGGTTAATGCTCAGTCTGGTTGTTTGGTGGTGATTGCCAATATGGGAAACATTACCACGACTCTAGAGGGTTGCCAGCGTTCTGTTAACAGTCGCTCGTGGGTCCCAAAGGATTCACGGTGTCTCCAGATAAATGATTTGGGCGGTCAACCCAGTAAGATTTGGACCGAGCGCTTACTTCGAGGGAAAATAATCGCAGTAGGGGTTGCATGGCAATGCAAATGCAGTATTGATAAATACTACTTACGATTTCAGCCGGAAAAACCTGAAACACACATTACTTCCCCGAAACAGATTGCGTCGTCACTGGTATGCTAACCGGCAGACGCTCGCGTAGGGATTTTTGACGTTTCTGCGTTAAAAAGTTTGTTTACGTGAGATCTCGACGCTGATTGGTCATCGGTGGGACTCAAGGTCCAATCAAGAGTAATAAAAAAGGTTGGGGAAATAACTAATACGACATAAATTATCTTTAAAACCAAAAAGTTAGCCGTTGGATAATAATAATAATAATGCTAATAATAATAATAATAATAATAATAATAATAATAAAATAGTAGTAATAATAATAACAAACAACAATAATAAAAAAGTAAAAATATTACAAAGATGGAAAAGTGAAGTTCCAGTTTGAAAAATACAAAATAAAAATAAGAAGCAGTGAAATAAAATATCTGAAAAGGAAATCACGGAACAAAACTGCAAAATATTAGGAAGTCAAATAAAACAATAAATAAACATTAACCCCAACCTAACATAGTAACCTAACCTAACCTAACCTAACCTAACCTAACCTTATCTAACCTAGCCAAGCCAGGGCCTATTTTAACATGTTAACTGCGGGGGCAAATGCCCCCCCAGTCGGACACTTTGCCCCCCCAGTCAAGATCCTTTGCCCATGCAAAGAAAAAACAGCCAGGTGTACTAGCGTACCCAGGAAGGTATTCCACAAAGCGCTGCGCTCGCAAAGCAGCATCTTATCAACGAAGGATGTGTTGAATCACTGAGTAATGTGAGAGCACACTTAGAAGCATCACTTTATAATACGTGACCGCTGGCGAACGTGTTTCGTAATTGGTACGCCGGCACCCGATGCCGCGATTGTCTGGTGAGCGGCCAAGACGTTTCATTGCTTCGTAAGCACGTTAAAAATGATGATAACCATCTTTGATGTGTTCAAGCGCAAGAAAACTGAAGGGCGAGCTGGTGCGCAGGGCGGTTTCGCTATGGTGAGATAAGGTGTATATGAATGCGGTAACAGTCCAGCAGTGCTGTAGTTATCACCAATCATCCTGATCTGAAAACCCTACTAAAATCCCAGTACCTGATTGGTAGAACTTCATTGAACTACGCGGTTAAACCCGAGTTTTACGCGAGGAAAACGGAAAATTAATCAGTCATTATTAAAACCGTCAATCTCGCCGCTCCTAGTGCATGGGTTTGAGCATCCCATGAGCATGCTTCATCTGCTTAACGAACATGGCATGGCCCAGACTGCAGATAATGACAAATGTTGATGATATCTCACTGAGGCGGGCCTAAGGCGAATGTTTCAATCTGAGGTGACTTTTTTATTTTGGGGCCGATAACCTGGAAATGGAGAAGTTTGTTCTGCCTGTGTTGGGACAGCTTTTACACTTCTGCGCAGTGTTGAAAAACATATGACCAAAATTCGGTGAGAAAATGTATTTTGGGGATAGATTAGATCAACAGAAACTATCCCGCAGGCAACCTACTGTCTCATTTAGTGAAGAATCGAAGCTGCCGCAACATCTCGCCAATATTCTGGCCATCGTTTGCAGACTGTGACTTATATATTTGAAGTACCACGCCTTGCCATGCCACGGTAACCCACGGTGCCGGTCTGGCAATTTCCCGCGCGTTCTTAGACGTCAGGATGTTTAAGGACCACCTGCGTCAATGCAAAAAGTGCCTTTTATAACGGAAGTCTGTGCCACTATGGCTGCACCACGAGAAAAAAACCGAATTTTGGTTGACCGGTGCTCAGACCTGCCTTCGCGGGGAGAAGTGCAGCAACAATATTTTCAGTCCCACCGTGTGGATAGGCTTACCCAGAGGTAGGTCAAAACACAGATCGTCCGCGAAATGATGAAGGTGTGAAACAAAGCCGGTATTCTCACTGCACTGGCGCGGAACGTGATAAAGAAGCTCAACAGGAAGCTTGACCAGTACCAAAGGCAAATTCTGGAGGTTCACCCCGGAAATTGACAAGAAGAATGGATTTAGGGACAACCTTAACCCGATTCCCGGAGGGCTAGACGGTATGGCCGATTCCCGGCAGGGGGGGCGGATTCGGCCCCCCCCTGAGATTTCGAGAACTACTTATCCGATTTCATCGCAACAAACGGCAATCGATTTGCCGTGACGTGAGCTACATTTTTATAAAAAGAAATTTTCAAAATTTCGAAATTTGTGGATACAGGGGAGCAAAAAGGTCAAAATGGGGGATACTTTTGACTTCTTATAACTCCGTTGTTTATAGACCGATTTCGATGAAACTGGCATGAATCGAGAGATTATGGATAGGGCTTTTACCATGGGTATGCAAATTTGAAATTTTGAAAAAAAATTCATGGGCGTTCACAGGGTTTTAAAAATAGGGGGATTAGTTTTCTAATAACTGAATGAACAAAAGAGGCCAAAACACTTTTTTAGCTTCTGCTAGTCATGTTATGCTAAAGAAGTACAAACCGCATTACAATGTTTGTATAATGTTAGCATAGGCGGTGCCAGGGACATAAAAAAGGGGGAACTGTCATGGTCACACGTTCTTCAGATCAACTTGTGACCTTTGACCTTAAATGACCTCCAGTGACCTTGGGGTCACCTGGAATGATGTCGTGTGCATTCAAGATTATCTGTAAACGTTTTTAATCGATTGAATTCACTCTATTCCAAAAAATTCATTTTTTGGCTTTTGCGATATAGGGTACGCGCACTGACATTTTAGATCATAGCTCCGTGGCCCGACCTGATATCGAGCTGAAACTTGGTACACAAGTAGAGGGCACCCTTCTACGTCATATTTGTTCCGGGTTTGGCATTTGAGAAAACGGCGCAGAACTTATTGCGAAAAAACAAATTTTAACTTTTGACCTTAACCTGACCTTGTAAATTGACCTCAGATAAACAAAATTACATATGCACATTGCCCAACTATTTAGCTATACATTCATATAAAGTTTTAAGTTCTATCTTAAAAACTCTGTTTTTGGCAGGCATTTTCCTTTTACCCTCAACATGGCCAAAAATGGCATGAGGTGCCTCCCAAAAACGTTGCCTGGCTCCGCCCCTGAGCGAAATAGAATTTCGAAATTTTGTCACGGCGCGTAGAAGGAATAGCTAGGAAAAGTCAGCAAGTTTTGTGAAGCTGCGTTAAAAAGCCTGGAATCGGCAAGCAAAAAACCCGAGGGGGGGCGGATTCCGCCCCCCTCCCTGCCGGGAATAGGGTTAACAATCTTTTTGACCTTGCCCTTGTCGGCACCATTAAGATCATCAAAACCAAGAGGATAAACACATTCTCTAGGCCCAAGGGGAGCCAGGTCGCCGAGGCGTCATGGTGGTATTCGATAAGTTCCCTTCTGAGAAGGAGGAGCGAGCTCTTCAACGACAACAGTAGGCCGAAGCTTTAAAGGGCCCGCCGTTAGATTAAACAGCAGACCGAGCATGAGGCAACTGCCCAGCTGGAATACTCGCCTACCGACAACACACAACTGACAGATCAGGATGACCCGCAGCCCATGGCCATGCCTTCGAAGCGGTCCTGCAGGAGAGCCAAGAACATCGCCACTCCTGGTCAGGCAGCAGCCCTCGATCGGACCAAGCTCAATGATCGCTCTGCAATTCACTTCCTATCGGCGACGGCTTCGGTTCTCGGCCACGACTCCTCTGAACTGGCGATCACAGAAGCTCGGGCAGGCGCGCACGTAGATCGCAGAGGAAAGCCATTGCGGACGAAATCTAGCATTCTTTCTCCGCGCCACCCAACCTGGTGGTCCACTGGGACGGCAAACTGTTACTGACGATGGAAAGGAAAAGGTGGATCGACTCTGTCATTGTAACCGGTCCAAGAAGTGCCGCCAAGCTCTTCGGTGTTTGGAAGTTGCAAGTAGAGCCGGAGCAACGCCAGCCAACGTTGTCGCGCTTTGTCTGGAAGACTGAGAGGTTTCGGACAACGTCGTCGGCATGAGCTTCGACACCACCTCCAGCTGGTTGGTTGGTTGGTTATTGGGGCTTAGGGGCGCACCGACTGCAGGGTCATTCGGCGCCCAACCACCTCCAGCAATACTGGACAAGTTGTGGGAGCAAACACGCTTCTTCAGCAGAGGCTTGAGTGACGGCCTTTTCACTTTGCTTGTCGTCATCATGTCGTCGAACTGGTGGCAGAGGCGGCTTTCTCCACGCGCTTCGGTCCGTCCTCGGGACCGCGATCTCCTTGTTCAAGAGCTTCGAGAAGAGATGGAGGCTCATTGATTGGAACAAGTTTGAACCTATGGTGTATGAAGACCTGGAGCCAGCAGTGGCCGAGACGTTTTTCTCTTCCAATGATCGTTTCGTCGCCTTCTGCCGTGAGAAGCTCGCCGAAATCCAGCCTAGCGATGATTATCGTCGTTCTTTGAGGTCTCGATTATCCCCTTTGGTCAACAGCCTCCACGGGGAATCAAGTTCCCCAGCCAGGTGCTCTCCAACGTGCCAGATAGATGGTTCCATCGCGCCAGATGGATGGGGCGCATAATCTGCGGGATCAAGATCTTCTTGCTTTGCTATCAGTTCTCCGTGACTCTCAGTGATTTGGGAGCACTCAAACGCTTCGTCTCTTTCATGGTTGTTTTGTACGTCAGTGCATGGTTCTATTCTTCATCGGCGGTCAGCGCTTCCGTGCACGACCTGACCGTTCTGCAAAGCCTGATGTGAATGCTGAAATTTCGAAGGGGATCTCCAAGGAGTTTGCCGATCACCTATTATCTATTATGACATTATAGTCGACATATGATTTATCATAACAATCACCTATTATGGTGCCCCAGCGAAGAACTGGCTGGTGTGTCGTTCTTCGACGAAGGCGTGCCGTGTGAGATGAAGACGAGGATGATCGCGGCACTCCAGGAACAGGGATCGGAGAGTCCTCCCAGCGAGCGCAGATGGATCTCGCAGAAAAGAAGGTTCTCGTCCCAGGAAGATCATCGTCGACTTCATTACCGCAAAGTCGGTGGGCAACCTGAAAGCCTACGGCATCAACATGGACTTCTTTGCCGCCGATCCCGCTGATTGGGAGACAGCACCTGGCTTCACGAACGCTAAGGAAGTCCTGTGCGGGATCGCAGTAGTTAGCGACTTCGCCGAACGAGCTGCAGCTCTTATCCAAGTATACAACAAGGTACTGACGAAGGATGAAGGGCAAAAGCAGTACCTGCTGCAAGTCGTCGAACAGCATCGTCGCCAGAACCCCGAGACCACTAAGAGGACTGAAGTATCATTCCCACCTAAGCCACACTGCTGCCGACAGGGTCAGTGACCTATGACCTGAGACAGAATGCGAAGTGTCTTTCGATCCAGTGTGTCAAAAGGAGTACTATGATGTGCATTTTATGCATATCGTGCGCTTGGTTTAAAAAACTGAAGCACAAAACACGTTTGGGGGCATTTCAGACACATCTCTCCCTGAACGAATCTCCCAGGGATCACAAGTCCATGGAGAATGAGTTCTTACTGGCGATAAATGAAATGGTGTTCTTTGAATTTAATGGGCTCGGAATGCACAAAAGCCGGCGCGAATTTCATTGAAATAAAATAAAATCCAGCACAAACGACATACAGTCTTCGTGTGAAAGTGCTTAAGAGTGCTGGACCAAGGCCATATTTTGCACACATGATTTCGTCCAGAGACATATCAGTTAATGACAGAGCGCTGTGGAATTGTTCATCGTAATTCGCCCTTATATATATATATATATATATATGCCTTCCTTAGGAAAACATTTATATATATATATATATATATATATATATGTCCTTTCCTTAAGAATATATATATATATATATATATATATATATATATATATATGAAGTGGACAGAATTCATTAACAAAAATGCCCGGGGGGGGGGGTGGTCTCAGCCAATGCGTCTCGTTCGCAGAATTGCCCCCGCAGTCATTTTTCCTTAAAATAGGCCCTGAGCCAAGCACAACCCAACCTAGCAACCTAATGTAATCTAATGAGTATTAAATGTCATAATGTAATAATACTGATATCAGGTATCCCAACAATTATCTAATACAATAATATAACGGCGTAATAATTCAGCAGCTCCTCCAAGTTCAGTTTGTGGCAACAGAATAGAATTTTTCATATATCTGACGTCATTAATCGCTAGAAGATGCATGCAGGGTCTACAATTCCTTGATGTCAATAACCTTAACCTTGCCGGCACTACATTTTCCGCCGCGGAATAATGTTGTTCTCCGCCAGTCGACTGCAGCACGGTATTACTGTGAGGTACGTTATCGTTACGATTTTGTTGTTATTTTTTTAGAAAATCAAGTAGTGGAAAGTATGGTTAGAAATATGGTATGGTTAGGATGATACATTCTTTACATTGGTGGTAATTATATAAAGGATTGTTTACGATTTCGTGGGTCAGCAACTTACCTTTAGCCATTTGGGCCCTTCTGGGGTTCTCACGGGCAAGTCTCGCGACAATCTCTCGGTCACCTTGCTTTGATATTGCCTCCTGACTGCAAATAAACTGAAATTCCTCGCACATTTTCGCATAGTTTTAAGGCCAACAGTGGTTAGCATGCACGAGCCAAATACCAGCAGTAAAACCTGTAATGTTTAAGAAATATCTATAGTTAAAAAGTTTTCATTTCTTCATTTCTTATTACCTACCATTTACTTCAAGAGGTATGCTTTAGTAATCGTAAAGAAGGTCTGTCAAGTCAGGTATTCTAATTCTACGAAGGCACTGTAATGGTATTCTGCGTATTCTGAAGCCTTTGCCTTTGGTTGCCCATGTCCCCCTGCTGTTTTCCAGAAATGGCGATTTGTCCCCCAAATTTTTAAGGTATCAAATGGGAAGCTCCCATTGGAGACACTATTCCTTGCACTTTGAAATCCAACAAAAGGACTTTCAAACGTAAGGTGTCCTGCAACGCCAGAAAAGGTTATTTTTATCCCTCGCCCTATATGTTCTTGGTGGACTGCAACCAGCTTGTTCTTCCCCTCTCATTTCTGAATCGTGGCTACACCAATACCTTTGCCTGCAGTGGGAGATGATGAGCTCCGCTACTATTGTTGTGTTCTTTGCTCATCTATTTTTTTATTACAAGACCCATGGAAACCTCACAGTTAGTTTATGCGCTAGGGGATGACTCACAGACTGTTGACATTTTTCACTATTTTTTTCAGTCTCCCAAATTTTTCTTCTTTTATTCAGTCTTTTCGGTTCCATTCTTTCAGTAGAAATAGCAAATAAAAAATGTAAGCATAATATCCGGTATCCGGCCGGATATCGGCGCCCCGATCCGGCATATCCGGTGTCCGGCCGGATCACAAAAACCCCGATCCGGTGCATCCCTAATTGTAACCAGTTGCAACTTTCTACATGGTGAACCATTAGCGACTGACAATCATATTCAGACTTGTGGTGAATACATTTTTTGTATTTTGCTTCAAGTTCGCATTTTGAAACCATAAGCGCACCACATTTTGAAACAATAGAACCACAGGCGTAACCAGGACACATAACAGAAGGCAACTGTTATGAAAATGTGAAGTTTTTGTCATATATTCAGAATCTGGTGAGATTACGTATGTCACGAAGACGTTTCCATATGCGTCACATATAATATTCTGTACACATTATAGGTGCTCATAGACAGATCTGTGTTTTATTCCATATATCGAGTCATAATTTCTAAGGAATAAGAAGGAACCTCTTTTACATTACCCTGGAACGGCCTCTGATTTCTATTTCACTGAAATATATGGCATTTGATCATCTAACAAAACCAGTCACACAGATCCAGATGTCTGTTAGGTCACTGACATGTTGCTGGACAAAATATACACCCGAAAACCAATGCCAGGAGAGGCCCCTGGCTGTGGTGAATGATATGCGTAAATTAGGATAAAAATGTCTGCATGACACGTTGGCTTTGTTTTATCAAACAATGAGTCATAAATTCTTCGGAAAAAGAAAATATAAATACCCTTTTTACATGCCTCTGTATCCGCCACTGACCAGCATTTTTCTCTAAAATACTTGAAAGCGTGCAGGTACAAATATTCCGATCGTTTGAAATGTGCATCACATTATAAAGGACATCAAAATAGTACATGGCCACGTCGAAGTGCGCGACCTCCAGAAAACGCGATGTTATTCAAACATACCTTCTCAAAAAGATGTCCTGGGACCACATCTAGAACAGGTAAATCTGTGAAATTTTGTCACAACACGTGAAAATTATGTTTAAGGGAAGGCACCAAGTTCCGTGAAACAGCTCCCTTCCCACAAGCCCGGAAATGGCGAGCGGAAAAAAAACTTGCGGGTAGGCGGAATCTGTCCCTCCCATCCCAGTACGGAATAGAGTTAGACTAAACTGTTTTTTCCTCGGAAAGTCAGCCATGGATCCGTCCACGACAAAATTTTCCTCTTTCTGGTAGCTAGAGATCGAATGCGCCATCTCAGGTCCCCGTATAAGGCATATTCTTTCACCATAAATTTCTTGACCACATGCTCAGTTTTCACCTTTGGTTCCGCTTTTTCGATAACGTATGTCAACATCAATTCATTATCTGCTATAGTTGCATCATTTGGAATTATTTGCTAGGCAAACATTCCAATGTAACTTTCACAAATGCTGTTACCGTTGCTTTGAATTTGATCTAAATCCTGTGATCTCTGATAATGCATGTATATATGATCTATGTATATGATATATGACTACATATATGGCATATAAAATATACATAATATTTCATATCCTAACATATCAATGACATCTATGCTGAGATTTGATTTATGTTCTTCAGACAGAAAGGACAAAGTGCAAAAACCTTCCACCGAAGAATCGGATTCAGCACGGGCAGGCAGAAAACGCGACAGAGCACTTCTGTGATCCTCGTGGATGCGTATTTTTTTCAAATTATATTTCTCAGAAACCGGTGGTGTAGTCGACTAATCGTCTGATCGACTAACGCAAAAAGGAAAACGCATATATACGAAATTTGGGCCTGGGGATACCTTTCCATCCACCATTTTTACATCTTACCTTATGCCAATTTTTAACGGAGGATCACTCCAGGTCACTGACCTAGGACAGGCCAGTGAGGCCATGTTCCAAAAAAATGAAAGTGGCATAACATATTGCGAAAAGTATAGATTAACATGAGGCTTGCCATATTGCTAGAACATGACAAATAAAATAATTCCGGTATCTCAGATTTTTGGGAAATTTCCAGGTCATTGATCTTAGGCCATGTGAGCCTTCGGCTTTTTTTATGCTTGCTTTTGAGATTGTGGGACTGATTTGGAGGATATAAAGCCTGGATATACACCCTGGTGCTCCTCACATCTTTAGCAAACATAATTGTACCCCTGGTCCATGACCTGGGGCCAGGTCACGTTTCATACCGAATTTTCAGACCCGCCATCGAGCTCTTCCATTTGGTTTACAGTATTACAGTATTTAATGGTAGTCATATGTGTTTCGGAAGCACTAATATATGGTACGAACGTGCTTGCCCATGGTGACCCAATCTCATTTGACCCCGGCTGGCCTGATTTGACCCTTTGAAATGCCATGTTTGCTTTCAAGTTGAACACACTTTATAAGGCCACCAATGATAAGAACTACAAAAGAACTACATCCTTCTATGCGGTTTGTGCTGTCTCAGCCCTTTTATTTTTTATCGCCAAAATAAAATCCTGCCGTCGCGAAAAAGACTTCTGGCCAAATATTACACTTTTGCATCGTGACCTTGCCCACTGCCCAGTACCTAAATGACTGGCGTAAAAAATGGTTTGGTGAGCGGGCATTAAGGTGAAGAAGGGATATTACATGATCCCGTGTTAAAGAATCCCATGTTGTATCGTGTCTGGTCAATGGTAATGTGGCACATGATGCGAAAGACGCCAGAAACGAATGACACCTACGCCGCCCGACGTAGCGGCGTAAACACCTTGACATTAGTTGGCATTTTTTGCCTTTAATATGACAGCCGTAGACTTCATATGCGCGCAAGACACCTTTGTGGCGTATTCCAGGAGACACATGCCTATACACTAAGGAAGCAACGAAACTTCTGCCCTGACAAAAAGACAGTTTTTGCGTCCATTTTCCGCTTTCCCTGAAATGATCAAATGTTGCCCAAGTGCTCTTCCCGGCCCATATATTTAAATTAGGCCTTTTTGCTGTTAAACCTCTTTGGAGCCACGTAGAAACCTTGGAGGTCAAAGTTTTTTGCCAAATACGTAACCGGGCTATTTGAACTAAGATGTTCTCTTGTGACCTTAACATTGACCTGATTTGCAATACATGGGAGCTTTCTTCTAGTTTCACCAAAGGCTTTCCAGCGGTGTTTTTTTTTTACTTTTTCTGTGGGACTTATAGTCCTCGAGATCTTGGGAGGGGGTGCCTCGTGACCCCTCCCCCGGCCTGGTCAAGGTGGAATCCGGAGGCCGGCCCGGCGAGGGACAAACAAATCCGATCAGACAGAGGAGAAAGTCAACCAGAGTCAACGACCGGCCAGTCCAGGCCTCGCGGACAGGAGAGGTTTCTCTCCCACGTCAAGCCGAGTTCAGTGAACCAGCAGGCGGAGCCAACGCCCGGCTCCACGAAAACAGCGGACACCAGATCACAGCGGGGCGGCCAGAAACCCAGCATCACAGCGACCACAGAGGCCGGAACATACCTGTCATAATGAGTGTATACAGGGCGTTAGGGTCAGCGTCCCACGTGACTTCCGGCCGGTCCTTGACTTGGGTCGGGGTCAGCTCTTCTCCAAACTCAGCTGACACCCCAGATGGATACTTCACCTGAGAAGTCAAGTCGTTTGTTTATGGAACACGGCCTGCTGCTGCCGGGTTTCCATGACGTGCTCTGATGACGCCGCAGAGTTGTCGAAGTTGTTTCCTTATAGATGCAAACAACGTACATGAACACTAAGCAAAACATGCATCGTACTACATAGTGTCGACATGCTTGAGAGCCATCACGAGAAAAGAGACTAATCAGGCTGGGCCGGTGAGAACAAGCATTTTGCGGGCAGCGATATTCCAAGTCGAGTTCCCGTGCGCTTATCTTGAAACGTTCACTTCCTAGTCGTGCGAAGCGTTTGTAAGTTTGTGAGCGGCATGACTGCAAACCTCGAAAACCACCAAAGGACTTTTAGTCCTTTGAGGGAAAAAGGACATTTAGTCCTTTTGGGGGAAAAAGGACATTTAGTCCTTTTTCGTTACCGAGGCCTCCGTCGTTAGGAAAGAGAGAGGCCTAGCTGACAGGTTCCTCAACTCAAAGCTTGCGAAAAGGACGCGAAAGTATTGAAGGGTAGTGCAAAGGAACGAGGACAAAACAACATCTTTTGAGCTTTCAGTGGATGATGATGGTGAGACCACGAGGTTAGTGAAGTGAATGCAGAACATTGCTATGCATACGTCAATACAGGCGATCATTGGCCACAACTGTTTGGTACGAGTTTACTCACCATGTTGTTCGTCTAACATGTCACAAAAGGTTCACGTCTTTCACCTTGCCCATTCAGGCAGAAACTTCCGTATCTGTCACCCAGCTTGGCTGTGTTTCACTGTTATATCACGCAATAAAGCTCGAGGTTTATGACCTTTTGCTCGCCAAAGATAGGGGACCTTCTTTGACACAATGTGCCCAATACGTCAGAGAAGTATTCCATTATGCTCAGCAGAGTAGGAACTTCCAAACGATACCCATGTCGGTACGGTTCAGTGCAAAATCCTCATGAGCCATCCTTTGACCTTTTCTGGCCTTGTAAGAAGTTGTATCAGGTCAGAATAGGGTTAAATATACCAGAAACAATATGCAGGCATGTTCAGTGCACAGGAAGCAATTGTTTGAAACCCATATCAACTTTGGTTAGGTGTAAGAGCGATTTTCGCAAATTTCGAGGTCATCCATGACAAGGTTCATTGACCTTGTGACCTGTCTGGAATCGAAATAAAGCACATTTTGGTTATGGGAAGGGGGGTGGGGGCTAGAGAACCTCATGGGCTTTGTACTTATTAGCAAAGTTAAGAAATAAAACCTGACCAAAATTGTTTAATTCCGGGCTTCAAAAAAGTTGCGAGGTTACGTGATCAAAATATTAACACCAGAAAAGATCCAAATGCGCTTTTTATGTTTATCAGTTCCTTACGGTTCTAACGATATAGAGTTCGCTGGTTTCTATACTCCAGTATTGTTTTTATTCGTGGTTTGTAATGGGATACATTCACTGACTCGGACAAGGTCATGGCAGCTACGACTTCCCGCCGTGCATTATTTTATGTTCATGGTTAGATCAAATCACTTCGGGTCATTGCTAGCGTTCTGGTGTGTCCGTATTAAAAAAAATCGTGCAGATCATTTTTACCGTTTTGGAAGTACATATGTACAACAAACAACTCGCCAGCAAAGTTCAAGAACCTCACAAAAATAGCAGTATGAAAAATGGCACTTTATCATATCATTTGAAATAGGCGTTAGAACACTGGGACGGGGGCCATGGTACCACTTTTTGGGAAATTTATCATTAGCGCTACAGGGCAAACCTGCCTGCCCCCACTTTTCTGGATATTGCCATGCTCCTGGCACCCGTTGCAATGTGTGGTTAGACGCATGTTCTACATTGTAGGTAAACGTAATGAGCGTCCCATTGGTTTTTCATTGGCATGCTCCGCAATTGCTCCATCTTCATCAGAGGTGAAGCTAGAGCTCTTTTTAAATATGCTATTTTTCACATATATGGGCCACAAAATTTAATTATTTTTGGCAGTTTTCGAGAATTTTTGAGCGCTCTGAAGAGCATTCATGACAAACTTTGCGATGATATTAGTTTTATTTTTCTCCGGCGTTCCGTTCGCGAGGTGGAGCGGGGGGGGAGTTGAAACCCCCCCCACGGTTCCGGCCACCCACGTCAGAGTGTCGGCTGGACGAGGGTTAACATCAGGTTTGCAGTTGCGCGTTAAGCGACCTAGTATTCAACACAGCCTAAAGCCACAAAAACTACACACTCGTCATAGCTCTAAACTAGGAATCAAGGGCCAAGAACTCTATTGGAGTCCTTCATTTATTTCCAACCATTTGTAACTCACTGAAGTGAAACCTGTAGTTTAGCTGCAGTATTTTTTCGTGCAGTTTTGACTAAATTTGCGCAGCCATGGTCTCGATTGGGTAATTCTAACACATGTGGAAGGTCAGTAAATACAATCTCGCTTATATTCCTCACACACAGGAAGGTCAGTACATCCAACATCGGTCATCAGTAAATGCAATCTCGGTTATATTTCATATGTGGAAGGCTAGCAAATGCGATCTCTGTTATATAACTCTCACACAGGTGTGAGGCCACTGATTGCAATCTCGGTTACATAATCATCATGTTCGTGCAACGTGAGTCGATGCGTCACTTACCTCCACCTTGGCGCCAGGAGCGGCCGGAACCACATCGGGGACGATCATTCGGGACAGCGCCTCCATGATGGCTGAAAAAAGCAACTCCGTGTTTCCAAGACCTACATCACTTACCCCTTGTAGCATTCGTGTGACTCTGAGGCAAGCCATAAAAATGACGAAAAACGTATTCGCCAATCCTAGAGCAGGGAATCGCATAATTTAGTACTGGCATACAACGCAGTTGCAATGTACGCTGTCATGCAGCACTGCACATACATATGCGTATAAGTAAACGGCACGTAACAGCCGGGACATTACGATGAGAAGTGGCCGTCGCTGCGGGGCTCTGGGCCAGCACGCAACGAAGGTCAGCCATCAGACTTAGTGCCTCGTTTCGCCCAGGCACGGGTAGCCGTAGCCTCTGCTGTTGGCCCGCCGCGCAGCAATGGTCAGCGCCACGCGTCCGGAACGGGAAATCCGAACTTCAAACCCTTATTGCATGATGTGACGGCAAGTAATGCATTTAACACTTGCCATTCCGACCCAGAGGCAAACTACCACCAAGAGCTACTATGCCCGCTTAAACGAAATTTTAACTCCCTGGATCCCGACTGATGTGGATCTTCAGTCCATTTGTGTGCTCTATGGTTGTTGTGAATACAGAGAAATGAGAGTTGTTGCTCACTCGCGCGAATAATTTCTTCCGCTGCTACAATGCACCGAAGTGACCCGCTGCTGCATTTTGCATGTTGATCATAATAAGCGAGGCAAAAAAACCTGCGGTGTTTTTTTGTTTAACTCCGTGTCGGAGAGTACAGATCTTTACTTTCATCGTGTCACTCGTGGAGATTCATAGTTTTCTCAGTGTCCTTCGGGCCAGCTCCGTAAGAAGTTTGCCCATTGTTGCAGTTCTTGTCCATTCACCCCATTAGCCTGACTCAAAAGTTTGGCATCCTTCCCTGTTTTGTCAACCGTTCTCAGCCCCTCTGATCATTTGGTGCGCTTTTTCGAAGAAACCACGCATGGATTTGAAGTCCTGGTCGTAATCGTGGACACGCAGCTAAACGACTGCCGTATAAAAATGCCGGCCACGGCCCTGGTTACCTTCTGGAGAGGCTCCCGCTGCAGGTACAACTGGCTCGTTCGTTAAGCACCGCACACTCACTAGCGCGCAGACCAAAACAAAAGCGTGCTTCAGCATTATATAAGGCTAGTCCGCCAACAGGATGTTGCATCCGTCCGCTCCCGAGCTCTTCCCGCCACCGACTCGTGTCCGCGACAGCCAGCACAGCCCAGCTCCAGCGAGAACCTGGCGGCGGCTCGGGCAAGCTCTGAGGACTCCGCCGGGGCTGCCGACTGCTCGGTCGTCACTGGCTCCTCCTCACTTTCGATCCACGAGCCGGCGGCAGACAGAGATGGACACCGATGTCGTCTGGCTCGACGGGTTCATTGTGTTGAGAGGCCTTCGTGAGCTCGGTATTTCCGCGTTCTGACAGGACATGTTTGTCGGTCGGCGCATCATTCCAGGCGCGAAACAATGGAGCGAAACTGCGTTACTGGAGTTTGGTGCAGCGCAGTACACCATATACCCGTGGCACCGCCAAATATGGCGACAAAAAGACACCAACAGTCCACTGAATCGCGCCACGCTACGCCACCAGGCGGATACCATCGCTGGAAAAAAACGGAAAGTTTAGCTTTAGCCTGAAACACTTCCAGTCGTCGTATTTTCGATGCTCATATTCTTGTCGCAGTATCGACGACATGCTGTGAGCTCCACCGTCGATAAAACGCGTGACCGGCTATCAGGCCGACAGCAGGATGCCCCACTCCCGACTGTCGCACATCCGGAACTCTCTCCGGCTCCACGGGTTAGGGCTGCGAGCGGCACTGACAAAGTTCCAGCCTTTCTTCTTCGGTGTACCGGTTGACTAGACCAACCTTGACCATAATTTTGTATCCACCCCTTCAACGACGATTCAGCTTGCGGCATTTACTGTTTCTGTTTCTGCGGCGTGTGAGCCAGGAGTGCGGCTGGAGGTTCCTGTTCCGAGTTCGGAATCCCAATCGGAGCCGCCCACACTCCGGTTTTGAACTCGAGCTGCTTCGCCTTCACCCCGCGCCTGCTTTAGCATGTTGGTCCATTAAACATTTGTTTTCTGTTTTTGGTCAAACAGCTTCTCGGTTGGTTCCAAAGTATTCGCATATTCATGAATCATGAACCTCACACCCATGTACTGGGGTCCCTCAGAGGGCGAACGTATCAAGAGGTCCACAGATCGCTGCATTAATTGCAAATTAGCATCAGCTCCAAACGTAAACCGATGCTCGTTCCCATGAGAAACGTGCTTTGCAAATGCACCGGTTGCGCCCAACGGTTGCCAGCCAGATTGTCGCCGCACGAGTGCCGCAGTGTAACCGGACGGTGTATTCACGGAACGCCTGCCAGTGAGTGCCGCAGTGTAACCGGACGGCGTATTCACGGAACGCCTACCAATACGGCGCAGGCTTTTTGTGATTGGCTTATTTGGTAGGCGGCGTTTTTTAAATGACGTAACACCTGGAGAAGTTCGCCTGTTGGTGGCTGCCGCCAGTCGGGAAATGGTTTCTTAAGTCCCATTGGATGAATGTAATAGGAGATATTGTAGGATTTCTCGTTCTTGTCATGTTCTTTTCACATGTAAGAATTTTGAATACGGCTTAAGACTGAGTAGTAATGCTGCTGATCATATGAAGAAACCGTCAAAATAGAATTACAAGACTGCCAGATTTAAATGTTTTAATACGAATGCACTGTTGTGCGCCATTTTCGTAGTTTGTTGGGCGATTTCATGTGAACGCTTGTGAATGGGGTGGAATCGGTTCCAATCCAGGTTGTCGCGGAAGCTTTCCTGCCACTCTTCTGTGAACGAAACAATTGTCACGATCACGATACTTCCCAGAAGTGTTTGTTCTCATTTTATGTCTGGAAATCATGGGACGTGATGGCCCTTTAGGACAACATTTAGTCGATATAACAACTACATCCATTATCCCTTGCACACGGGTGGATAATGCGGTGGGGCGAGAGTGGCCTCCGCCACACCAGCTTCAAAAGCTGGCGTGGGATGCCACACCAGCTTTTAACAGCGTCTGTTTTCAAAACTGGGTGTGGTATGGAACCATCCGCACCGCGGATTTTACTTTAAAATTACGAAGTGCAAAATCGGAAACAAATTACAGCGCAGAAACATCCAGATTATGGAACAATGCCGCCATACAGCACTCTGTTCCAGTGTCTTTCACAGTGTTTGTATCCCAAAAGCTCAATGAGGTCCCGAAGTAGCTACAGGCTAACTCTGACTTCGGGTAGGAGCGTCCGTACCACCTCTCAGCTAAAAGCAATGGTGTAAATGTACAATAGGATCGAAAACAGACTACCTCAGCTCCCAGCCAAAGTTCAATTCAAAATCTGAATTATCCATATGCCAAATACCAAGTTACGTTTCAGCAAACAGTGAATAGAATTGGTCTTACTTCCCACAAAATATTGTCAACACAAGAGCCGATCTACGACATACATGATATGTATACCAGCCTCACTGGGTGTGCCTTGCATCGGCGGGAAGGTCGCCGAAAATGTGAGCTGTTCAGTAATTGGTGACAGCAGCAGCGGTCCCAGCGCCTGCACGCTGTACAGTATGTCAAGGGAGTAAGTGTTTAGTTCGCTGCACTCTTCAACGCTGGTCTGCACAGTGCTGCAGCATAAACCTGTAACTGGCGGACAAATAAGATTTTTCCAAGCCATTTTCGTCAAAATCGAAAAAAGTGGTTAAACTGCGATGAGAAATAATGGGGGGGAGGGATTGAGTAAATGGGACTAGCCCACAGGCGCAGCCAAGGGGGTCCGATCCCGCCTCCTTCAGCCCACATTATTTGCGAAAACCATTGCACATCGTCTCCCCGGCAGGCGGTTTTGCGTATGGTTTCAGTTCACACCGAGCTCTGCCCCCCCCCCCTCCTCCCTTTAAGAAAATCCTGGCCACGCCCTCAAAACAGTTCTCCATATATGCCCTTGCATGAAAAGTATTCAGCCGAAGAGGTCTGTTCACACAGCTCGACAACCTGGCAGGAGGGGAAGGGATGCTGTAGGTCTCCAACATCCTCGGAAACTTTAGTATTAGGTCTATGACAAAGACTAAAGAAAATATATCTGAAATTCTCGTCATCACCTCTCCTTCTGGAATAACGTTGGAAAATCTCCAGCCAGGCCATTGAAATCGTGCTCAGTGGAACACTCTTCCCCTGCTGTTCCTAGTATGCATGTCGGAACAAGTGTTCCTGGCGCAAATGGCCATCCGTTTTAAAAATACTTGCTCCTACGTGCAAAAACGAATAACGGGAAAAGAGTATTCCATACATAACAATATAAATACACCTCCTTGTCTAAATGCATTTAATGCAAGGGACAATGGCCGAAATTACAGCAGTCACGAGACGCCTGTGAGCAGCAGTGCCTGCGCTCCAGTCTTCAGACAAAGAATAGGAATCAGTACTACTGGAAGCTTTCCAGTAGTTTAAGTTATTATTACTTGTCTTTCCAGCGGCAAGTGCACAGCTCGAAAGCGATAACAGTTCATTCACGGAAGACTAACGGGAAAAACTGCTACGGCACCAAGGATTTGAGTCCACCCCACGTTTCTTAGAAATGTGCAGACGTAATACTGCGGCTTGTTACGGCAGCGCTATAATAAGCTGCACTATTACGGTGCGCTGCTTCACGCACCTTTTCAAGGGTTTCAATCTGGATGATTTTTTGCGATTCCCTGGGGCGCACACAGGGTTATCTTAAGGGGGGGGGGGAGCGGAGCCCAGTGTGAACTGATATCATATGAAAAGCGCCTGCTAGAAAGACGATGCGCAATGGTTTTCACAAAAAATGCGGACCTAAGGGGGCGGGCCCCCGATCCCCTTTGGCTTCTCCGATGGTGATTCCCCTTTGCAGACGGCTTCCTGAATTGGTAAAAAGCTTTACTTATTTACTTATCTTACGCCATATTCATTCTGGTTCTTTCATTTGGGAAAAATTTGACATGAATAAAAATCTCAAAGAATTTTTTATTTCTTCCACTAAATGGACTTTACCATGTCATTTACCGACGGACTGCTTGACTGCGACTCTCGTATGACCTTGAGTGCAGCCACCAATCGGGACGCGTTCCTTTGTATTACGTCGTCTGTGAAACGTCAGGCACTAAATCAGCCAATCACAGGAACCTGGTGCCGCACTGGTACGCCTTTCGTAAACAGGCAGCCGGGCGGCCAACGTGAATCCCGCATCCCGGTTCAAACATGCGTTTCCCCATCCCGGTTCTGACATACACCCCCGTCCCAACGCCGACATACAATCCCCGTCCCGGCTCATACAGTTCCGCATTCTGGCGCCATGTGCAATTATATTTAACAATAGCGCCGATATTCATTCCACTCTTGCATCTGCACAACTTCTAGCAGATAAACGTTACAAATTCAGTAACGTCAGGGGCTTAAAAAGTGATGAGGACCCCTCCCTTCATATCATTGCAAGGTAACATGTCCAAACCAAGCAAGGTTGCAGGCCGCATATGGTTTCGGATGAAATCATACATACAATGGCAGTCACTCACATGCGATGTCTTTCGTAGCTTCTTACTGGCGCGTCACGCTCAGCAGTCAGCACGTGATTGCCTCTCAGTTCGCCGGTCTCCAGATATTTGCCAGCTGGCCGTTTTGGTAGTTATCTGAGCGCACCGCACGGCCCACACGGGGCCCCACAGCGTCCGGGGCAGACTCGACAGAACGACGTCTGACGCTCGGCCCAGGGGTGCTCGACCCGCCGGACCTACTGTCTAGGGGTGCTCGACATGCCGGACACGTGCTGCATCCAGCCGACGCTTTAGAAAAATTCGCGCGACGTGAACACTAAGGCGTCAATGGCCTGGCTGGCTCCGGATGCAAAGGGAAATTTAAACGGAACTGCGTTCAGCGCCCGCTCAAGGCCACCGGAGGCCAAGCAATTTTTTCCACGATTTACAGCTGGCCAGGGGTCTGCAACCTACCGGTTTCGCCAAACAAATATCACGTGGCCTTGCCTGTCACGTTCGTCGCAAGCCACCGGAAGAGCGCTCCAACTAGGAGTTCTGAATACTTCCACTAGATGACTCTCCCATCTCGAACAGTTTTCCGCTCCGTTGAGAACTCCTTGTCAGGGGCGCAGTCAGGACTTTCTTAAGGGGGAGGGGGGCGAGCTCCAGGTGGACTGAAATCATACGAAAACTGCCTGCCGGGAAGACGATGTGCAATGGTTTGGGGCCTAAGGGGGCCCTTGCCCCTGCCCCCCCCCGGCTGCACCTCTGCTTCCTGTGGCTCCATGAAGTAACAGTTGAGAAAGAATGTATCTTACTTTGGAAAATGGCGTACCTTAGCTTGTCCTGAGGCCTACATGTCCTCAGAAATACCGGAAACGCTCTGGCGTCCAATGGACCAAATGGACTGTCAACAGCAATTCGTTCAGAGGATGAAGAGTTATCCGTTGCAACAAGGATATTTTACAACTATCATGATAGATATATTTGCGTCTTATGGTTTGCTTTGTGCCTTGCGTCTCTTCCAGAGACTGAGATACCAAAGAAGGCTTGTCATCCCTTTTCAGCTTTGACGTTTTGTGTAGGTGTTGCACTTTTCCTATTATTTGTCGGCAAATTTCTGTGTGTGTGTGGCCCTGAAACACTCTTGAACAACCGGCTTACAGTGTATTATTAGCTCCGCGCTTCATTATGCTGCGACATTTACTACGCAGGAAGCCGAAACAGAAAGATAACCATAAAGCTCACCACAGAGACGCTTATGCCGCGATGTCTCACACACAATGCATTTTTCTGCTCCTAAAAGCTTCCTTGCACCAGCCGTTCAGCAGACCCAGCCAGTTCGCCAGGCCGGCAGTATTTAACAACATGGATCTCAAGCTTACAACGCTTTCCAATGACTCCGCTACCTCCACACCATGTATCTCATTCACTAACAATAACACACCAGGCCAGCGGCGCGGAATTTCCGTCATGTGAAAACCACCATCTAGACAACAGTGCTACGTACCCGAACCCACGGCTGCTACGCCAGCCCGGAAACGTTTAGCTGCAGAACAACAACAAAGCGGGAGGAATGAAGTCGACCTCCGCGCGGCGGCCGACGGACAATCAGTGGCTCAGCGCGAGTTGCCGCCGCCGAACGGGTCGAAGTCCTTGAACATCTGGCTGATAAAGCCGCTGACCTGCTCGTCGGCCGCTCTCTGGTCCGGTGTGACGTGACTGAATGACGTCACGTCCGGATGCCGGCCGGCGTCGGCGACGCTGGCCCTGTCGACGGAATACGATGACGTCATTGAAAATCTATATACAGTCGCCGGGAGCCGTCGCCGTGGCCTGGTGGAGAAGGAGCCGGACAGCAGATCCGGTGTGTGGCAGGCACTGGGTTTAAGTCCCAGAACGGACACCTGTAGTTGGCTCGAGACCGAAAGGGTCAGCTAGGCACGGGGCGGCCGTGTCGTTGAGATGCACGGCGCGTCAAAGATCCCCCAGCGCCATATGGCTCAGCGCCTGAGGCAAAATTACTCCATATTTGGGAAAACCTGGGTGGCGGGCTCAGAGTCCAGCAACAAATTCGGCTTAGCATGGACTCTGATTCCGTCACTTCATTTCCACACATTCGGGCTAAATAAATGAATAAATATATATATATATATATATATATATATATATATATATACACATACATTACATGGAGTTGCCCTTGTGCCCTCTCACAAACACCATTAAAGCCTCTGCGAATAATTACTCCCCAAAATATTGATCCTTCGCCAAAAAGGCTCCTGTCTCACTGGCTTCGCAATAGCATGGTGCAAAGTGATTTGTCAAAAATGTGCCGATTCAGTGCCGACTGGTAACTCTTCCCTAGATCCGTTCCAATGGATCATCCACCTGTAAGCTCCGTCCCCTCTGTCCAGCTTTCCGTCGTCGTTCTGCGTGAAGCCGGGTCCGTCGTCGCCGTAGTAGCCAGGGGCGCCGCCGTCGTAGTAAGACCGGTTGGGCGTGTACAGCTCCTCCTCGCCCTCCTGCGGCGTCTCCTGGGCGTCTTCAGCCTCGCGCCGCTCGTCGCTCGAATAATAACGGTCTGTGGCAGCACAATGGGTCACAGACGGTGCCAGGTCACAGAAGGAGCGGGAAGCGCTACCGAGGGTCAGAGAGAGGTCAACGAGAGGTCACAGAGAACCGCCGAGGAGGAAGTAACGACTCTGAAAGTCACAGAGAGGTCACATGTTACAGAGAAGAAGCGGGACGAACCGCGGCGGCCACTGAGAAGTCACGAGTCACGGGAAGGAAGCGAAAGGGGTCACAGAGGTCCATGAGAAGTCGCAGAGAATCACAGAAAGGAGGAGAGAAAATGAAATGGATATACATACGACTGACATGCAGACTGGCATAGACATACAACTGATGATGCAACGTTACTAAAATCGTCTATTTTACTGGCAGCTCATGCCATTTATTTTACATGCGGCACATCATACGCACGTTCCTTACATACGTACACTGTAAAGTCCTTGCAAATGGGCGTAGGAGTTATCAAGAGCAAAGGCATCAGACTAGGTTTAAAATGCCGTCCGTTTCATGTGCCAATTTTACCAACCTTTTAACAAACCGTCTCACAATTCACAACCATAAGCTAACATCTTAGACTTGCCCACTTATCCTCGTACTGTGCCATCGTTCCATTCAGCGTCGCAATCAACTTTGCTACTTGTCGATCCCTTTGTACCAAAGAGGTGACCTGATAGAGCTCTAGGTTCGCCCCTTCTGATTGTGCTTTTTGCACATTTTGCACACGACTGCATGATTTATCAGTGTTGTTTGATGTTCCCATTAACACTGGATTCGGTGAATTCGGTTGTGTTCCTGATAATATCATTACTTGATAAGCACGTTTTTATTTCTTGTCAAAAGCGCTGAACTCTCGGGCAGTCTCAGACCTTATGGTCAGTAAAGTCCCTAACATTATTGCGTTAAGCACAATGGCTGTTGTGTTGCGTTCTGAGTTCATCAGGTCTGAAATATTCATGCAATAAAGAAGCGCTTTCATGACGCGGGTTCTTGTCACTATCTTGTAATGTAACGCCCTCTACGACGAAGATAATGTTGATTTGAAAACGTTCCCATAAGCGTCATGCCAGAAGCTATCGCCGTATCGTTCCCTCCACTTTCCTTCCCATCTGTGTTCATGGACCCGAAGTCTGCCACTAGTAAATTATGTATAGGTTATGTACACTATATATCTAAACTGTATAAGTTATATAAGTTATATACACTAATAATGAATAATTCGGCCCTTTTGAGCGGGACAACATGAACGAAACATCAGGATGAATAACAGGCGCTGGCACCTTCTTATCTGCGCGAACCCGTGAAACCGGTGACCTATTTTTAACCCCAAATAATCCAATGATATTCTGTTTATACTATATACATTTCTTATTTGGTTGAAATTCATCAAAGCGCCATCATCACCAAGCAAGTCGTTAAGCGTTCTCACACCTTTTCCACGCCTGTTTCGCATTTCTAGTTTCATGGCTTTCGTCGCATCCAAATACCGAATGTTGCACCGCTCTATGTTCTGTTGTTCAAAAACCTTATAAGCTCTTGTGAGTTTCGAGTAATCTTAAATAACTTCTTTTCAAAAGGGAGTTTTAGTATTCCGCGCAACTATTTCATTGATATCCAATCGTGTTCCGAATGAGTTTACCCTCGCTAACCATAACAGCAAATTTGGTCCATGCGTTGAAATAATTTCCCTCGCAACCTTTAACACCTTTCAGGCACCAATGCAAGTGGGAAGGCCAGACATGCCTAATCCTCCCATCGTCTCTGACATGACATGGCATACTGACATGCATGCACTTTTCCGGTCCACTCTGTCCTGCTCACCGTTCCACAAGAATCTGAACAATGCGCTACTCGTACACCGCAATCTATACTTGGGCTGCCCAGTGCTGCAAATAATTAGGCGAATTTGGGTATCAACCAGCTTTTATTACCGTTACTTTTTCTTACAAAATTAAAGATCTCTTTTCCCATGCGTTAATATCCAGCTGCCTTTCACTTAGCTTCATCTTAAAACTGTTTGTGCTCATAGACTCAACGTTGTTTTCGAAAACAAGACCTAGCACCTTCGTCTTCTTCACCCATTGCTCCACCAAATTACAGCACATGGGCTCTCCTCGGTGTTATTCCCTATCCACATCGCCGGGGTTTCGTCGGTGTTTGGTGCAAGTCACCAGAGATCGGCGAATACTCCAACGTCGTCAAAAAGAGCTCTTCAGTTGTTCACTGAGTCGTCGAACATGTGCCGCGTATCACCGCAACAGCATAATACCCTGCACAAAAACTTTCCTATCTTTATTCTATTAAAACCGTCTTAACACACTGACGCACAGTCGGCCTGCTTTGGCATGGTTGCCTTTGGCACATGGTACGTAAAGTGCACTTCCATGTGATCGGAGCAGTCCCAGTGTACTAAGAGCGACCCGCTAAAATGGCGCTTTGGGGACCCGGAGGGAGAATTCTAGGTTTAACTGATGCAAAACAGCCCATTCCACTACTCCAATATAACTCTTGTTTTCCGCAGTGGGTGCTCACCTCTTCTGACTGCGCTTTGCCATTTCATCACCACGCAGTGAAGCCCTTTCGTTTCCATGCACTGCCGCTTGAGAAACTCTCATGGCACCATCCCGCCGGCAGAGCAGCGTCTGCAGGCGTGGCGTTTGCTCACCTGCCTCGTCCGGTCAGCGGTAGTAGCCGACAGAGCAGCGTCTGCAGGTGCGGCGTCTGCTCACCTGCCCCGTCCGGTCAGCGGTAGTAGCCGACAGAGCAGCGTCTGCAGGTGCGGCGTCTGCTCACCTGCCCCGTCCGGTCAGCGGTGGTAGCCGACAGAGCAGCGTCTGCAGGTGCGGCGTTTGCTCACCTGTCCCGTCCGGTCAGCGGTAGTAGCCGACAGAGCAGCGTCTGCAGGTGCGACGTTTGCTCACCTGCCCCGTCCGGTCAGCGGTAGTAGCCGGCAGAGCAGCGTCTGCAGGTGCGGCGTTTGCTCAACTGTCCCGTCCGGTCAGCGGTGGTAGCCGACAGAGCAGCGTCTGCAGGTGCGGCGTTTGCTCACCTGCCCCGTCCGGTCGGCGGTAGTAGCGCTCGTGCTGCACCTGGTCCGGGTGCGGCTGACGGTAGTAGCCGCCCTCGCCGGCGTCCTCCGCTGAGTCCGGGTAGTGGGAGGCCGGCTCGCGGTAGTAGTCGGGCCGCTCGCCCGGCTCGTCCTGCAGCCGGCGCTCGTCCTCGTCCGGGCGGCGCCCGTCCTCGTCCGGGCGGCGCGGGTAGAAGCGGCGGTCGTCGCCCTGGCGACGCTCGTCGTCATGGTAGCGGTCGTCGTTCTGGCGACGGTCGTGTTCCGGCCTTCTGCGGTCGTCGTGTCGCCGGCCGCCGCCGCGTCGGTCGTCGTCCGGGCGCCTCTCGCCGCGGTGTCTCTCGCTCGAGTGGCGCCCGTCGTCCACTGGCCTCCTCTCGTCGTCGTAGTACCTCCGGCCGTCCTCTGAGTCATGGCGTCCGCCGTCCGCTGGTCTGCTGCCGTCGTTGTAGTGCCTCCGGCCGTCCTCGGTGTCCTGCTCGGCGTACGGCCGGCGCCGTCGGCCGTCGTAGACGGGCCTCTCCCCGCGAGGAGGCCGATGATAGTAGTCGTCCTCTCGGCTGGTCTCCTGGCTGACGGCGGGCCTCCGCTCCTCGTAAGGCCTCCTGCGGTCCTCTTCGCTGTACCGGCGTCCTCCGTCACGCCGCCCGCTGTCATGGTAACGCCCTTCCTCGTCATGGGCGCGCTTGCTGTCGCCATGGCGACGGTCGCCGTCTCCATGGCGACGACTGTCTCTGAGGGGACCGTCGGGAACGCCGCCGGGCCGGCGGCTGCCGAGAGTATCTCTGTCCCGGTACCGGTCTCCCTGTCCGTCGCCCCGGTCTGGTGCCCGACGGGTCTCCTCCTGCCGCCTCCTGCTCTCCTCGGCTTCGATCAGCTCCTGCTGCCGCCGGCTCTGGTTGATCCTGACGCGCTCCTGATGGAGCGCGTTGGTCTGCACGGGGCGGATCTCACCGAATGAGCCGGCGCTCTCCGGCAGCTCGTCCTCGTCCTCGTCTTTGCTGTAATCGTGGCCGTCGAAGAACGGTTCGTCCAGCTGGCGGCCGTCAGAGGCGTTGGCGGCGGCGGAGACGGCCGGCGGCCGCGTGGCGGCGCGAACGTGCCGCTCGGCTGAGCCGTCGTAGCCGGGCCCCCAGCTGGGGATGGACGCCTCCGAGATGTAGGCGCTCGCTCCACCGGCGAACGTCGAGTCGCCGCCAGCCGGCGACGGGAAGTGGTTGCCGAACTCGACGTGCGAGCGGCTCCGTCCGAAGGCGTCGCGGCCGGCGGTGGCGTCGGTCGGCCGGAGGCCGCGTCGAACGACCGGAAGTCGCCGTTTCCGGCTCTCCCAGCGGTCAGTCGGGGGATGAGGCTTCTCGTCACTTGCAGCAGGCGCCCCTCCGCGTTCACTTGTACCATCACTACGTCCGCCATCTTCGGAGCCCACATCGACGTAGTAGTAGAGCCCAGGCTCTTCGTTCTCGGACTCCGACGGCCCCTCAGCGTCCCGGTCCGCCGCCTGCTTCCGGCCGCGGCCCGTCCTGTCTCCGGCGCTCTCCTCCGAGCTGACCGCAGCTTCCGAGTCGCCGTCGGCGCCGAACTCGGCGATGTCGACGAAGTTGGCCGGGTTGTGCGGGTTGCGCGGGTACTCGTTCTCGGAGCCGCCGAGCGGCAGCGGCGCGGCCGAGTTCGCCGCCTGCCGCCGCCGCCGGACCTCCTCCAGAGCCCGCTGCAGGCTGTAGCCGGCCGCTGACCGGCCGTAGCGGTGCCCTCTCAGGCCGCGCGCCCTCGGCGGCCGCCGGGCGCCGTCCACTGCCGGCTCTGCTGCCGCGGCGGGCGCGCCCTCCTCGGCAGCTCGTTTCTGTCGGCGTGGGTAGCCTGCCGGAGGCGGGGCACCGGTATGGTGCCAGCCGTAGTCGTCTGGTCGGTGACGGTACGTCTCGGGCGGCTGCGAGCGGCCACGCTCCGCGGGCGCGTAGCGCGGCTCGTCCTCGCTGGCGAAGCGCGGCGTTTCCTGTGCGAAGCGCCGGTCGCCGCCGTACCGCGGCGCCCCGGAGCGGCGCGTTTCCGCGGCGCGGCGGTCCTTCGAGTCGTAGCGGCGCCGTTCGGACGCCA
The DNA here is from genome assembly GCA_030062745.1 of Capitulum mitella. Classification (NCBI taxonomy): domain Eukaryota; kingdom Metazoa; phylum Arthropoda; class Thecostraca; order Pollicipedomorpha; family Pollicipedidae; genus Capitulum; species Capitulum mitella. The sequence goes on from CP099854.1 coordinate 13,664,288, forward strand.
GCTCGGCCGCGGCGGCAGAGCTGGAGCGCGCCGCCGGCCGCCGCTCGGGCCGGAAGTCGTCATGGTCCTCCAGCACGGGCAAACGAGCCAGCGCGTCCTCCTCGTTCTCGGCATAGTCGTCAATGTAGTCCTCTCCGTAGTCGTCACGGTAGTCCTCGGCGTCCTCGGCCGGCACCCGGGCCTTGTGCCGCCTCCTTCCGGCGCCGCGCCGACCCCCGTCCTCGGCGTCCTCATAGTCCTCATAGTCCTGCTGCTGCCGGCGGTGACCGCCGCGCCCCGGCCTCCTCTCGTCCTCGTCGTCCTCGTCCTCGGCGGGGAAGCGCTGCGTGCGGTAGTAGTGGTCGTGTTCCTCCTCGGCCGCGTAGCCCCGCTCCACCTGCTCGTCAGTGGGCCGGATGTGGTAGGGGTCGCCGGCGCGGTGGCCGTCCCCGTACACGTGGCGCGCGTTGTGGTCGCGCGGGTAGCCGTGGTTCTCCCGGCTGGCGTGCTCGTGGCCGTCGAACGGTCCCGTGTGCTCCAGCGGATCGTCCCGGCCGCGGCCCGCGTGCTCCTCCGCCTCGAACACGGGCTCCACGCGCAATCGCGAGTAGCCCTCGCGGCGGAACGAGTCGTAGCGCGAGCGGTGCTCGTCGTCGGGCCGCCGGCCGCTGAAGGAGCGACGCCGCTCGCGCTCCTCGCGGGACGACTCGGCGCGGCGGTCGCGGCGGGCCTCCTCCCGGCGCCGGCTCGGGTCCAGGTAGGTACCCTCCAGCGGCTGGCCCTGGAACGGGTGGCCCGGCAGCCAGGGGGCGCGCCGCAGCCGGCGGCTCTCGGCTGCTGCCGCGCCGCCATCTGCCGGCGGCCCGCGCGGCGGCGGCGGCAGCGCCTCTGGCGGCGGCGGCGGGAAGCTGGGCCGCCGGTCCAGCAGGCCGGTGCCCAGGCTGCGCAGCCTCGAGCCCAGCGAGTTGATGGCGCTCACCGCGCGGGACGAGAAGGACGGGGGCGGAGGAGGAGGAGGGGGAGGGGGAGGTATCGGCCCCGGATACGGCCCGGCTGCGGCGGCGTGCGGCGCTCGGTGGCCGTAGTCGGCGCCGTGCCGCGCTGTGGCCAGTCGGGTCGGGCGGAGCGGTCGCCGGCTCTGCAGCCTGTCTACAGCGTGCTCCGCCTGTCGGACAACACAGCTTCTGGCAGACTGCAACATGGTGCTGATGCAGACGCGCCTGATGGCACGTCGACACAAATCCACAAGTCTGACGTACATTTCAAGAACAGTGGAAGCCGGGGAGGGGGGTGAGGGAAAGCGAAGGCTGCAACAGCAACTTTCCTCCCTTCACACCAAGAAATGTTTAACAATATCTCTATGGTGTTGATAGAAATAGGCAACCTGAATGGATTTTGTTATCCAGCTCTGAAAGCGTTTAGCCGCGTCCCTCTCCAGATTACTACCACCAGTCGGAATAGGAATGATGATGATAGCCATGACGACGACAGACAGAGATCAAGCCATACTTCATCTGGTAATTATCCTACCGCTTCCCGATACAAACAGCCGCATCAATGACGACAACCTGTAGCAATGTCATGGGCCTAGCCAGGATTTTGCCAGGACAAACGTGCTCACTCAAAACTGAAATCTCCGCATTTTTAGGTGTCTTTATTTTTAGAGTCCCGGGAACTTCCATATATTTCCATTTTTGGCGCGTAAAGAGAGGGTATCAAAGGCAACAAAGTCCACGGTACTCATGCATACATGGAGCATTTCGGCGAAAAAGACATGAATTGACGCCTGAACACTAGAGTATTAAGCCCTTCTCAGTCCACCGAACACCGCAATTGTGCTATCTACGGGAGTCGGCTGTATGATAAATCTGCTCGTCATCTCGGAAGGTCGCGCCCATCGTCCCCGGCTATCCTGACCCTAATCCGGAGAGCTAGCCCGTTCTTTGGATGAGCTTCGAGTGCACCACATCACACCCACCGCACACCGGACGTGTGATTTACCTGGTCGGCATACGGCCGGCCGCCGCCGCGGTCCAGGGCCCGGCTACCGCCAAATATCAGCGGCTGCGGTAGCGGCTCCGCTGACAGCGGGCCGCTGTCCAGCTGACGCAGCAGCAGTGACGTCCCCGCCGCGTTCGACGTCGCGTTCACCGGCGCCGCTCTGACGTCGGTCAGCGTCAGAAACTGCGCGAGCAGGACGGACGCGGACAACAGCTGGAAACGGGGGAGAATGTTATCTCGCCAGGAGGCCAGCAGGCTGATTATGATTGCTGAAATGGTGCCGGCCATGGCAGTGGCACGCGATTAGATTTCACGACGATCTTTATATCACGACGATATGAAGAGAGACAAGGACGTGTTCCGACCTGGGCAGCAGGTAGAGGTCCGATTGGGGTGCAACTTTGCGAAATAGCGAGTAACATGCACGGATTGCAATAAATAACCTTATGAATAAGATTTCCAAAACATTCGCCGATTTCGTGGAACCCAGAAGTGTCTAGGATATAATCACATATCAGTGTCATAATTCGCTGTCTCTTAGATATTTACAGCCAAAAATCTGCACAAAGCTCACGTTGTTCTTTCTCTCGACACGGGAGTCTTAGGCACGTGAAATTACCGGCACGTGACGATAGTTGTTTTTTTTTTGTTGTAGTGGCATCCCTTTGTTGTTATTTCTGCCCAAAATGTCGGGGCTACAGCAACTAAATGAACGGACCGTAGAAACGTTATTGGCGAATTTCGCAGGGTTCACTGGAGCAAATGCAAAACATACACCGTCAGGCACTTCCTTGCCATGGAAGTTCCCAGAAAAACAATATACGGAGTGTTGCGTAGGTGTGATGAGGGAATCCCATTGGGCTCATCGTCCGGTAGTGGCCGCCCAGGGGTGAAAATGCTCACCCATAGGATGCATGCTCTGAAGAAGTACATGGCTGAAAAAAACTGACCGCTCTCAGGCACATGCTTCAGGAAAATATGACATCTCTCAACAGGATGTGTCCAGGGTACGGCGGCTAAAGACATCCCTCGGGTTTGTCTCCGGGAAAAGTCTCCGGTGCCACCGAGACACAGAAACTGAAGCAGGAGGCGAAATGCCGAAAACTTAGAGATGGGGTCCTGAGGCCAAGTGGAGCCGCACTGATTGTACTGGATGACGAAAGGTTTTTCCCGTCCGACTGTTCAGGAGTCGGGGGGGGGGGGGCGCCAGGCCCCGTGATGCTTTTTAATCACTGCGAGAGAGCGAACAAACGGAACGCTACAAAAGTTCGTATACCTTTTCGTTTTTACAGCTTGCATTAAACTTTCCACCTCAGATCAGGTTAGGTCTCTGATCTAGATCAAGTCAAATGAAACTGTGTCCAAAAACGTTTAACCTCCTTCAAACTAAAAAGAACAATACATCACAACAAAACTCTTTGGAACTGGAGAAAATGGCAGGTGCAACAAGTCTGCTCTCTCAGAGTTTTCCGGAAGCTGTCGAGTCATTGAACCAAGATGAAGTTCATTTTTAACACATGTCGTCGTTTTTTGGGGAAAATCGATTAAATTTCCTCCGACCTTTTTGATGTGGGGTAATGGCGACTTGCCATGGTGGTCATTTGGCAAATGATCACTGATCTCTAACCGCTAAATTTAGGCCCGCTCACCAATGACTATTTTAAACGAAAATGCACCGCCATCAAAATCCACGATAAATGACTTGAAACGGATAGAAAATGGCGGATCGGGCTTTTGAGGCTGATAATGCCAATATCTCAGAAATAGAAATCACATGTCGAACTGCCGGACTTACGTGAATAAAACTATACCAATGTTGTAAACTGGTAACTGTTTTAAAAAAATAAACATGGGAAACCATAATGCGAATCATTAGCAAAAAACAACACAAATTGGTAGGGTCTATTTCGCGAAAAGGAGTGTCAAAGTTAGCGCCCTTCAATTTCATTCCGCGTACGGCGCCGGCGCCTGCGGCACTGTGGCGCGGAAAAAGCCATATATTTTAAACTCGACGTTTCCGCGTATTTTTTCAACGGATCGTAGAAATTGGACGTACATTGGTATCTAAGGACTTTTATCTTTCCGTTGGTATCTTTGGTTTTCAGTTGCTCTTTGCTAATCACAGCCCTTGAGATGCAGGACGTTTCTCGCCTTTAACGTAAGGAAATCCTTGTAAGCGAATGCGACTTATATGAAGCATTCAGACGGGTCATGAAATAATGTATATTCCCAGCTCCTAAGAAACCTCACTACTAGGGGTGTCGATTTCTGAAATGACTGCGGAGGGGGTGGGGCGAGCCGAGGGCCCGACAACCTAACTTGTCCTCAAATCTGATTTTCTCGTCGGATTTAATCCTATTTATAGCTATATATACCTATATATATTCATATATATATATATGAATATATATATATATAGGTATATATAGGTATATAAATAATTTATTTCCCCATTTCCCATTTTCCCCGGTTTCAAAGGGAAATGGGCATTGATAGCGAAGAACGGCCGCAGTAGATAAGAGATGGGCGGGAGGTATAGAATAAAGTATAAAGTGATCTACCTGTCAATCTTTTTACCTGATATATATATATATATCTTTTTGCTTTATATATATATATATAGAAGGTAAAAAACAATGTATATATAGAGAGAGAGAGGAGAGAGAGGGAAGGTAAAATATAAATAAATATATCCATAAATACAGATATATATAGAAGGCAGGAAGATTGACCGATGGATCACTTTTTACTTTATTTTATACTTCCTGCCCATCTTTTATCTACTGCGGCCGCTTTCCGTTATCAATGCCCATTTCCCTTCAAAACCGGGAAATAATGTTGAGGGGCCCAAACGAACATCGGGAGCCCAAAGCAACATTTGGGGGGCCAGCGCCCTCACAAAAGAATACAAATCGACACCCCTGCTCACTACATTCCTACTCTTCTTTGCTTTAGCTTCTTCCTTGGTCTTTTGCAGTACATGGAACATCAACGACGCTGCACACATGGCCAAAGGTCGTTGTTGGAGGATTCATAGCTGACGCTCGTAAGCAGACATCCTTACAGATCTTCGTCTTTTCTTTTTCATGATAGCTTTTTACTGAGGCACAGAAAAGGGCGCTTTCGAAGGACGCATGACTGGAGCTCGTTAGCAAACGAACACGACTGCGTGATCATCGGTACTAGCAAGCCTCATTGCGCGTGCAGCTTTCCAAAGCAAGACGAGAAAATCGTATTGAATGTTCAAGCAAGCGGAAAAGAGCGGAAAGTGCTCGGGTCCTGTGAACCGGGTTATTCACACCGGAGGCTATCGATGTTAGGACTGAATGAATGTGGTGAAAACGAACACCCGTACGTAAAAAGAGCAGTCACGACGCGTCACTCGTTGATGAACAGCAGCAGCAGCACAAAGTTAATCGATTGACTTTTGTTCCCACCATCGCGCAGTACGGCACCCTATAGTCAAAAGGGCGGCAGCGGTCTTCCTGGTGAATCAAATTTTTCTCATACATCCATTAACCCTATTCCCGGAGGGGAAAAGGAAACCCCCCCCGGGGGGGGGGGGACCCCCCCTCCAAAAAAAAAAAATAAAACCAAAAAAACAAACAAAAAAAATTATAAAAAAAAATATTAAAAAAAAAAAAAATATTTGGAAAAGGGGGAAAAAAAAAAAAAAAAGGAAAAATAAAAAAAAAAAAAAAAAAAAAAAAAAAAAAAAAAAAAAAAAAAAAAAAAAAAAAAAAAAAAAAAAAAAAAAAAAAAAAAAAAAAAAAAAAAAAAAATAAAAAAAAAAAAAAAAAAAAAAAAAAAAAAAAAAAAAAAAAAAAAAAAAAAAAAAAAAAAAAAAAAAAAAAAAAAAAAAAAAAAAAAAAAAAAAAAAAAAAAAAAAAAAAAAAAAAAAAAAAAAAAAAAAAAAAAAAAAAAAAAAAAAAAAAAAAAAAAAAAAAAAAAAAAAAAAAAAAAAAAAAAAAAAAAAAAAAAAAAATAAAAAAAAAAAAAAAAAAAAAAAAAAAAAAAAAAAAAAAAAAAAAAAAAAAAAAAAAAAAAAAAAAAAAAAAAAAAAAAAAAAAAAAAAAAAAAAAAAAAAAAAAAAAAAAAAAAAAAAAAAAAAAAAAAAAAAAAAAAAAAAAAAAAAAAAAAAAAAAAAAAAAAAAAAAAAAAAAAAAAAAAAAAAAAAAAAAAAAAAAAAAAAAAAAAAAAAAAAAAAAAAAAAAAAAAAAAAAAAAAAAAAAAAAAAAAAAAAAAAAAAAAAAAAAAAAAAAAAAAAAAAAAAAAAAAAAAAAAAAAAAAAAAAAAAAAAAAAAAAAAAAAAAAAAAAAAAAAAAAAAAAAAAAATTAAACTGCAGATGCTCATTTTTAAACAAGCTGAAATTAGAATAAAAAACAGGGTTTGTTTGGGCTGAAAACAAAAAGGCAGAGTAGACATGTAGTTCATCAAAAACTGCAACCGCGCTCGCACAAGTTCCAAGACGTTTGCGTATCCGCAAACAAATTTCTGTAGTCAACATATTGTTTTCACTTTGACACTCAATCGTCAATAACCTTCTCACGTTCTGTAGCAAATACATTTAGAGATTAATGGGCTTTTCTTTTGCATCTGGCGTCCACACGACCACCCTGTTGCCACATAGCGTTACTTTCGGTGATCAACTGATTGCCTTCCGTGTTGATTTAGAGCGTCAAATCAGGGAGACTCCGGGGAAACTGCAAAACTGGGGAAACGCGACCCGACCAAAAACGTATTCTAAACTAAATGAAAGCCTCCCGGAATATTTCTGTGAGCCGATCTTTGTTTGCAATTTAGAAAGGAGCTTTGGAGACTGCCTAAAACAGCTGGAAAAAAAGGAAGCACACAATCCCGTATTAGCGTTTTGGAGCACTGGACCACGTTTCTGCTCTGTTTGACTGCAGCGCGCGTAGATGAGACGGAAACTGTGGTAGAGCGGTGGCGTCGTAAATGTTTGTGGATTACGACCAATGGAATTTGATATAAGAACATACAATGACGGGTCCCTGCCCACTGCCAGCGATGGTAACAAAATGTTTCATGTTCAAGAAAGCAGCCTAACAATAGGAACCTTTTTCACAAGACAGGAATTGGGAAAAAAACTGTCTGGGCTGTGTGGGGTGCGTTGGGTTGTTAGGGAATATGTAGGCCAAATATGTATGTAGTATGTAAACGAAAAATGTATGTATATAGTATGTCAGATATGTCTGTAGTGTGCCAAATATTTAAAAAAAAACTAAATTTAGGTCAGATTGTAACGTAGCTGTTATTTATATCATTTGAACCAGGTTTCCTTTCTCTAACTTCTCCACTGAAAAACAGCAGACAAGGTTAACTGAGTATAGGTCAGATTTGTGTGTTTTCTGTTTGCACAATACAAGCTAAGGGACGTCGGGATGGAGATCGTGGTTTGCATTTCGACACCTGGAAGAACGGGTGACGACTTGTGTTTTATCTTATCTTATGTTATTCGTTCTTATGCGATCTGCGATCCGATAGTCATCGATAGGGTTCTGTTCTAGGTTCGGGCTGACGAGGCGGCAGCGGCCAGGGATTGAAACTGTCTGCGCAGAATTCACCTTCACCGCTTCACCGCAGTGACTGGCAGATAAAAGTACGCGTCGTTACTCGTCCATAGTTGGATTTCAAGACAGACTCCAGAGAAAAATGGACTATTAAGAAGCATTATCGTGCTCCGTTTCTTAGCTTACCTGGAAATCTTTAGTTAACCTACCATTTCTAGAAGTTCCTCATTCCACGATGGCTGCTGTCAGTTCAACCTCAACCCCTGCCAGAGCCACCAGGTCACACAGTGCACCAGCAGACGACGAACCGCGGTCAAAAGACTCCACTCACCGACGCGGCCACCACTGCCGTCTCGGCCGGTCGCGCGATGTTTTAAACTCGTCAGTTTCGCCGCACTGGTCAGGCACGATCGCGCCGCCCCGCCGACCGGCACGGCGAACGTGGCGCGATAGTTACCGGACGAGAGACGATCATGGCGCACCGGCGCCAAGGCGTGTCGAACGTCCGTGCCTTTGTACCGACGTGGGACTCCCGCCAAGATGGTTCTGATTTGTAAGCATCTTCTGACAAACTTGAATGATCAGGATATAACATGTAGTGAACGGGCCGGAACAGACTGAAGCACGTGGTCCTCTCCAACTCTGGGGCAGAATGAACCCTACGCGTAAGAGCGTTTATGTGAGAAACCCCTGAAATACACGATTCCCCACCCCGCCATCCGTACGTTTTGACCCGTGGCGGAGCCCTGCGTCAAAGTCCGATTCTCGTGTCTATCTCTGCTGAAATTCGCCGAGTGTATCTGTGCATGCCACAGTCCCGGACTGGGTTAACCCTGTTCAGTGTATACACAAGCTCGCCGATTTTCCACGTCGCGGACGTTTTGAGGGCCCGCAGCTGGTAACGTCGGCTGGCGTTCTGCCACTGTCACGGCAGGCTGGAGATAATCCCGTGACTTTCCAGCCTCGAGATGCACACTTTTTTCATCTCTCCTTCCCACCTTGCTATTCACTTTTGAACCCGAGGTGACTGTGCACGACATCCATTGCAGGTAGCGAAGCAGGAAGTCGGGGGTTGTCGGCAGCTTTGGGGCGGTTTTTTTCGTGAGCCGCAGTCACGAATCGTGACGCATGAGACTCGTGACAGATCGTAACGCGAGTGAGCAGGACCTCTGACACCTGGCACCGCTCGGAAGGAGGTTTCAGACGCCACGCACCACGCACATTTGTTGATGTGCTTCGGGGTTTTCGGTCACGATAATCGAACTTAATGAGATCTGTTGCTGAAATGAGAACCCGTTCCCAGCCGCTCAGATTAATGGGAGTCACCACTACCCTTCGCCGCGGGCAAGGATAAAATAGACAAATACCTGCCTTTGCTGTAGTTAGTTTTTCGTCCATGTTGCAGCACACGACTGGCTTCGAACAACAATACTTGCACAATTAAACATATTGCGCCATAGTGCGTGCTAAAGGCTACTTAAGTTTTCATACCGAAAGTTTTCTTATTGTTTTTTAAATGCCCCGAGAATTTGCAAAGGGGTAATACTGACCATCGCAGTCAATCGCAGGTTACAATTAGCGTAAATAATAGTGCCATTGGCGTAAGCAATAGGTTACAATTAGCGTAAGTACAAGTAATCTATCAAATGGTCTTCACACGAATTAGCTTGTTTTGTGTGACCATTTTCTTCAGAAAGAAATGCATTGGTTTCTAATGTATACCGTTACATGCATTTTTCCTTGAAGATGTCTGTAATATGAAATTTCCACGGAACCAAACCGCATTCTCAAATTGGTCAGACATTGACATTTGCTGCCACTTGCGATCCGAAACATAATCTTGAGGTCCAAAAATATCCCGTGCCCGTGCCCTTGTTTGTATCACCAAGGAGAAACGGTGGCCGTTTCAGTCCGACATATTGATGCAATTGTTGCAGAGTTGTTGCGTCGAGGAGCCTAACACCCCCTCCCCCCAGACGCCCCAACCGTTCCCAGGTGGGCGAAGGTAGTGACATGGGGCCTGCATGTGCCGGACGTACAGCTCGTGCAGGAGGCGCCAGGCCCAAAAGGCTAGAGCAACTGTCGACATGAAGTTTTCAAAAGCGGATGCAACTTCTTCGGTTCTGTACGGAGTGAAATCCTGCCTGACCATGGCGATTGGGGGCTCTTTGATATGTGGAAACTTGGTAACATACTTGCCACATTCAAGACAGAAGAACGGTATGGCGTGGGAAGCTGTCCCGAATGACTATGAGCATCAGCCCATTTTGGCGAAACCCGACGACACGCTGTCAGCATTTTAGATGAGAATGACAAATGCTATCAGGCAAAGTCCGATGGAACAGTTGTCACGGCTCAGCAACAAACCACGTTCGCTTGCTTGGCCATCAAGGCGCGCAGCTTTTGAGTGTCTCCCACTGAGATATCGTTACCTTTGTTGATGGCGTTATCCAGGCCTATCAGAAATTAATTCTTTTTTGCTTTGGAAAAGATTGTTGCGCGATCTGGAATCCGAACAATAACCACTTGAACTATCCACGCCCGACAGGCGACTTAAACGGCGTTCGGCAGACAATACTCTTCGTCAAGGTCGATGGCTCATTAATCAGGGCATTCAGTTTAGAGAATATACCGGACCAAACAATCGCTGCATCATCTTGCCGATCGTGAAGTTCCTGTGGTGACGTCGCGAGATGGTGCGGTTAACCCGCCGCCGACTGGGAACAGTTGACCGCCCCCTGAAGTTTTTTTCTGGGATTGCGAAAGAACAAACAGATATAGAGCCACGAAACATTGCGTACCTTTTGTTTGATCATTTTTACACATTGTGCCAAAGTTTTGACCTCAGGTCAGGCCAGGTGCCTGACTTAAGTCAGGTCAAACAGACCTAAGTCCAAAAAAGTTTGGCGTCCTGTAACTTTTTCGCAAAACAAGACATCGCAATAATACTTAATAATATACAATAGTACTTAATAATAATACTATCGCAATAATCACTCATTCAGGGATTAGTGATCTTGATAGATGCAACAAATCTGCTATCTCAGATTTTTGGGGATTTTTCGGGTCATTGAACTAAGATCAAGACCATTTTTAACACATGTCGATTTTTCGGAAATTGGCGGAATTTTTCGTAATGTTTTTTGTGTGGAGTGAAGCAGACATCTTGTTACCGTCATTGAACAAAGTATCAATGACTTCCAGCCATTGACCTGACGTCAGGTCACGAATAACTGTTGTAAGCCAAAATGTACCACCGTAAAATCAGCGATGAATTACTAAGAATGGGTAGGCAATGGCAGAACTGGCTTGCACAGACGTGCGTAATATCAGGGACATCAAAAAGTTTTAAAAACTTGCATATTTTGGGAACATGAATAGGCTCTTGCGAATAAAGCTCCGCCAGTTGTGTAGATTTGTAGCTTACGTATTTTTCAAAAATTTAAGCATGAAAAACCACCACAAGAACCACTAAGATCAATACAGTTTGCACGGATAAGCTTTTTCGCGAAAATAAAGGAACGCTAAAATTAGTTCCCGTTAATTTCTTACTGCGTACGGCTGCGACGCACGCCGACAGCCGGCGCGAAAATTGCCCGTGTCTTTAACTCGACGTTTCGGCGTATACATTGAACAAATCCGAGAAATTAAATGTGTACCGGCATCTGCGGGCCTTTACTTGTGCGCTGGTGCCTTTACTTATGCTTTATAACTCACAGCCCTTGAGATTCAGGCCGTTTCTCGGTCTCATGCAGTCGGCTATGAGAAAACATATATAGGATGTAAATTGCTTACATATTATCTAAAACTTAAAAATGAGACCAGTTTCGAGCTCTACTCGTCACAAGCTTTCCAACGGTGTGCTTATTTTCATCCTGCGAACCAACCGTTCGTGAGTTAGAGGGGGGCGGTGAACCGCCCCCCCCCCAGTCGGGCGTGATCGTCGCCGACGGACGGTCGTGCGCGGGTTAAAATCGCGCGGGTCAAGGCACATCCATTTCTCCTTTCGAATTGTTACTGATGACCAAAAAGGACGTCTGGTCGGTTGCGTCTTGAACTCATTCGATTACATCCAGCTTTATCGTGGTGGCTTTTTCAGTCCTCTGATCGTCTTTCAGGTAGATCGAACACTTCCTTGGCGGACATATCACTGACGGCGCTACCGTCTAATTGTCAGAATCTGCCTTAACAAGGACATTTCGAAATCCTTCGAACTGCTGGGAATACTCGACGATGAGCTGTCTGCGGCGATGTCTAACACGTGCAAAATGCTTGTCACTACCGTTTATACCAAGTGCTCATCCTTATTCCATGCTGATGCTCATCGCTTCGTGGGCTGGAAAACATACGAACATTGTTCTATTACAGTACGCTGTGTGGGGTTTCAGTGTTGCAATTCTGTCTTGGAGCAAGCAGCTTATTGTTCGAGTATCCATCTGCTTGACTGTTGTGTCATTGTAGGTTGTGATGGTTGCCTGGCTATTTTCTCGCTTCATAGTTCGGGAACGTCTTTGGTAAGCGCCTTGCTGGCAGAATGTTGCCGTCTGCATCCTTACCGACCTTGGTGTGCATGTTGTTCTGGGCAGGAATGCCAAGAACATGGATCTTCAAGTCGACATACGCCCCAAACCACCCTTGTTTCGTGTGATGTTCAGTGCATCAACCAAGGAGCTCGCAAACTCCAGTTTCCTTGGGTTCCAACTGCGTTTGCTTCTTCTGCCTAGGATTTAATTTACATTTTTCCAATTTGGTTCGACATGTCTCAGTTCTGTCCTGACACATAGCACTGCTCTGATCTGGCAGTGCCTGCCAGGAAGTCTGCTAGGTCTGGTCTCCTTTAGGTCTAGCAAGGTCTAGGTCTGGTCAAGGCCCTCAGACCTTGCTCGTCACGCCGGTTGAGTCTTGATTTTGCTGTTTGGCATTCTGGTCGGCCTTCGTGGTTTGATTAACCCGCCCCCGACTGGGGGGGCTGCTGACAGCCCCCCTGGGGTTTTTCTGGGACTGCGAGAGACACGAACAAGCACAGAGCCACGAAACTTTGTGTACCTTTTGCTTCATCATTTTTACATCTTGTGTCAAAGTTTTGACATCAGGTCAAGTCAGGTGCCTCACCTAGGTCAGGTCAAACGAACCTATGTCAAAAAAAGTTTAGCGCCCTCTAACTTTTTCGCAAAACAAGATATCTCAATAATCCTTTCAGGGATTAGTGATCCTGATAGATGCAACAAATCTCCTATCTCAGATTTTTGTCGGAATTTTCCGGGTCATTGACCTAAGATCAAGCCCATTTTTAACACATGTCGTTTTTTTCGGAAATTGACGGAATATTTTACAACATTCTTAGTGTGGAGTGAAGGAGACATCTAGTTACCGTCACTGGGCAAAGTATCAATGAGTCCCAGCCATTGACCTGAGGTCAGGCCACGAATAACTGTAAAGGGCCGAAATGTACCATCGTCAAAATCAGCAATGAATTACTCAGAATGGGTGGAAAATAACAGAACTAGCTTGCACAGACGAAAGTAATACCTCAAAAAGTTTGAAAGAATAGCATGTTTTGGAATTAAACAGGCTCTCGCGAATAAAGCTCCGCCAATTGTGTAGATTAGTAGCTAATGAATTTTCCCCACGTTTAAGCATGGAAAACCATCACAAGAACCAGTAAAATCAATAAAATTTGCATGGATAGGCTTTTTTCGCAGAAATAAAGGAACGCTAAAGTCAGTTCCCGTCAATTTGTTACTGCATACAGTTGCGGCGCACGCCCACAGCCGGCGCGAGAATTGCCGTGTCTTTAACTCGACGTTTCGGCGTATATATTTAATAAATCTGAGAAATAAGATTTGTATCGGTATTTGTGGACCTTTATTTGTGTGCTGGTGCCTTTATTTATGCGTTATTAGTCACAGCCCTTGAGATTCAGGCCATTTCTCGGTCTCATGCAGCCGGCTATGAGAAGACATATATAATTTTGTATTGATTGGCGTAAATTGCTTACATATTATCTAAAATTAAAAATGAGACCAATTTCGAGCTCCACTCGTCGCAAGCTTTTCAACGGTGTGCTTATTTTTATTGTGCGATTAAACGTTCGCGAGTTAGATGGGGCTGACTACAGACCCTCCCAGTCGCGCATGATCGTAACGGGCCGACGGTCGTATGCGCATTAAATTTGTATGCGTCAGCGGTGCACAGAGTAGTGAGGCTTGCGCTCTTGTTAGTCCACTGTGTGCACACTGTTATGTCCAGTGTTCCATGGCCCATAGTTCATAGTCCATAGTTCCTTGGTCCGATGAAGAAACTACAGTGCAGCACTCCTGGGATTCTGGTATTTGCTAAGAACTAACCTCAATCGCATCCTACAGATTATGGAACAGGTACGATAGAGTGCCGGACAGATCAGGCAATTAGCCTGATCCAGTGTGAACTCGTTTCCTTTTCTAAGAGCATTCTTTTGTATTTTTGGATAAGCAGAATCGATGATAACCTGTTTTAGAATTCTGTCAGCACCTTCATCAGTGAGCGCCCTTTGTTGCGCTGGAGTCACAGTCACGCAATGCCATTATCCATCCACTCCCTAGTCCTTTTTCAAACGTTTATCAGATTAAATTTGCAAGGGTGAAAGTTTTGTTTGGGTGCGAATGGGTGACCAGACGAACCAGTAAACGCTCCAGCTTCGTTTTCTCCTCATCCGTCTGGTCGAATGTGTTTAGCAAGTCATTTCCGACTGTCTTACCATTTACAGCAGGCATGATAAACCTTCGATAGCTTTACGCCTTCAGGCTATCCGAAGGTGGGGCCCGTTTGTCGGCGCCTGCTATGGCTGCTAGAGGATGCACAAGCAGAAGCAGCACAGGTCTCAACAGAGGTACCAGACCCGACCTGCTCGGGAATAATACAACTCAGGACGCACTCAAGGAAAAAGGCCAGGATAAACAAGAAGAAAATACCAGGAACATAAGGCATACAGGGGCCGGAAGGACCCCGATCTGTGCTGCTCCTCGAAGCACTCTACTGGAGGTCGTCTGGGTGACTCTATTGAACTACGATCTTGGTTTAGTATGTCCTATCTTGTTCTTTTCACACACATTCAGGTTTTTCATGGTTTATTTGGCCGGTCCCTAAAGCCATTGACAGTGGTAATATGATCATCTCAGCAGGCAAACTCCAGTCCTTAATCGTCCGTATGGAGAAGGAGTTGTGGTGCAGGAGACCAATCGCCGCGGCCTTCTTCAGCTCATGCCTTCCAGGACGGCCCGAGGTGTCTGGTTTGAAGAGGTTCTCCGGTGTGACGTGCCTTCCTGCCAAATTACGACTACATGGAGCGTACAAGTCCGCGAACGGAACGGCCCTAACGACCATCTTTCCAGCGAACCATAAATTAAGTTCTACTTCTCTGTCCCCCCGTTCGACCCCCTCGGCGCACCGCTTAAGCACTGCCGAAGTAGCTCAGTTGGGAGAGCGTTAGACTGAAGATCTAAAGGTCCCTGGTTCGATCCCGGGCTTCGGCACTTTGTCTTGGCCTTTGGATGCAAGGTCTATTTTGTCAATCAACGTCTTTACCAGTATTACCAATATTTAACCCGCGCACGACCGTCCGTCCGTTTCGAACATGGGCGACTGGGGGGGACAGTTGGCCGCCCCCTCTAACTCACGAACGGTTGGTCGCACGATAAAAATAAGCATACCGTGGGAAAGCTGGTGACGAATAGAGCTCGAAACTGGTCTCATTTTTTAGTTTTAGATAATATGTAAGCAATTTACGCCCTATATATGTTTTTTCATAGCCGACTGCATGAGACCGAGAAATGGCCTGAATCTCAAGGGCTGTGACTAAAAACGCATAGGTAAAGGCACCAGCACACAAGTAAAGGTCCGCGGATGCCGCTACAAATCTAATTTCCCAGATCTGTTCAATATATACGCCGAAACGTTGAATTAAACACACGGCTTTTCTCGCGGCAGCGTTGGGCTTGCGCTATGCCGTATGCGGTCACAAATTGACGGGAACTAATTTTAGGGTTCCTTTATGTTCGTGAAAAAAGACGGTCTATGTATGTTTTATTGGTCTTAGTAGTTCTTGTGATGGTTTTTCATGCCTAAATTTTGGAAAAACTCATCAGTTACCAGTCTACAAAATTGGCGGAGCTTTATTCGCAAGAGCCCGTTTATTTCCAAAATATGCTACTTTTTCAAACTTTTTGATGTTCCTGGTATTACTTACGTCTGTGCAAGCTAGTTCTGCCATTTTCTACCCATTCTGAGTAATTCATCGCCGATTTTGACGGTGGTACATTTTGGCGACTTCAGTTATTCGTGACCTGACCTCAGGTCAATGGCTGGGAGTCATTAATACTTTGCCCAATGACGGTAACTAGATGTTTGCTTCACTCCACACTAAAAATGTTATGAAATATTCCGTCAGTTTCCGAAAAAATGACGACATGTGTTGAAAATGGGCTTGACCTTAGGTCAATGACCCGCAAAATTCCGATAGCAATTTGTTGCATTCTTCACAATCCCTGGAAGTATCATTAACCTTGTTTGGAAAAGTCGGCGCTAAAAATCTTACACGAGATGTAAAATTGATGAAGCAAAAGGTACATGAAGTTTGGTGACTCTGTGTTTGTTCGTTTTCTCGCAATCCCAGAAAAACCTCGGGGGGGCAGTCAATTCCCCCCCAGTCGGGGACGGGTTAACCCGCTGTTGCCTGTATGAAAGATAACGCCATTGACTGAGGAGGAATGGCTGCCCTTCCCGGATGTCTGAACTACAGGACGAATTTAAAAGATTTAAACGCCAATCGACAGCCCTGTATCGTGCGACCTCGGAACATTAAGAAACTACATTTAACACATGAAGACGGTTACAAGCCATAATCCAGTCCGAATTGTTATTTCTTAACTCGGCGCTCACTGAGGATTTCGTCAATCACTAGGTACGAGGTGTGGAACATCCCCCGTCTCTTTCATGAACCAGCGGTCCCACTGCGACTATTCAAACCAAACCGAAAGCATAACCCGTCAACCCTGATACCCCAGATATCCTTATTTCTTGACCTAAGAGTCCCCTATGGCGCCAATGTATGTATGTAGGTACGGTTAAACCCATACAAATGGCGCTTATTTGCAGACAGCTTCAGAAGGGCAGAAATGGTTGCGATTCGCGGGGTGTAGCACAAAATGAGCTCATTTTGCACGACGAAAAATATCTCTGTAAAACGTGGTCTGAGGTCAACGTAGGCCACAGGATTGAAATGGGTCATATCCTGACCTTTGACCTTCCGTATGGTCATGATAAAGAGTATGGTGAAAAGCCTCAAAGTGGTATTCATTTCCCTGCATCTGCAACATTCTGATCGCTACAGCTAGATTTTTCTCCCAAAAGAGGCTCAGTCTACCACGTGCAAGATGAGTCACTGACCAACGTTAATTTCACTTGAGGTCACTGATGGTTTCTGAGGTTTGGCCCTTTGTCTTTGTGTCATCGTTGACGAGTAAGTTAAAAGGCATGTCAAAAGCAAAAGACACATCCTGGAGCCCCAACAGTGCCTAGGAGCTTCGTCTAAGCTTCGGCTTATGACATATGACCTGACCTGTGGTGTCCTGGACAATACTTTTGGTTAAAAATTGGCTGTGATGTTCAGGTAGAGATACTTACGATTTGGGCCACTGGCTTTTTTCGTTCAAAAGTTATGCCGGAGAAATAAAAGGGGCAGGAGACTCCTGAATCTCGAGGGTCAGAGGTCGCCTGGAGAAAGGAAGATGCCTGCATTTTACATCAGCACACTGTTACGAAGAATCTACATAGTTCAAGTGCATCATGCCAAGGAATGCACCGCATATCCGGTCCGATCGGATATCCGGTTGGATATTTGAGATTATCCGGTATCCCGTATCCGGTCGGATATTTCTGTGATCCGGCCTGATATTGGCGGATATTTGGCCTTCCGGCGTACGATCGAAACATTCCTATGTCTACCTACAAAACCGCTTCAGGAGCAACGTGCCCTCTTATGTTAGATTGCCGATGTAATTGACAGTTCAAAGGTCAGTCTGGAGCACTACTTTTTCTTCTTTGTTCGAAAGGACTGAGACATAATTTACAAGGTTCGGACTCAAGCTCAAAGCAGTGCAACAACAGCCAGCATATGCTCAGCCGCCCATTTCGTGGCGCATCATCTTCCTATTTCCGAAACATTTTTATTTGTCTCAAATACTGTTGTACAAACGCATTAACCCTCGCTCGTATGAAGGGGGATGATGCAACCCCCTGAGATTTTCCGAGGATAACTTCCGAACGGTTTGTGTGTACCATTTAAAACTTGGTGTACCTTCTGAGCATCCTTTCCACATTTAACAGTGAAAAATATCTCCTACGTTGCCTTGGTAACGAGCTATGGCGTCATAACGGAAACCATGTCAGCCGTTTTTGCGCGCCGACGCGGCTGGTTTACAACGGTTTCGGTTTTGTCTCACTGTAAGACGGTGGGAGTGCACAGATAGGATAATAAATGTATCAATTGACCCCAGACTGTATATTTTGTGAGTCTGTGAGACGATAGGGGGGTTTGTTAAGACTCTCCAGCCATTTCCACTCTGTGTGTCCTAGAGCGTCGCGGAAAACAGCAACGTGCTGCGCGTGACGAGATCTAGCGACTGATATCTCTTTTTAAGGTCTTAGATCAACGAACGATCAACGAACGATCTTCTCGGTTGGGCCAAAGGTTCAGAAATTGGCAAAAAGTGGTACTTTTTTGAGTTTAACTTGCCCCCGACTGGGGGAGACGGTTGACTGCCCCCTGAGGTTTTCCCGAGATTACGAGAGAACAAACGAATGTAACGCCACGAAACTTCGTCTACTTTTTCCTTGATCATTTTTACACCTTGCATGCAAGTTTTGACGTGAGGCCAACTAAGGTGCCTGACCCAGGTCATGTCAAATAGACCTATGTCCAAGAAAGTTTAAGCGCCCTGTAACTTTTTTGCAAAACATGATATGACAGTAAAACTTTCAAGGGTTAGAAATTTTGATAAATGCAACAGACTTGCTCTCTCGGATTTCTTGCAAATGTCCGGGTCATTGAGCTAAGGTGAAACCCGTTTTCAACATATGTCGTCATTTTTTCGACAACTGACGAAATTTTTTCGAACTGTTTCAGTGTGGAGAGATCCAGACATCTGGTTTCCGTCAATGGGCAAAGTTTCAATGGCCTCCGACCACTAACTGTCTTGAGCCAAAATGCACTGGATCAATATGGGCGATGAATGACCCAGATCAGGCTGAAAATGGCAGATCTGGCTCTCACAGTTGCGAATAATACCAAGAAGTTCAAAAGTTTCCAAAAATTGCATATTTTGCAAATAAACAGACTTCTGCGTATAAAAATCCGCCAAGTGCGCTAGATTGATAACTATTGAGTTTTTTCAAGATTTCGACATGACAAATCATTCCAAGAACCACTAGCATCAAGAAACAACAAACAACAAACAAAACATTCGAAAGTCATATTTCGCGAAATAAAAGAGCGCTAAAATTAATTCCTGTTAATTTGATACCGCGATGGTCTATCGGGCCCGCCGTGCAGGTATGCGAAAATCACCTTGTCTTTAACTCAACGTTTCCGCGTACATATTAGACAAATCAGAGAAATTAGGCGTGCATCGGCATCTGCGGACTTTTACCTGTCCGCTGGTGCCTTTATCTGGACTTTATTGACCCAGGCCAGGGGTGTCGATTTGTATTCTTTTGAGAGGGTCCTGTCACACCCAATGTTGATCTGGGCCCACCCAATGTTGGTTTGGGCCCACCCAATATTTTCTACCGTTTTTGAAGGTAAGTGATTAATAATAACGAAAAGAACGACTGCAATAGATAAGAGATGGGTGGGAAGTAAAGAATAAAGTCTAAAGCGATGTATCTGCCTATATTTCTATTTTCTGTCTGTCTATATCTATATATATATATATATATATATATATATATATATATACATACATGGGATAAATGCAACTTTTTATTCGATAAATAGTAACAAAGAAGCTTATAAGTTTCCGTTGGTCAAACTAAACTGGGCTAAATCAGTTGAAAAACTCACATTTTGGGGGAGGTTAGGTTGGCAGGCCCTCGGCTGGGCCCCCCAGTCATTTACAGAAATCGATGGTCCTGATCCAGGCCGTTTCTTCGTCTCATGCAAGTGGCTATGAGAAGGCATATGTGGGGCATAAATGGTTTACATATTATCCAAAGCTAAAAATGAGGTCAATTTTGAGCTCCATTTGTCGCGAGCTTTCCAGCGGTATGCTTATTTGTATCGTGCAACCAATCGATCGTGAGTTAGAGGGGGATGGTCAATTCTCAGTCGGACGCGCATGGCGCCGAACCACAGTTGAGCGCGGGTCAAACGCAAATGAGCGCCAAAGAGTAAATGGTGATAAAACGGAATGGATATCATTGTGTGCGTCAGTCAGTTATGTCTCTATCCGTAACCCATATGATTGTATTTTAGAGTCCGATCCAGATCATGCTAGGTCAATTCTTGTCAAGCGTGATCGTCGGGTTTAATACTTTCTCGGAGCTGCAGAAACATTTTTGTAGATAACAGTAGTTGTTGAAGTGTTTCTCGCCGTAGCTCAATTTACACCCTCGACAATCCCGGCAGTGAGTAGAAGCCTATTAAATCTTTAAATAGTCTTACAAAATGCACAATCTGGAGTCAACTGATATATGTTTTATCGTATTTATGCACTCCCACCGTCTTACAGTGAGACAAAACTGAGACCGTGGTAAACCTGCCGCGTCGGCGCGCGAAAACGGTCGATATGTTTCCCGTTATGACGTCATAGCTCGTTACCGTGGCAACGTAGAATAATTTTTTTCATTGTTAGATGCGAAGAGGATGCCCAGAAGGTACACCAAGTTTCAGATGGATCAAACAAACCGTTTGGGAAGTTATCTTCGGAAAACCTGAGGTTGCATTATTTGGGGTTGCATCACCCCCACTTGTACGGGCGGGGGCTAAGGCATTTAAGTTACGATTTTCAGCTAAACCGAGGCCATTATAGGTCGCTGGCTTCAGATAACCTTGGATGACCTAAGATGACCTTAGTATTTTACATGACAATAGTGTTTGTTAACTGAGATACTACATTTGACTTCAGCATCTATTATTATTTACTGCATGCTTCTGCAGCTCCGAGAACGCATTCAAGCCGACGACCCCGCTTGACAAAAATTGACCTAGAATGATCTGGATCGAACCTCCATGAGTAAAATGCAATCACTTGGGGTATAGATAGACTTATAATTGCTTGACGAACACCATGATATCCGTTTCGTTTCACCATCCACCACCATTAAACTCGAAAAAGTACCATTTTCTTTCAATTGTTGACTTTTGACTCGACCTGGAACTTTATTCATTGACCTGAGACCTGAAAAAGAACACCAGTTGTGACATCTCGTCATGTGCAATATGCTGTTTTTTTTTTCGCGGCGCTCTAGAACACACGGTGTGGAAATGGCTGGGGGTCGTATCCCGCATCCCTTTACATCCGCGTTATGCAGAAGGCCCCATACGGGCAAGGGTTAAGGGACAATCTATAGTATATAGACAATATATATATGTGCAATGTATATAGACAATATACATACTTCAATAGACATACCTTAGTATTTGTATAGAATGTTTATCAAGCTAGGTATTCGAGGTCTACCAAGGCGCTATAACGGCATTCTGCGTATTTGGGAACCTTTGAATTTGCTTGCAGTCAGAGATGGTGAGCTCCGCTATGTCGCTGTGTGCTTTACTTATTTTTTTTTCAATGAAACGTGTGGAAACCTCACAATAACTGTAAGCGATAGGTGGAATGATATGCAAGCTGCTAATATTATTTCATTTAATATTTTTCAGTTCTGACACCTTTGTTTTTCAACCCAGCGTTTTTCGTTTCATTTTTAAGCCACAAATAATAAATAAAAATAGGAACCCATAATACCCGGTATCCATACGGATATTCGCCGGATATCCGACACCCCAATCCGGCATATCCGGTATCAGGCCAGATCACAAAAATCCCGATCCGGTGCATCCCTAATCATGCTTATTGAGATTACACAATATTATTTCAAGTGCAGGTCACGGGTCAAGGTCAGCTGGGGTTAATATTTCACGTTTTATTATCTCAGGAACGACTGAATTCCATTTGATCACCGATTAAATCCAATCAAAGCTGTAATGTAAAAGGCTTTAGGCCTAATGTATGTATAATGTTGAAGTCTCCGTCTTGGCTTGAGTACGCCACAAATGTATCTGACATGGATATGAAGTCTGCATCTATCATATCAAAGTCAAACAAGGTCAACCTAGGTCAAAGTTTTGATGCCTATGCGTAGGGTGTTTCTGGTGTCTGTCGTATCATCTGCCACATTATCTTTGTTTAGACACAGTACAACATATATCATTGGATCATGAAATACTCCGTCTACATCATCAAACCTGTGCTCCAACGCATTTTTCACCGAAGTCACTCAGATGCTGGGTGGTGGGCACGAGTGCAATGCAATGCAGAGTGCCTAATATTTGGAGGAAAGTTATTTTCGCGGACGCCCGGGATTTTTCTTTTGGCTACCAAAAATAAGAGGATTGTACAGAGCAAACTGTTCAGAAGGAAGGCATATCAGCTATTCAGCTCTTATCATTTGTGGTCATAGAAAGTGTGTTCGCACTGAAAACAAGCATAATATTTCAGAAGGTGAAACCAGGCCAGCCTGTGTCAAATGGGATTAGGTCACTTTTGGCAAATAAGTTCTAGTCATACACTAGTGCTTCCGAAGCACGTATGACTACCAATAAATATTTCAAGACTTAAAACAAAAGAATGCTGCTTGGTTGCGGGTCAGAAAATTCAGTATGATACATGGCCTGACCCCAGACCACGGGTGTCACGTGTGCAAATGACTTGATGCACCAGGTTATGTATCCAAACTTTGAAACCGCCGAATCATTCTTTTAATCTGAAGAGAAAATGTAGAAAAGGCGGGAAGTTCAGCTGACTCAAAGCCAATGGCCTGGAAAATTTTGGAAAAATTCGATATAATATGTTTTTTGCATTTGTCATGTTCTATTAATTTTACCGTTTTCCTCTCAATCGATACACTTCACAGAATGTTACGCCACTCTCTCATTTTTTGGAACATGGTCTCACTTGATCTGTCCTAAGACAATGACCCGAGGTGACCTTGAGTTAAAAATTGACAAGTCGCAAGAATGAGGTATAAAAAGGCACCCCAGGTTTCGCGTCTTTGCGTCTTTTCGTTTCTTGGTTATTTTCAGAAGACCGGGGAGGGGGCTTTTTATGAATCCAGACACGCTCACCGAATGATGGAAGCCAACGTAGAAAGAATCGTCGGCATCGCACCATATGCGATACAAGGTGCGCCGCAGCAGATGCGCCAACGTCGACAACATGAGGCTTTTCCCGTGGCTGGTCATTTCCCGACATGAACGCTGAGGCGGCTGATGTGCCCACAGTGTGCTCGTACATACTGTGGGTTAAACAGTATGCTGTGCATACTGTGGGTGTATCAGGCGGCCGTGCTGGCGCTAACAGCCAAAAACTCGGAAACCTGGCCAGTCGTCTGCTACTGACTTTTCTGAGCTGACCGACAACGGTGGCAGTTTCAGCCGTCATCATTAGTCAAAGTACCACGAGGCAAGTGCTAGTCGGTGTAGCCGACTCCATGCGCACGACGCCAAGTCCCGAGCAAGGCGTTCCTAATGTCACGTAGCCAAGTGGACAGTGTCATGGGCACGGCTATGCAGAAAGGAGTAAAACGGAATCGGGCTGGTCTGGCCAGCACGGCGGAGACGGTGAAGTTTGCCGCAGTGCATGGATTAAAAAAAAAAATGCTTCTCAACTCGGAGTCCTCCGACATGAAAAGCGGTTTTGAGGACTGCTGAGAAGTTTGTTGCTCAGGGAACAGTCCAGAACCAGCACAAAAGAGTCTGCAGGCCGTTAAAAATACAATATCTGCATCCCTAGCTGTCAAAAACGTCAAAGTGGTATTCCAGACGCCCAAAATTTCGGCGCATCGTCTTGCTCAGGAGGCGCACATGAGCCGTACTACAATGCACCAGATACTGAAGAGTTCTTTGGGCCTGACTCCTTATAAGATCTCAGTCCGTTAAACGCTGACAGCCGCCGACCGGTAGAACCGGATTGTGTTTTACGGCTGCCTGAAGCAGAAATGTGCCTCGCCCGAGGACTTCATCGACAACTCTGGTTTTCGGACGAGGCTTATTCTCACTTGCACGACCAAGTCAACCGTCAGAACTATCGGCTCTGGGGTCAAGCTCCACCCGATGAGGTTCTTAACGCTTTAGTCCATTCACCTAAGGTGACTGTTTGGTGCACATTCAGTGGACAGGGCATCATCGTCCCCTTCTTCCTCCTGGACCGGCACAGCGAGACCACTACTGTCCACGCGGAGCGCTACATCTCCGTGCTGGACCAGCTCTGGGCGGCCCTGGAGCGGGACATGCGTCGGCACTGTACATCAGCAGCGGATGCAGCAAAACGGGGCTATCCCTCACAGGGCTCGCAAGCCACTGCAGCAACAAGAAGACCATCTGAACTGCTGCTTCATCTCCAGGAGGAGCACCACCAGCTGGGCAGCACACTCCCCGGGCCTAACCCCCCTAGATTTCTTCTTATGGAGGTATCTCAAGGCGCGCATCTACAGATCAAACTGGAGAGTCTGGAGGAGCTTAAAGACAAGATCAAGAAGGCCGTGCGCCAGATCGAGGGGAGACGTGTCGCGGAATGGAGCGTGAGGCTCTCCACAGAGCTGACGAACGCCTGATGCAAAAAGGAAGGCATCGTGAGCACGTGCTGTACATGGCACGTGCGTCATTGGTCCAGTGTTCGTATTTTCACTGTCAGACAAAATAGCATATAACATAAACAAAAAAGCCTAAAAAAACGAAATAATATATTTCATTATAAGCTACGTTCATTGCTGTAATTTAATAACATATGAGAGGTTATTGGCATCTAAAATGTGGTACATAACTGTGCAATACCATTTCTGAAAAACCCAATCCTTTAACAACGGAATCCAAACGTAATTACGGACTCAAGTCTTGCAGGTTTTAGGTATCGTAAAACCATTGTTTGTTTTTCTATTGTAGCTCGTCAGTGCCTTTATTTCTCCTATCCTAGCAGAGAGTGACTCAACATGCTTTTAACTCATGGAGAGCCTTCTTCCTCTTCTTTTTCCGGATGCGATCCGGCGAAGGCTTCTTTGAATTGTTGTTTTCTAAGGTCAACCAACGGAGAATGCTATTCCCCGACCACAGTCGACCCACCCGTCGCGGGCGCTAAAAAGGACATGGCCGAGATGTCAGGACGTGGCCGAGACGTCAGGACGTGACCGAAACGTCAGGACGTGGCCGAGACGTCAGGACGTGACCGAGACGTCAGGACGTGGCCGAGACGTCAGGACATGACCGAAACGTCAGGACATGACCGAAACGTTAGGACGTGACCGAGACGTCAGGACATGACCGAAACGTCAGGACATGACCGAAACGTTAGGACGTGACCGAGACGTCAGGACGTGACCGAAACGTCAGGACGTGACCGAAACGTCAGGATATGAACGAAACGTCAGGACGTGACCGAGACGTCCTCTCCAACTCACGCGCTTGCTTGTTAAGGCGAAAAATCCAGGCTACTTTCGGGGCACCAACGTCACGACGAACGACCACGAAAACACGAAGTGCTTATCTTCTGTGATCTTTATTCCCATTGATTTGGGTTTTAAGGTTAGTTTTGGGTGTCGCGAAGAGTGTGAGAGATATTGCTCCTGGTCCCCTATAACCGTTGGTTGGCGAAATGAAAAGCATGCGCCCGCGTGAACACCGTAAAAGGAAGAGTGTATTCCAGAACTCTAAAGCATGATAGTGGTTTTCCACACAGGCAGAAGCTGGATCTCTCGTCATTCCAAGCAGCGGTGTCGATTTGTATTCTTTTGAGTGGGCCCTGGCCCACCCAGTGTTGATTTGGGCCTCCCAGTGTTAGTTTGGCCCTCCAATATTTTCTGCCGGTTTTAAAGGACAATGAGCAATAATTACGAAAAAGGGGCGCAATACATAACAGACTGGGAGAAAATGAAGAACAAAGTATAATAATAAAGAAAGCGATGTGTCTATCTGTTTTCCTATTTTCTATCTTCTATCTATCTATCTATCTATGCATACACATATATATATATATATATATATATATATATATATATATATATTTATAAACGTATATACATGGAATGCAACTTTTTATTTGATAAATAGTAAGAAGAACAGTTAGAAATTCCCCTTGGATCAAGATAAAGTGCGCTAAATCTGTTGATAAAACCGCATTTAGGGAGAGGTTAGGTTGTCGGGCCCTCAGCTCGTCCCCCCTTGTCATTTACAGAAATCGACGTGCGATTTCGCAAACAACCAGTTCATATATATATATATATATATATATATATATATATATATATAAGAGAGAGAGAGAGAGAGAGAGAGAGAGAGAGAGAGAGAGAGAGATACATTGGTATAGTTTGGCAGAATTTGCTCCTTAATACACGGTCATTATGCATATATGTATTGGGTTAACCCGTTCCCGACTGAGGGGGCAGCTGACTGCCCCCCCCCCCCTGAAGTTTTTCTGGGATTGCGAGAGAACGAACAAACACAGTCACGAAACTTTGTGTACCCTTTGCTTCATCAATTTTACATCTCTTGTCAAAATTTTGACCTCAGGTCAGGTCAGGTGCCTGACCTAGATCAAGTCAAACAGCCAATTAATATATAATAATATATAATATCAGTCAGTATAATATATATATATATAATATATATATATATCAATAATATATAATAATAATATATAATATCAGCCACAGAAAGCTATTTCCTCAGTTACTTTCTGCTGTGGAAGCACTGTGTACACTAACGACCTTTTGACACAATGGGTCGAAAGACACTTCACATTCTGTCTCAGGTCATAGGTCAGTGGTCCTGTCGGCAGCAGTGTGGCTTAGGTGGGAATGACACTTCAACCCTCTTTGTGATCTCGGGGTTCTGGCGACGATGCTATTCGACGACTTGCAGCAGGTACTGCTTTTACCTTTCATCCTTCGTCAGTACCTTATTGTACACTTAGATAAGAGCCACAGCTCGTTCGGCGAACTACCGCGATCCCGCACAGGACTTCCTTAGCGTTCTTGGAGCCAGGTGATGTCTCCCAATCAGCGGGATCGGCGGCAAGGAAGTCCATGTTGATGCCGTAGGCTTTCAGGTTGCCCACTGACTTTGCGGTAATGAAGTCGACGATGATCTTCCTGAGATGACAACCTCCTTTGCTGCGAGATCCACCTGCGCTCGCTGGGAGAACTCTCCGATCCCTGTTCCTGGAGTGCCGCGATCATCCTCTTCATCTCACATGGCACGCCCTCGTCGGAGAACGACACACCAGCCAGTTCTTCGCTGGTCGAAACCTCCCAGTCTTCCAGACAATGCGCGATAACGTCGGCTGGCGTTGCTCCGGCTCTACTTGCAAACTTCGGAACACCGAAGAGCTTGGCGGCATTTCTTGGACCGGTTACAGTGACAGAGAGTCGATCCACCTTTTCCTTCCAATCGTCAGTTAACAGTTTGCCGTCCCAGTGGACCACCAGGTTGGGTGGCGCGGAGAAAGAATGCCAGATTTCGTCCGCAATGGCTTTCCTCTGCGATCTACGTGCCCGCCTGGTCGAGCTTCTGTGATCGCCAGTTCAGAGGAGTCGTGGCCGAGGGCCGAAGCCGTCGCCGACAGGAAGTGGACTGCAGAGCGATCATTGAGCTTGGTCCGATCGAAGGCTGCTGCCTGACCAGGAGTGGCGATGTTCTTAGCTCTCCTGCAGGGCCGCTTCGAAGGCATGGCCGAGGGCTGCGGGTCATCCTGATCTGTCAGTTGTGTGTTGTCGGTAGACGAGTATTCCAACTGGGCAGTTGCCTCCTGCTCGGTCTGCTGTTTAGTCTAACGGCGGGCCCTTTAAAGCTTCGGACTACTGTTGTCGTTGAAGAGCTCGCTCCTCCTTCTCAGCAGGGAACTTATCGAATACCACCATGACGCCTCGGCGACCTGGCTCCCCTTGGGCCTAGAGAATGTCTTTATCCTCTTGGTTTTGATGATATTAATGGTGCCGACAAGGGCAAGGTCAAAAAGGTTTTTGAGGTTTTCCCTAAATCCATTCTTCTTGTCAATTTCCGGGGTGGACCTCCCGCATTTGCCTTTCATGACAGCTTGGTACTGGTCAAGCTTCCTGTTCAGCTTCTTTATTACGTTCCGCTCCGGTGCAGTGAGAATACGGGTTTGTTCCACACGTTCATCATTTTGCGGACGATCTGTGTTTTGACCTACCTCTGGGTAAGCCTATCCACACGGTGGGACTGAAAATATTGCTGCAGCACTTTTCCCCGCGAAGGCAGTTCTGAGCACCGGTCAGCCAAAGTTCGACTTTTTTTCTCGTGGTGCAGCCATAGTGGCACAGACTTACGTTATAAAAGGTACTTTCTGCATTGACGCAGGTGGTCCTTAAATATCCTGACGTCTAAGAACGCGCGGGAAATTGCCAGACCAGCACCGTGGGTTACCGTGGCATGGCAAGGCGTGGTACTTCAAATATATAAGTCACAGTCTGCAAACGATGGCCAGAATATTGGCGAGATGTTGCGGCAGCTTCGATTCTTTCCCAAATGAGGCAGTAGGTTGCCTGTCCGGGATAGTTTCTGTTGGTCTAATCTATCCCCAAAATACAGTTTCTCATCGAATGTTGGTCATATGTTTTTCAACACTGCGCAAAAGTGCAAAAGCTGTCCCACAGGCAGAACAAACTGCTCCATTTCCAGATTATCGGCCCCAAAATAAAAGTCAACTCAAATTGAAATATTCGCCTTAGCCCCGCCTCAGTGAGATATCATCAACACTCGTCTTTATCTGCAGTCTGGGCTATGCCATGTTCGTGAAGCAGACGAAGCATGCTCATAGGATGCACAAACCCATGCACAAGGAGCAGCAAGAGTGACGTTTTTAATATATGACTGATTAATTTGCTGTTTTCCTCGCGTAAAACTCGGATTTAACCGCCTAGTTCAATGAACTTCTACCAATTAGGTACTGGGATTTTAGCAGGGTTTTCAGATCAGGATGATTGATGATGACTACAGCACTGCTGGACTGTTACCGCATTCATATAAACATTATCTCACCACAGCGAAACCGCCCTGCCCACCAGCTCACCCTTCAGTCTTCTTGCGCTTGAACACATCAAAGATGGTCACCATCATTTTTAACGTGCTTACGATGCAATGAAACGCCTTGGCCGCCCACCAGACAATCGCGGCATCGGGTGCCGGCGTACTTATTACGAAACACGCTCGCCAGCGGTCACTAGGTGTGCCTGCAATACGTATTATAAAGTGATGCTTCTAATTGTGCTCCCACATTACTCAATGATTCAACACATCTTTCGTTGATAAGATGCTGCTTCCCGAAACTGTCGTGCGCAGCGTTTTATGGAATACTCTCCTGGTTACGCTAGTACACCTAGCTGTTTTTTTTTTTTGCATGGGCAAAGGCTCTTGACTGGGGGGCAAAGTGTCTCACTGAGGGGGCATTTGCCCCCCCCCCCCATTTAACATGTTAAAATAGGCCCTGCTAAGTGGTAGTTTCTCAGGACAAATAATGAACAAAACGACCCTTTTTCATTGCCCTGAAGACGCCTCTCATCTTCATTTTCAGTGAAATTAATGGTATTTGATCGTCATATATGGGGAACTAACAAAACCAATCACAAAGATTCAGATTTCTGTTGGGCCCATTGATGTGTACGCTAAAACCGATATGTGGAAACGCCCCTGACTATATATATATATATATATATATTTATACGTATATATTTATTTA
Organism: Capitulum mitella; assembly: GCA_030062745.1. Classification (NCBI taxonomy): domain Eukaryota; kingdom Metazoa; phylum Arthropoda; class Thecostraca; order Pollicipedomorpha; family Pollicipedidae; genus Capitulum; species Capitulum mitella. Next base: position 13,693,798 of record CP099854.1, read on the forward strand.
TATATATATATGTATGTATATATGTATATATATATATATGCCGGTTTTAGGGGAGATATGTCCATACCACACGTACGCTTTGTTTTATTCATGCAATAAGTCATACATTCTTAAGAATAAGAACTTATAAATGCTCATTTTACATGCCCCGGATCCGACATTGGCTAATATTTTTCTCAAAAATACTTGAAAGTGCGCAGATTACAAACATTGCGATCATTTGGACTGTCAGCGACATTATAAGGGACATCGAAATAGCACATGACAAGCAGCACATGACCACGTCACAGTGCGCGATCTCAAGGATGCGCGATATTCCTCAAACCTGTCTCCCTGAAAGGTGTCCTGGAACCATCTTTGGGGGAGTTAAAGTTTTGAAATTTGTCGCAGCATGTGGAAAACATATTTAGGAGAAGTCACTAAGTTTCTTGAAGCAGCTCCTAAAACTTCGGGAATGGCGAGCGGAAAACCGAAGGGGGCAGAATCTGCCACCAGCGTTTTAGGCTAGCAGTGATCTTCCTTACAGGTCAGCGAGAGCCCGTTTGCTGCAGACAGAACAGCACAATGACTTGTAAAACGGGTCCTTGCAGTTTACAGCCCAGCGGATGCCCCTTTAGGAAGACAGCGGCGCTGCCCTGCCATGTGGAGACCAGTTGACAGGACACCATGAGCCTCTTCTCAGACCAACAGCTACAGGAGTTCCCTCACAGACGTACAGGGGCCCGTTTAGGTGTCAGCTTTTGGGGCCCTTTACAGGTTCACTTCTACAGGTCCGCAGGAGCCCCCTACAGGTCGGCAGAGTTCCCTTACAGGTCAACAGGGGCCCCTTTGCGGACCAGCAGGTTACCCATCTGAAGGCCGTCGGGGCTCCCGTTAATATATAGATCCAGCGGCAGGGGACCTCTTTAGAGACCACCAGGAGGCTATCTAAAGGCTCCTAAGCGTGCCCTTTACAGTCCAGCAGTTTAAAGGCTAGCCAGTTAGCCTTTACCTGCCTGTAAGGGCCCTTTACAAGCCGGCATGGGTCCATAGGCGGACTCATTACCAGTCAGCAGGATACGAGCCAGCATGAAACCTTTTATATGCTGGCTTAATGCCTCTTTACAGGACCCTTGTACAGGCTCGCAGGGAGGCCATCTAAAGGGCGACACAGGGCCCCAATACAGGCCAGCAAATGCCCGTTAACATGTCGGCAGGAGGCCTATCTGCAGGCCCCTAGGCGGGCCCTTTACAAGACGGCATGGCCTCTCTGCAGGCCAGATGGTGCCTCCTTTATAAACCAGCAGACCCTTAGCTGACCTGGCCTGACCCTTAGCTAGTAAAGCAGCCTTAACTAAAAATAAATCCCTTAGAAGAAAGGGCTTCTAACAATGGTGCTCCATGGTCGAGGGGCCCCAAAGCAGAGTTGTCAGGAAAGCCCTCCGAGCTACGCGCAGAGAGGCACTTTGCAACCCAAGTCCGGGCCCCTCCGCGCTGCTCGCGGAGGGGCTCGGATTCAGGCCGGATAGGACTTTTTCCGTGCTTAAGGAGGGGCTTCAATCCTATACTCTCCGCCAGAGCCCTCTGCTTCGAATGATAGTTTTAGGTAGCGCGCGTCCGACGACGACGACGACAGGCCAAGCGGGCCAGAGTGGGATGGTGATACCCGTTTTTCGTTATGTGCACCGGCAGCTCAAAATTTGCGTTTAGTGACGCGATTTTTGGCCAGGACCCGTATTGCTGCCGCTACCGGGCAAACTGGACGCCACCGAAACATTCAGGGAAAAGTCATTAAGTCGCGCTTAAGTCTGACATCTTAAATCGCGCCTTAGGCGTTGACACTTAAATTACCTTATACGCGATAAGAACTATGACATCGGATCAGGATAAAGATCTCTGGAAAAGGGATTTGTATCGGCAGAGGCCATTTGTTTTGTGCGTATTTCTTAAACACCTATTCAGGGCCAGCTGTAGCGGTGGCATTTACCGAGTGGAGTACTATGTCGCCCGTCCGTCTCCTGCCAACGCTGCCAAAAATTGCTCTGTGCGCAGGGCCCTCCATCGCTCAGGGGCGCAGCCAGGATTTCGCTTAGGAGGGAGCAGAACAACCCTAGTCCCCTTGAAAACTGTGGGTTAGTCGGATTTCGGTCGCTTTGTTCTCGAGCTCCGAAGATTTTTTTAGTGATTTCCACCTTCGGCCTGAAAGGACGCGTCAGATTTTCGACTCCGAGGACGGGGACGAACGCTTTTCCAGCCTCGGCTACGCCCCTTGGCACTGATCAGACGCGAGTTCAGTGTCGCGTCACTCAGACGTCAGTTCAGTGTCGCGTCACTCAGACGTGAGTTCAGTGTCGCGTCACTCAGACGTCAGTTCAGTGTCGCGTCACTCAGACGTCAGTTCAGTGTCGCGTCACTCAGATGTCAGTTCAGTGTCGCGTCACTCAGACGTCAGTTCAGTGTCGCGTCACTCAGACGTCAGTTCAGTGTCGCGTCAGTCAGACGTCAGTTCAGTGTCGCGTCACTCAGACGTGAGTTCAGTGTCGCGTCACTCAGACGTCAGTTCAGTGTCGCGTCACTCAGATGTCAGTTCAGTGTCGCGTCACTCAGACGTCAGTTCAGTGTCGCGTCACTCAGACGTCAGTTCAGTGTCGCGTCAGTCAGACGTCAGTTCAGTGTCGCGTCACTCAGACGTGAGTTCAGTGTCGCGTCACTCAGACGTCAGTTCAGTGTCGCGTCAGTCAGACGTCAGTTCAGTGTCGCATCACTCGGACGTCAGTTTAGTGTCGCGTCACTCAGACGTCAGTTCAGTGTCGCATCACTCGGACGTCACTTCAGTGTCGCGTCACTCAGACGTCACTTCAGTGTCGCGTCACTCAGACGTCAGTTCAGTGTCGCATCACTCGGACGTCACTTCAGTGTCGCGTCACTCGGACGGAGTGAACGAGTGGAGCGAACGAGCGCAGCCACTCAGCTGATAACAGCCAGAGCTGCAGGCGCTAATGTTCGGGCGTCATTCGCGCGATCTTTCGAATCGCGACTCCTTAATTGGCGATCTCTCGAATCACGGGTCCTTAATCAGCGATCTCTCGAATCACGCCTCCTTAATTGGCGATCTCTCCAATCACGGCTCCTTAATCAGCGATCTCTCGAATCACGCCTCCTTAATCGGCAACCTCTCCAATCACGCCTCCTTAATCATCGATCGCTCGAATCACACCTCCTTAATCAGCGATCTCTCGAACCACGGCTTGTTAATCGGCGATCTCTCGAAGCCACGGCTCCTTAATCAGCGATCTCTCGAATCACGGCTTCTTAATCAGCGATCTCTCGAACCACGGCTTCTTAATCAGCGATCTCTCGAACTACGGCTTCTTAATCAGCGATCTCTCGAATCACGCCTCCTTAATCAGCGATCTCTCGAATCACGTCTCCTTAATTGGCGATCTCGGTACGGATGCCGGCCTCTCGCAGAACGCTGCTGAACGGCGAACCACCTGGGGCCGGTGCGCCGTGTCCGCCGTCAGGCCCGCTGACGCCACTGGCCTCACGTGACTGAGGAAGTGAAACCGGTGCAAGTGTCACGCCGGCTCGTGACGGAACCAGCGCCGTGCCGTGACGCTCCGGCGTGCGAGAAAGTGCCGGAAAAGGACGGCCGGCTCACCGGCGACCTGTGAGGCGGATCGGTCGTTTTGGAGTGGACGGAGGCTAGTGGTCGGAAGTACCGACAACACCGCCAGCAGAGATGTAGAAACGAGGGGTTCAACCCGTGCACCAGAACCACCACTTTTTGGAAATTTAATATTAGCCCTATGTGATTCACCGTTTTATGGGATAAAACGCGTTTGCCCCCCCCCCCCACCTTCATTCTCATCCATTCCTGACCGGCAACAGCGCACCTGAAAGACACCGCCCCGGGCCGTCAGTGAAAATTATTGCAAATTGTTTTTGCAACTTACAGTTTGTCGGTGCGTAAAGTTTTACGACGCGTTGGAAGTGGGTGGCGTTGGGACCAATCTAAGCTAAGCCGAGCTGGTTAGCCAGCCACGACCCCGCCACCCAGGCGTTCCCATATATGGAGGAATTTTCCCCCCGGCGCTGAGACAGGTGGTGCTAGAGGATCTTTATTGTGCCGTGCAACTCCACGACACGGCCACCCCTGGCTGACGCTTTCGGTCTCGGGTCGGATGCGGGTGCCCATTCTTATACTCGAACCCAGTGCCCATCACAGTTTCGGACTCGAAGCAGAAGACACGAATCGTTTTTTTTTCGCCTGTGAAGATAAACGACAAAGAATTAGGGTTCCAACCTACTCTCTTGACGCCGTCGCATTTGAGATTGATTGTTCACCATGTATGTTCATGAAGTACGGTTTGACAGTTCAAATACGTATGATGTGCTCTATGAAAAACGCGTTTAAACCTTACAGATATCAAGGATGGAATAACAAAAACGAACGTTTAGAAGGTCCCAGACTGCTCATGACTAAAAAGTACAAAAATACGGAACGAATATTATCCCGGGAGAGGTGCTGCTTTAGGATTATAAACAGTTATGTTACACCTAACTAAATTCTCCAGCGCTACACCATCGTCAGGAGTCTCCGAAACACGTCCTAGCGCTTAGCCGCGTTTTGAGTTTCGTTAAGTGACTTGTTGGAGCCGCTTTCCAATGGCAAAGCCATGTTCCACTAATAAAACATGGTGCCAACTGACGTGTTCCTCCAGACGGTTTCTCATCTTGCAGTACACCGAACACCTATTCAGTAATAGAGATTTATTCACTTACACTTACTATGCCAATGCCACATCCAACATCCGTAAATGAAAATCGGAACTTCCGGGCGTTTCCGCATTTCAGCATAAGGTAAGGTCTCAAAAAAATCTGGATGACTTACACAAACAGAATATCAAATCGTTGCCATGCCTGTAACGTTCATGACAGCACATATCGAAATACTCACTATTTTTATGCGATAATGCGAAAACCATCTTCACAAAACGTACGTAAACAAAGTAAGCCTGTCATATTCATGTGCAGGGACTTTACCCTTCTGGTACGGACTTGTGACCAAAAACCAAAAACTCTCAACATGTAACCAAGCGCAGAATCTCCAGCCAATGCGAAATGGTGGGACCAGACATCTAACCATCCGACAGTGGAAGCAAATCAGGCTCCAAACAACACAAACAGGGGGACGCTTGGTGTTCCCGCTGCTAAAGACGACAGATTTCGGCACCGGTTTACCATTCGGACGATGTCGGCTTTGTGCCAGCAAAGCAAAACACCAATGATCGTTCTCTCTAACAGTTCAGTTCAGTTCACACCATCACACGAGCGACCAACCACCTTCGCACTAGAAGAACACAGTGACACCTATTGTCATGTAAAAAATGTACAAAAACGACCCAACCGCAACAAACGTAAATAAATATATATGTACAAAAAATACAACTATTGCACGACGGGCTTTGTTTCATCCAACAAGGAAAGTTTTCAGCTTTCCCTCAACTACATCTGTGGTTAAATCCCCTAATGTTTTGTACCGTTGTCACGACGAACTGGTAACACCTGAAATTTGGTAACTTGTCGGGATCCCACAAAGGTTTTCCAAAATACAGCAGATTTTTTTGTGGGCAGGGGCAGATCCACGGAGAGAGGGCCAGAGTCATGTGTCCTCCCGAGAGCTTAGGCTGAAAAAAATCTTTCCGTTTTTCTCCATTTACGAGATGAATACTGATGTTTTGGCACCACATGCTTTACTTATCGAGAGTTAAGGATGTGTAGTATATTTTTTTGTTGCGTGTTTTTCGTTACCTAGATGCCATTTTTTACAGCCCACCTCAGCAGTGGACCATCAAAGCGGCATGACCTGTCCCAGACTGGTCCGTTCGCCTGCCCCTACCTGGACACACATCTAGATGGTTTGGTTTCTTTACGGCTGAGCACGGACCCCACCGAGAGGCTGTCGGGTAACTCCTGGCAGACGAACTGGCAGACACGGTCACAAACGCACTCCGCAGAAAGCTGGGCCGTGCTGACAGAGCGACCGGCGCTGGTCCCAGCATGCCCAGCCGGGGCTCAGCACCGACTGGGCTGGCTGAAGAGTCTGTCAAGAAACGACGCCCAACAACCGGTGCCAAACGTCGACTAACGCTGAAAACAAGCGCACACCATACTGGCAGACGAAGATCAGAAGCCCACCGGACGACCTGAACGAGAACAAGTTGGTCACCAACTAAAGCTTCATTCTTCTGAGGGGGAAAGCGGGCCAGCACGTCGGTCCGCGACGCCCCACCTGGCCCGCGAGATCCGAGAGAGATGCCCAGTTAATCTCACAGAACGGGAAACAGAGAACGAGACACAACGCGTTGGCGGCAGTTAAAGCTGAGTTATGGAATTACCGCCGGACGACCGGTATCCGCCGGGCTTTGATCGGCATCAGCTGGCCACTCAGCCAGCTGACTCTCGCCTCTCATCTCCACTGCAGTTGACAGAGCCGCTTCCGACAATCCCGCCGTCGCCCGGCCGACAAACACTGGCCGGACACCGACCTCCGAAGAGGCTCAGTAACGACAACCAGACGGTCAGTAACCGGAGCGCAGCGCGGGCGAACAACGCTCACTGTCTCCTGCCGTCCCGCAGCGCCCTGCGCGCCACGGCCGCCGTCACTCCACCTGCGTGGCCATCTTGATGGTGCACTCGCCCAGGCGACGCACCGAGCTGAGCAGGCTCTCGGAGGAGGTGCGCTTCATGTTGCGGTAGTACGAGGCCGGCTTCTTGTCGCGCACAATCTGCACGTCGTCCAGGATGTTCTGCAGGTAGGGCAGGCCAGGGTTTGTCGAGCCCGGCTGCGCCGTCGGCAGCGCGCAGGGGTACAGCGGCTCCGGCGTGACGGCGGCGGCAGCGGCGGCAGCGGCGGCGGCGGCGGCAGCGGCGACCGGCCGGGCGGAGGGCGACACCAGGGCCAGCGCGCCCCGGTTCAGACTGCGCAGGTAGCTCTGCATGCTGGTGGTCGGGCTGGGCAGCGAAGAGCCGTCCGGCGTCTGCGGCACACCACGACAGCCACCTCAGAAGGGTTCAGGGAACGGAACACCACGACAGCCACCTCAGAAGGGTTCAGGGAACGGAACACCACGACAGCCACCTCAGAAGGGTTCAGGAATGGAACACTACGACAGCCACCTCAGAAGGGTTCAGGGAACGGAACACCACGACAGCCACCTCAGAAGGGTTCAGGGAACACCACGACAGCCACCTCAGAAGGGTTCAGGGAACGGAACACCACGACAGCCACCTCAGAAGGGTTCCGGGAACGGAACACCACAACAGCCACCCCAGAAGAGTTCCGGGCTCGAATCCGTACAGGCGCGACGTCCCCAAAGGTTTTTTCCGCGGTGACATATGACACCACATGACCTGACGATGGACAAATACAGAAATCACACTGTGCATGATTAGTCAAAGTCAGATCCAAAAGTCAAACCCAAACACACCTGAAAGCTCTACATGGAAATATTTAGAAGGACAAAACTGTATCTCAGGATCGGCGGCAGACGGCCACAATGATGAGATGTGACAGTCGGGGGACCCAAGTGGTGCAGTAGGCACGGATCCTTACCTTGGTCTCGAGCAGACGTGATAAAAAATCACCTTTAGGGGAAGGCCGTAATAACAGCATGAGGAATCAGTTATACCAAAAATGCAAAACAGATGGCAATCCTTCGATATTTTACCAACTGAGCCACCTTGGACCATGACAGGGACCCGTTCCAACCCAGTGCCTCACACTGGCCAGAGAGCGCCCCTGGACATCCCACGGACTGCAGCCACGGAACAGGAGCGACACGGCCAGCAGGCCGGCCTCAGGCGTGTCCGCCGGCCCGGGGGGCGGGCTTACCTGGGCCCGGCGCCGCTCGTCCTCCGTGTGCCGGTCCATGTGGCACTTGAGCTTGTCCTGACGGCTGAAGGCGCGGGGGCACACCTGACACGCGTACGGCCGCTCGCCCGTGTGGGTGCGGACGTGTCGCTTCAGGTGGGCCGAGCGAGCAAACGCCGCCGGGCAGTAGTCGCACTGGAATCACGGCACCCTGTCACTGGCGAGTACCGTGTTACCAGTGGGTACTGAGTTACCGGCGGGTACTTGTTACTGGCGGGTACTGTGTTACCGTTAGGTACCGTGTTACGAGTGGGTACTTGTTACTGGCGGGTACTATGTTACCGTTAGGTACCATGTTGCGAGTGGGTACTTGTTACTGGCGGGTACTATGTTACCGTTAGGTACCGTGTTGTGAGTGGGTACTTGTTACGGGTGGGTCATGTGTTGCCAGTGGATACTGTGTTACTGATGGGCACTGTGTTACCGCTGGGCACTTGTTACCAGTGGGTACTGTGTTACTGGTGGATACTTGTTACTGGTGGATATTGTGTTACCAGTGGGTACCTGTTACCAGCTGGTGCTGTGTTGCCGGTGGGTACTGTGTTACCATTGGGTTACGTGTTACCGGTGGATACTGCACCACCGGTGAATACTGTGTTACTTGTCGTTGCTGTGCTACTGGCAGGTACTAAGTCACCGGTGAGTTCTGTGCTGCTGGTGGGTGCTTGTTACCGGCGGATGCTGTGTAATCGGGTGACACGGCGGCAGCGGAAGGAAGAAATCGTGGCTACTGAAAGACAAACATGTGGAAGACAGGATAAGGTGGCGACAAGGCTTCATGCAGAGCGGCAATTTTTTGGACATCCCACTAAGTACTGAAATGCATTCTGAAAACCATCATGAGGAGATGAAATGTATATGACAAAATTAACGAGACCACCAGCATCAAAATGTCTGCTTAACACGAACCACCTGGATGCGATCTATCCCTTCAAATTTCTTCAAAAACACCATTCGACCAGGACCGTTGTGCCTCACAACCTCCCACTCAGCTGCCCGTCACACGCAACGTATGACGTCATAACCGCCGCCGCTGACCTTGAACTGTTTCTCCAGTTTATCGGTGACGTGCACCCGACTGATGTGGTCCTTGAGGTCGTCCGAGCTGACAAAGTGTTTCTTGCAGAAGACGCAGCTACCGGCGGTAGCGTCCAGTGCCTCAGAGAGAGCCGGTGACGTCAGCGGTGACGTCATCAGCTCGGCCTTGACGCGCACGCGGCCGGAGCCTTCGCTCAACTCCACCTGCGACAGGTCAGGGTCACCAAAGTCAGCAAGGGTCACGCAGGTCAGCTGGAGCCTCAGGGACCCGACGTCACGAGGGGGGGGAATTCAACGGTCATTAGCATCATCAAGGATCGCAAGGTGCCACAGACGGCCCGCTAAGTCGCCTCAGGCAGTCAACGGCCCGAGATCTGCTCCCAAAAATGACGCACAGAAAGTCAAGCGAAGGCAACAAACTGACGGCACTGCGAAAACGAAAAACATAATGCCTGTGAAATGAAGGTGCGGCAGTGTTCAAAACGAAAGGGGTTGCAAAGCTTTTTTGTAAGTGATGGTGCAAGCACTATACGCCTAGCAAAATTATTCACAGACCGTACTATTATTCGCAAATAAACAAGCCATCTTTTCCAATGACTCATTGCTTGAATAGTCCAAAGCCGTTGTCATACGATACATGCATCCCACTCGCAATAGCCGCCTTAAGTCTACAAGCGATCGTCACAGGAAAGCCCGACAGCGCCCCGGCCTCCGCCGCCGCAGAGTGACGGCTCCATCGTCTAGTGACGCCCTGTGGCCGGCTGCGGCGCGTACCTGCGGGTTAAGCAGGCTGGCCTCGGCCTCGGAGACGAACGACGAGTTGAGCGACGAGACGGAGTCGTCGGCCACGTCGGCCGAGGTGGTGGTGACCCGCTGTCGTTCCGAAAGGTCGCTGCGGTCCGAGTGGCTGCTGCTCTGGCGGCGCGGCTCGCCGGAGCCGTTAGTGTCCTGCGAGACACAGGCACGCCCGTGACACAGCCCGGTCAGCACCGAGGTCAGCACCGAGGTCAGCACCGCGGTCACGCGGTCAGCACCGAGGTCAGCACCGAGGTTAGCACCGAGGTCAGCACCGCGGTCAGCACCGCGGTCAGCACCGCGGTCAGCACCGAGATCAGCACCGCGGTCAGCACCGCCGTCAGCACCGAGGTCAGCACCGCGGTCACGGTCAGCACCGAGGTCAGCACCGAGGTCATCACCGAGGTCAGCACCGCGGTCAGCACCGAGATCTGCACCGCGGTCAGCACCGCCGTCAGCATCGGTCAGCACCGCAGTCAGCACCGAGGTCTGCACCGCGGTCAGCACCGAGGTCAGCACCGCGGTCAGCACCGAGGTCAGCACCGAGGTCAGCACCGAGGTTAGCACCGAGGTCAGCACCGCGGTCAGCACCGAAGTCAGCACTGAGGTCACGCGGTCAGCACCGAGGTTAGCACCGAGGTCAGCACCGCGGTCACGCGGTCAGCACCGAGGTCAGCACCGAGGTTAGCACCGAGGTTAGCACCGAGGTCAGCACCGCGGTCAGCAACAAGGTAATCACCGAGAAAGGACGAATTCAACGGAACGGGTGGAAACTATAGATATATATTATAGTTGAATTCGTCCTTCCTCGGTGATTACCTCGTTGCTGACCTCGGTGCTAACCTCTATATATATATATATATATATATATATATATATATATATATATATATATATATATATATATATACATAGATAGAGAGAGAGAGAGAGAGAGAGAGAGAGAGAGAGAGAGAGAGAGAGAGAGAGAGAGAGAGAGAGAGAGAGAGAGAGAGAGAGAGAGAGAGAGAGAGAGAGAGAGAGAGAGAGAGAGAGAGAGAGGTGCGGTGCTGTGTGTGTGTGTGTGTGTGTGTGTTATATATATATATATATATATATATATATATATATATATATATATATATATATATATATGTATATCAGTGGGAGACCATAGCCCCTGACTCCCTGGTTCCGACGTACATGATGAAAGTGGAGCAGTTGGTTCATGACGGTTTCTAAATTGTACAAACTTCAGCCACCACAAACAGGGCATGGCTGTTCTCGTCAGTCTTTCAGAGCTGACCATGAACAGAAAACGAGCTCACCTTACCCTCTTGCAACAAACCACAACAAGGGTGAGTTGCTCACCCCGCCCTCTCACAATCAACAACAAAGAAGGGCAAACTGTCAACCAAACTCTCACAACTCGCAACAACCAGGGATGAGATGCCCACTTCACCCTTTCAAGACACACAACAGATAGGGATGACCTGTTTAACCCACCCTCTCACACCTCACCACAAACAGGGGTCCGGTGACAATCCCACCCTCTCACAACTAACCACAAACAGGGGCGTGGAGCAGCGGCGCGGCTGGGCCGGCGCGCCGTCCTCCCGGGGCCGCGTCCTCTTCCTCTCGTCCTCCTCCTCGGAGGCGCGCCGCTTGGCCGGCGAGCGGCGCCGCTCTGACGTCAGGTTCCGCCGCAGCAGCGACTTGACCGGCGACGTCAGCAGCGGCGACGTCAGTGCCCGCCGCTGACGTCATGGCGGCCGACAGCGGCGGCGGAAAGGCGAACGGCACGGGCAGTGAGAGGCCGGGGGCCGGGCCGGGCCGCTGCCGACAGAGAAGAGCACCGGTCAGGTCCCGGCGGGGTACGGCCATCAACACGGGCCGCGCTCGGCGCACAAAACGTTCAACCAATCAAAGGCGAATTACGATTTCAAAACCGGATTCGGCGGATGCCACTCAACCAAACTAACTCAGGCAAACCGCAGAAAAATATTTCGTGCTACGCGATTACGTAAACGGGTAGTGGAGTATGATCGAGGATATCTCCAACAATCGCCTACTATTTCACTATCCACGCTCCCTCAATCCTCACCGTCACCTTCATCAGCATCTCCCTCAGCATGACCCACCTTCTGTGAGCTGGGCGGCGGCACTACCATGGCGATGCCACGGACCTCCAACATGGTGGCCGCCTCCACTAGGCCGTCGATCTCAGAGTCATGCACCGCAATTTCGCCCGTGTACACGTACTCGATCAACGAGCGCACGCACGACACCTGTCGACCGAAATGGTAACGACTAGTAACGGTTTTACCCGCAGGCAGCAAGTGAAGACCGTGACCGCGGCCGTGCCTCCAGCTTCATCGGCGTTGGTTTCACAGTTCGCGTGTAGTACGACAAGGGTCAAAACTGATTATGGGAAATGGCGATCTCATTTCTATAAGTGGTCGTTTTTTTCGATGAGATACAACAGCAAACGATTACCACAAATGATTATCCTATTTTTCATGGTGACCTATTTTCCTGTTGAATACGAGAGCAGAAGAAGTCCCTCAAGATCCCATGTCACTGATAAGCGACAATCAACCAGCTGCCATTGTCAGCATCCCCACACGTTTCCCGTCCGACCAGTTCGGGGTCGGTCCGTTGAAATGGTTACCTGAAGGTCAGGCAGGATGAGCGTCGCTTCTGTCTCCTGATTGGCTGCCAAGAGTTTCTCCAACAGTGGACTGCATGCCGACAGTAGGAGACGGTGTGCTGTGGGACACGGAGTGTTGCAGAATGCATCGGCGTTTGGACTCGGAATGCCTCTCGCCCCATCAATTGTAAAAACATTCCTAAATGTATGCTGGCGCCGAGACCTTCTTTCAAATTTCAACAATGACATTCATTGGAGATATCGTTCCGACGCTTTTAGGGACATCTCAGCTCCTTACAGTGACTGGTTGGAGTGCTTCGCATTTGTAATTTGGGGACACGCAGTCGAAAAGCTTGTACGAACAGGACAAGCAAAACATCCTCAGAGAATAATTTTTTCAGAATTTTCGAAACACATCAAGCAGATTAACCATATGGTCCAACGTTTGTTCGAAGTCTGGATCCCAACCTAGACCGCAGCCAACACTGGCTGGCCGCGAACACTTCAGCCTCGCCTCCGCTGACGCCTCTAACCCACCTTTGATCTCGCCGCCCCGGCATACCAGAGTGACGTCCACGTAACTCTCGCTCTTCCGCAGCTCCATGAACTCGGTGCAAAGGCTGGGTACGTGAGTTTGCCATTTCAGCCGATAGGCGTCGCCCGGCGACGTCATAATTTGGGATAGATGGCAGCACCTGTAAGAGAGGAGCAGTTGTTACCACCGATTAGACAGTGGAGACTGCAACCGTGGGTACAGAAGCTGATAGTCCAGGCTGACGTAACAACAGAACATTAAAACATGACGACAGACCAAAATCCTTTAAGCTGTTTGTGTCTCTCCTGCTTTGCGCCTCTTCGTTTCTCGATGAAACGAATAATGTGTTTGTATTCCATTTTTATCTGACTCTACATGAGCTGGCACCTACAGGCCACAGCAACATCCATCAAACCAACAGCTACCCGGCATCAACATTTCTTTCCCTTTTGGCGTTTACACGCCCGGCCATGATGTGTGGGATAACGAGTGAGACATTAGGGATACATAACAAGGTAAATGTGAACGTGCTGCGTGTCCATTTACATAGTGGCAATGCGTTTCAGTGGCTGTGCATCATCACTGTTAGAATGAGGTTTACACCTTGATTCAAGCAGTAGTGACCGAGGTGTGTTTCAAGAGGAGGGCGGGTAGGATTCAGTCTGCATAAGACTTAAGTTTTTCAGCCACTGCCATGGGCCTAATGCCAGAATGTCTGAAAAAAAGTGAGAAAGTTTGCGTCCTCCGAGCCTTCCCAATATCTTCGGCAAGGTCACAAAAGCCCGCTTTTCTAAATGCATGGATCTAAATGCATGATCTAAATCCTCCAGATGCATGGATTTGGTGCACCTGATCCCACAGTACCCTGTATCTTAATGCTGCCATTCCTCCTAGTCGTAACAAAAAACCCATCCAGGTGTACGAGTTGCCACGTCGGTGGACGCTGCATGGTAACACACCGCAAGCCGGACGGTCTTCCTGATGTTGCACTGTTGACCAAGGTGATGTGCGGGATCCCAGACAAGACGAACGCACCTATCATGCTGACTGGCCACAGCCAATGAGTCCTTGTGGTCACCTGTGCACAATGAACTACATCACTCTCAGTTTCTACGATGCACTGAGTCCTCGCGGGGTAATTTTATCCTTCCTATGACGTTCCATGTATTTTTTTTTATTTCAGGACACTCTAGCCTCGAGCGGTTCAGCTGGCGGGCTATCCTGGCCGCCTCACGTGACCAGGGATGTGCCGTCTGCGGCCTGTACCTGCCACTACCGGCGGCGGGCGGCCGCACACCCTGCTACTGCCGGTGCCCTCTCGTGGTGACACCCGTCTCCCAGGTGGGTCCAGGTCTCCGGTATCCACCACACGACCTCGCATCCAGTGTGAACGGCTCTCCGAGAGCCCAGAGCCAGTCTCGGACTATGTCCAGCACGCCGTTACAGGCTATCTTCCCAAGGAAAGCCCAGAGCCAGTCTCGGACTATGTCCAGCACGCCGTTACAGGCTGTCTTCCCAAGGAAAGCCCAGAGCCAGTCTCGGACTACGTCCAGCACGCCGTTACAGGCTGTCTTCCCAAGCTCGAGTCACCATAAAACTGCCGGACAGGGCGGGCCGGGCAACAGATGTAGAACCGTGTCTCTCCTCAACCAGTGGCAAATGACAAATCCGTCTACGTAAAATGACGAAGAAATCGACTTAACATGAAGGCATTCTCAGAAGCCCCCTTTTCTCGCCAAACCCGACAGTTACCTCAATCCCTCAAACCGCTCACAACTCATGCCAAGTACCGCCCCCGTCCCGTCAGCCGGTCACCCTCCTCAGCCGGCCCCCAGCGCCTCTCCAGCGGCCCCCAGCGCCGGCCCCTCTCCCAGCGGCTGGGTCCGCCGGGCAGGCCGGACCGGCCCAGGCCCGCCGAACATCGCCCGGCGGTCAACGCCCTCCCCCCTCCGACTCCGCCTGGGGCCGGGCAGGTAAGCGGGCCGGCCGACAGCCGGGGGGGGGGGGCGAGGGGAGGGGAGGCCGGGGGTAGCTGGGAATCAGAGCGATAAGGTGGCTCAGGTGCGAGGGTTCGATAGCGGGAGGGGTGGGGTGGTGCTGGTGACGGACGTGGTGACGGACGTGGTGACGGCGGCAGCAGCAGCGGTGGCCCCGAGGCAGTCCTCGGATTACGGTACTCCTGAGAAGCAGGGTGGGCCCGCAGTGCAACGCTCCGGTCAGAGCGCCGGTTACAGTGCAAAGGTCATTTCACCGCGCGGCCAGGGTGCACAGAGCGGTGCACCGCCCACTGGTGCACAGTGCACGACTCGGGAGTACACAGGCCTGCTCGGCAGCTCCCGGAAACAAAACAACGGCGACCTTGAAGTCGCGGTCAAACGCAACTCAGCACCCTCCGGTGATGGCCCAACCAAGGACTCATCAAAACGCCTTTAAGCTCACGCCAGGTTTTAAGAGCAGTCCAGGGGCTAACCCCGCCCAGCGCGGCGATACCCCAGCGCCAGGTATGGCCCATCCCAGCGCCGTCCGCCCCGCGCCCCACCTGTTCCCCGAGCACGACACAAAAACGCCAGCGACGTCCTTGTCAGCCCCTCCCCGCGGAGGTCATTCACAGCTGGCCGGGCCCGGACGACACGGGCAGCGGCCCCTGGTGCCGCCGAGCCGCCGATTTCGCAGTGCGCCGCTGCCGGCCGGCCGCGGCCCGCGGCTCCAGCGCTGATAGGCCGGCGGCGCTGGGTCGTTCCGCCTCCTCTCCTCCCAGCTGCCGCCGCAGGCCGCAGCGGTCGGCAATGGCGACTGCATTCGCTGCACACACCATGGACTAGTTCAGTACAGAAATCTGTATGGCACGTGGCAGAATTCAACCCTGGGACGTTTTTAATGATTATATATATGTGCACATCTATGCTGGGCTCCAATTCTGCGCTTTTCAAACAGGGAAAGGTTCTCAGGTGCACAGTAAGTTAAAAACTAGTTCAATAAGCAGCTTTTCGCCCGCTGTTCTCCGCATCTGCAGTGTTGGGTTTCTGCAGCGAACCTCGCACTTTCAGACTACAACAGTACATCTCTCCCATCTCCTTTGACAGTGAGCAGTGGTGCATTTGTCCTCCCGTTTTTCACCTACAGTTGTACACCTCCTCTGTGAAGTGGTACGCGTCTTCTTACCCTCTGGTACCGGTTATAATGCATCTCCCTTTCTTCTCTCCGCCCTCAAAGTACAACAGTACACCTCTCCATTCACACTCAGCTTACAGCAGCACGTAACCCCCCCCCCCCCCCGTATAACGGAACATTTCGCTGCCCCCACTATGACTGCACGCCACTGCCATCCAATGACTGACTGTGAGCGGCGTTTGCCCCGCTCAGCAGTGAACGCTGTGGGCCGGCGGGCGGCGGCGACTGCGTGCGAGCACAGCACGACATCCCACCACCCATTGCTCCTCCCCTAACCCCCAGTCGGTCGGCAGGAGGCCACTCGGTGCCGATCACATGTCAGACGCGCTTCGATGCTGGAAACAACAGTGACATATTTTGGGCCAAGAAAATGCGAGACACTTTTTCATCAGTCTCTCCAAAACCACAAAACGGCCAGTCTTCGCGATTCTATTGCAGTCTTCTAAGGAGGGTTGACACTGGGCATGCAAGGTACGTTAAACAACCAGCAAATGACACAATATGCTATGATACATTGATAACCTTTTAAATTATTCCTACATATAGATACTATCATGTTGTTATACACGTTTGACAATTACACTGACTTCGCTGGTTTGCGGTCATCGAGCACTTATGATATTTCATTCCATGGTCTGTCGTCCGCCCAAAAAAAACTAAAGATAGGGAATTCACATAGAAAATTCCGGCACTGCTTTAAGACAGAAGTTTCTCAATTCGCCAACAGTCACCTCTTGCTGCGACCAGTTCCCTCGCCTGACCACAGCTCTCCACATGGCCCTCCCTCCCAACCATCACGTCCGAGCTCAGCTCCCCCCCCCCCGAGTCCGGGTCATCCACCGAAGTCGGCCGAATCTGGAGTCCATCGAACCCCGGCCCAGCGCAGCGCAGACCGCCGCCGGCGCTCGCCGTACGGTTCATTTTTATTTAGACGCCCGGCCGCCGCCGGCGCAGCTACGGTTATGGGAAAAAACGGCTCCGTCACGGCGCGGCGCCAGGCCGCTGCTGGCCATTGTGTCCCGGGCCGCGAGGAATGCGGCGACAGGTGCGGCTGACGAGGCCCGGCGGGCCCGCCAGAGACTCAGCCGACCCGCCAGAGGCCCACCAGACCCGACAGATCCACCAGCCCCGCCAGGGACTCACCAGACCCTCCAGAGGCCCACCAGACCCGCCAGGGGCTCACCAGACCCGCCAGATCCACCAGCCCCGCCAGGGGCTCACCAGACCCGACAGATCCACCAGCCCCGCCAGGGGCTCACCAGACCCTCCTGAGGCTCACCAGCCCCGCCAGGGGCTCACCAGACCCGCCAGAGGCCCACCAGACCCGACAGATCCACCAGCCCCGCCAGGGACTCACCAGACCCTCCTGAGGCCCACCAGACCCGTCAGATCCACCAGCCCTGCCAGGGGCTCACCAGACCCGCCTGAGGCTCACCAGGCCTGTAAGAGGCTAACCAGACCCACCAGCTCGTCCCGGGCCGGCCAGGGGCTCACCAGACCCGCCTGAGGCTCACCAGGCCTGCAAGAGGCTAACCAGGCCCACCAGCTCGTCCCAGGCCGGCCAGGGGCTCATCAGACCCGGCGCGGGGGACTGGGAAGCCAGTGCAAGGGCCGGCGTGGCACCCACGGTCAGGAGAAGAGTCTTCTCTGGTCGCAAGAAAGCCTCTGCTTCGTGGAGGCGCTGGATTCCATTCTTGACTTCACGCGGTATTCTTAGTTCTTGCTCAGTTGGGCTTGTGTTCAGAGGGAGGCGCGGTGCAGGCAATGTAACGCGCGAACCACTTTAAGTGATCTCTCCGTCTTTCTCCCCCCCCCGTCCGGTCAGTCCAGTGTCAACATATGCAGTAGGGACATAGGACGGAAGTGATATCCAAAATGCTTCGACGTTGTGTCTTACTAGAATCCTGAAATTCCGATGGATGCACTAATAGCCGTCCATGACCGAATGAAGACCGGCCCTTTCACGAGATACTCGAGTTAAAATGGAAGATGTTATTCCCCCAGTCGGGGCTATGAAGATGCAAAACATATCTGGTCTTGCATAGTGCTCGTCCGACTTTTTCCAGTACAGTTTCTATCAAACGTAATCCATACCCGTTTGCTGAAAACAGAAGTCAAATTCACGCAGACGCTGGACCACACTGTGACAGCAATGATGGTTAAAAATGCACTCACAGCTTCTTCCGTTCCAGATGTGGGTGTGAGGATCACGAGATTGAGGACGCGCCGTTCAGGGTCAGGAGCCTCGCCTGGCCTTTAAATCTAATTCCAGCTGAGTGTGTGTCGCACGCAGGAGGCAGCTAACGTTCAACACTCGGCTGTACACGGTAGGCATAGCCATACCAATCTACATCGCACGTCGCGTGGTCACCATTTCCCCCTCCATGCCCGCGGCACAGTCAACGCACCTCTGCAAGGTCGGCCCTGTCGACGTCCTGGAGCGTGGAGCCGGCGGCCGCCGCTCCCGGCCTCTGCCCGCTCCCCGCTCTGTCTCCCCAAACAGAGCCGAACCGGGCGGGTCGGCGCCGGCGGCCACCGACAAGGAAATAACGCCTGAGACCCCGTTAGGCGCGCGGGCCCCGGGGCGCGCATAGCGGCCGCAGTTCGCGCGGCGGCCGCCAGGCGGCGCTGCCGGCCGCCCCCTGCCCCGTTAGCCGGCCGCGGTGCGTGACCCCCTGACCCGCGCGCTGACCCCCGCTTTCACCGGCCGTGGGGGCGGGGCCGCCAGCGCGACCGCGCAGACACCGGCGGCGGCGCCCCTGGCGGCACGGGCGGCCGTCCCGTCTGAGGAGTCAGCCAGCCACGACAGGGTGGTACCGCACGGAAGCAAAACAGCTCAATCACTCACCCGTGAGTCTTTTACCGCAGCAAATTGACCAGTGATCGAACGGCTTCCAAATATCATATCATCGCTTACACGATGCACGAACCTGAATGATGAGAAACACGCGACACAATAAGACACTATCCTGCTGCTGCTGGACAGGGTTAATATCCCTGTGTAACAAAGCCCTTCCAGTGAATTCCAATGCAGGTAACAAAAATAGTTCTACTAAACGGCGGAAGTGACAACGGAGGCCATCACAGAACTAATAGTATTTCAGCAAAAGGCGTACAGCAAAAGCACAAACCAACAGTGACTTGTATCTGGCAAAAATCGTAATCACCTTGTGGTTAATACTGAAAACGGGCGAGACAGTTACCTGATCCATAAGGTTGGGACTACTCATGGCTGGCGATCCGGGAGGGGAGGTGGGGGTCCGGACCCCCCCCCCAGTATTCCGAGATTTTCACATTAAGCCTATAGCAATGACTGAAATGGTAAGAAATGGTAAGAAACGGTAAATGGTAAATGACTGAAATGGTAAGAAACATTCTGAATTCCATGCTGTCCCCCGATAATTCTCGGAAATCTCCAGCCATAGATTCACTATAAATGTTGAACAAATAATTGCACTAAAAGCACAGTGGAACACTGGATAAACTGCAGCTTCCAAACTAAATGCGACAAAGCTCATGAACCAACACAGACCACGGACATCACCGACCTGCCCAGCTTGGCCGCAGGTGAATCACCTGCATATCAACATGAAACGTCCTCTCGCAAACATCACTCAAACTACTGCAATCAATAAACGCTACTGATCAATCAACACGGTCGTAAAGAACCCTAGTCACTCTGCGGAAGGAACGCTGAAAGCCCCAGGGCGAGGAGCATTCAATGAAAAACCCTCAAAATCAACAAACACCGCCTACAGAAGGATTGTAAATCACTCTGACGCCGGCAGGCACAGAGGCACTTCTCAACACAACGTCCACCGGCACCATTTGAACGACCGCGAAATGCAAACTGCGCAGTCATCAGTACCGGGAACGGCCTCAGGGCCTGGGCCCTCCCAGTACAGGACCCCAGCCATAGCGGCCGACAACAAAGTGGGTCACGTACCCCACAGCGGGGGGAAAGGAGGGGGAGAGGGAAACATGTCCGCTCGGCCGCCGACTCCGTCAGCCCCCGTCCCTCCCCCCCTCTCTCTCCCCCAGTCCGCAGCACCTGACACGGGGAGGGGAGGGGACAGGACATGACGTCTAACCTGTTTCGCAGCGAGCGGGAGGTGGGGAACGACGCCGTTCAAAGGACAGCGCAATGGCACACTTACGTGGAAATCAGGGCTACAGGGGCCTCCTAAACTTAACGGGAAGACAACATTACAACAACGTTATAGCGTTGTACTGATATAACGGAGCGAAAAAACCTGTCGGCAAGTCCAATAATTTTCGAAAGCTTGTACCCCTGGGTTCACGCCCGGCCAGCGAATGGCCACAGGCTGATCACTGGAGTCCGAAAGATACAGAACATACAGTATACATGTAGACGCCCATCTTGCCCTAAAGGGCAGGGAAGGAGGTAATCGGTTTGCTAGATGAATGCGTGTACTCCAGCGGATATTACCTTGGGCAGTGAAAAATATTGGGAATACTCTATCCATAGCATAGCACAAGACACGAAAATACTAGGCTCTTGAAATCAACCTTGAATGCTCCCGAAGTACGCAATACATGTCCTGCGTGAAATGCATCAAACGTTCTTAAAAAGACGGAAAGAAGACGTATAAAATGCTCTCCGTTGACGAAAAGGAGCGAGAAGTTTGAGTGGGAGGGCCAAATGAGGATACCGTTCTAGGGAAGGGATCTACAGAACAAGGTCTTCCAATGAAACTAATCCATCTACAACGCCGCCGGCCGAAGACCTCCATCCAGATACCATCTTGACTTGTTAATCACAGGATAGGACCGGTGCTGAATGATTACCAGTCTTCACGTGGCACGATCCTGTGTGGCCTGACCTGAACCAGACCCGTAGCTGCAATTATGACGGGGGGTCAAGAGGCTGGAATATGGTATAAAAAAGGAATATCTGGGCCATAAAAACGCAACTGATGTCAAAATACGATGAAAATGCCAATGAAGCAAAGCGACCTCTTCGACCAAGACCCGGCTGTGCTGCCAACCTGAACATCCCCAAAACGCGGAGCAATGAAGCTTTTGTGGTCTGTCCAACAGAGACGACCATGTCGTCCACTCGGGCGCAGAAAAACTCCGGCAGAGACGAGCCTGGTGCAGCGACCTTCGCCGTGCACCGCCGGCGGACGCCATCTCCGCTCACCTCGGGCCTCCTGAGTCGGCCTCTGCCGCGGCGGCTGGGTCTGCCTCTGCCGCGGCGGCTGGGCCCGCCTCTGCCGCGGCGGCTGGACCCGCCTCTGCCGCGGCCGCCGCCTCTGTCGCTGGCAAGGCCGACGAACCGGTCGGACCGCGCCGCCGGCCACGGAGGCGGACCAGAACGGACCAGGTTAGACCAAGAGCTGGACCAGGAACCAGGCACGGTCCGGCCAAACTGACACCACATCAGGCCGCGCCGGATCGGTGCCTAACATTGCTACAGAATAACTACAACTGCCCTGATTAGAAACGGTGGATGCCCAGGACAACTGTCTGCATCTTTTGTCTCGGCGTCTTATACGCATCCACGGCCGTCGTTTCTCAACATAATGAAAGGGGCCCGGAAGAGATCGGCCATTTCTTGCTAGTACGCGCCGCCGGCCCCACATAAGATACAGCCGCTACTACATCCGTAAATACAATGACACGAGCTGCCGCGGCGTCAGTGGGTCTGTCTAAACCGGTTGCTGAGCTTCTTCCACATATTCCATGGTTGGCTCTTCAGCGGCGGATAGCAATCGCAACACGAATTTGCCGGAAAGTCTGCATGGCAGCGGCAAAAACACGCCTGTTGTTGAAAACGTCGTTAACACTGAAGGTAAAAAAGTATTAAGAGGGCCAAAGCGGTGACCAAATGAACATAATCCCTCTCCAGCGGAGTTTTGGCCGTCCTCCGTCTCCGTCCCGGATCGGTTGCCCCTGCCGACAGCGGAAGCCGGGGTTCAGTGACCCGCCAGCCGCCGCATGGAAACCCGACGCCCAATCAGCTGATCGCTCCCCTCCCCCTCCCCCCGGGCCGGCGACAGGTGGACGACCGTAGACAGGTGGGGGAGGGGAGGGGAGGGGACGCTCTGAGCACGGAGCGGGTTCCAAAGCTTGGCGGCAGATGCGGTGGGGTCGATTCCGTTTTTAGGGGGGGGATGGCACAGAAACTACTCGACATCAGGCTGTGAACATGCCGGTTGCCCGGGCGGGAAGGAGCGCTAAAGGGTTCCATTTGCTAACATAAACGCAAGTTGCCATTTGGATGGCCACCGGTCATTTTTGGGCGCCTAAGATCCCCACTAGATAATTACCACCTGATCCGGCTGTCGCCACTGAATTCCTCCCTGCGGCTGCGAATATTCTCCCACAAGGGCTCGCCTACGCGACACTGGAGGCGGTGCGAACCAGTCGAAGTTCGTTCCCCTACCTTCCGGCCTACACCAAATCCGCTAACAGGTTTTCAGACAGAGCCGTCCATGGATCCGCTAAACCCGACTCCCACTCGTCTTCTTATAACCACCTCTGACTTACTCGGATCATCACCTATATGGTACGGGCTCATGGACGTCATCTGGAATCCCCACTATCGTTTTGATATTTTAACGAGGCACCTTTGGGACCAGTCATCAATGGTCAACAACCATAATGAGCCCTACCAATAATTCTATGAAAACCCGTTCCATGTTTTGTATGCCTTTGTAGGGGAAGCCTCGTCTAATTAACAACCCTCACCGGTCTTGTGCTTCAGGCGATCCCTGACACTTCACACGTGTCTGCTACCGTGCAGTCGCAGTCCCTGCCCGGGCAGAGGTCGGACCTCTGCCAAGTCCGCCGTTGTGTCGCGGCGGGTCTCTGCCGCGGCAGAGGTCGGACCTATGCCGAGTCTGCCGCCATGCAGCCAATGTCTCTGCCCCTGCAGAAGTCGGACCTCAGCCGAGTCTGCCGTTGTGTCGCCGCGGGTCTCTGCCGCGGCACAGGCCGCACCTCTGCCGAGTCTGCCGCCGTGCCGCCACGGTCTCTGCCGCGGCACAGGCCGCCGGCGGCTCCACGTGCAGCTCCATTAGCGCCGTGCCCCCGGCCAGGAAAGGCCTCTCGGGCCGTCGCCGGCCCTCCCCTCCGTCAGGGGCAGATCCAGCCACCCGGGGGAAGGTGTTTCAGTTCAGAGCAGAAGCAGTTAGGCCGTCCCCCACCATCGAAGTCTGGACACGCAACTGCCAACGGCGGTTGCCTGATATGTCTAACTATGACTAATATATATCCGTGGAGCTCTGGACGCCTGAAGCAAAGGGAGAGAAACAGAGGAGTGGAAGCAAGGCAATATCACTGACAATGAGTTTCCAATCTCCTTCCTTCAGCTAGTTCTAAACACACATGGATGGCGCCATCGTGGGATACGTAGGGTACCAGTACCAGTGGGGTACGTGGGGTACCAGTGCCCCAAAGTCATTTGACCGTGGGTACTGTCTACATCCGGAGTCCCATAATAGCCGTAAGTCGTAAGGTGGAATATTGCGGAGAAGCATACGACTGGATATTAGATTTTCGGGATAAAAAGAAAACTGTGAAGCTTTTTGCATAAAAGCATATTGGAAGCTAAATTTTTTAAAAAAAATGACTTGTTTGAAAAAATTATCAATCCCATTTAAAAAAAAAAAAAAAAACACAAGTGACTTCGTGGACGAGATTTCACTTTGGATATATTCTGATTAAGTTTGCGCTCATTAAAAAATCATGGAAATCTGACTTATGCTCGCAGGAGGAAGCCAATTCCAAAACTTGCGAGGACATGTAGTGGAGCGCGGAGAACGCGATTTGTTTTGTGATGTAAAACACAATTTTCTGTAGGGTGATTACCGATTTCATCGTAATTTCGGCCAAATAAGTCATAAGTTTGTTATCGTTAAGATCGTAAATCGCAAAATGAAGTGGCCGAAATCCTCCTCCTAGTTTTGGAATGACGGGGTCTCCTTTCAAGGGCTGATCGTCTGAGCTGCGCTCCTGGCAGTACCCAGCAGTCAAAAAAGTCCGTGGCGTCGCCCCTGATTAAACAAATAAGTCAGCGCTCGCCACGTGGCAAAAGCAAGGAGCGACGCACAGCACGGCAGCACGCCCAAGAGCGCCCTTCCCCTTCCCGACCGCGTGGGCCCCGGCGGTGCTGTACCCTGGTCGAAATGGTAGAGTAAACAAATGCATTAGGCGCTCGCCCGGGTCGCCGAGAGGGTGCTGGAATTGCAGCGCTCACCCGCCAAACGACGAGCGACGGTCAGAGCGCAGCCCTGCGGCGCTCTCGCCGCGGGCAGGGACGGAGCCACGGATTCTGAGCTGGGGGAGGGCAGAAATTTCCAGGTGGCCTCCTCAGTACAACATGGCAGGGGGACTCCTGATCCATACAGGGAACTTCCCGATCCGGCAAAGGGCCTCCTTATCCCAAAACAGGGCTTCCTGGTCCGGAACAGGGACCTTCCTGATACAAACAAGGGGCCTCCTGTTCCGGAACAGAGACCTCCTGGTAAATCGAGAGTGCCTCCTAATCCAGAACGGGGGCCTTCTGACTAGTAAAGGGGGGGTCCCGAGTCAGCAAAGGGGACCTGCTGAACACAAAAACAGGTCCTCCTGATCCAGAGCAGAGGCTACCCGAATTCATAACGGGGGGCCTCTTGATGCGGAGAAGGACCTTCTGAACCCGATTCAGGACCTCAGGACAGTGGCGACAGGCTGGCGGTAAGCAACCACTCGTGGAATATGCGTGCGCTGTTATGTTATGTTATGTTATGTTTTGTTATGTTATGCGCCGCTGACTGTGGCCCGAGCAGAGTCGGAACGCCAGGACATCATCGGGACAGGACACACGTGCAGGAAACACAGGAAGGCATTCGTGAAACGCCAGGGGGACCCCGGACAGCCGCGCACTGAGGCACCGGGTCATAAAATCGAAGGTCATTCCACAGATACAGCCATGTCGCCATATACCGGACGTCCTGTTGAGCTAAGCCGTTGCTTTTCATGAGGAAGTTCCCGAGACAAAACTGACGGGGGTGGGTGGGAAGTTCACAGCATGGAAAAACAATCAAATCCGGTACCCTGTGGGATACAAAAGAACAAAATCCGACAATACCGCAAGAAAATAAGTACGCTTGCCGGTTACCACGGGGGTACTTCAGCGCCCCCTCCCCCCAAATATTAGGAATCTCGGCATTACTACCTGCGCTCACGGAGGATCGTCACGTGTACCTCTGTCCCGTTCGTCAGCAGGCATGCCCGCAGCTGTCTCCTCGGCCCCTCTTGGCTCACCGCCAGCGTTATGACGCATTGATTTCCCCGAGAGGGGGCCCTGGCGCACCCTCTAGCCGGGCAGGTCGATAGGGGACCTGAAGGAACCGGCTGACGGCGCGGGGGGGACGCGTGTGCGTGCAATCGACTGGCGGGGAGGGGAAGGAGGGTGACGACTTTCCCAGCCGCGGCGCCCCAGCGAAACTCAGGCTGCGTCGCCGCTCAGGCTAATGTGAGCGCCCCATTACGAAAAGGGTTTAAGGTTGGCGTAGAATTTAGAGAAGTTCGGGAGGTTGTGGAATATGCATAGCCGATACTACTGCGCTACGTCAGCTGCACAACTTCAAGACGGGAAGGTAAGACTGATTTCACATGCCGTCTTTGTAGTTGCTGGCTTGAAAACAGAAACTGGCATGCCAATGTCCGCTGGTACAAAAACCCTAAAAAAAGAAGTCTTCCCTTTTTAAGAATGTACCTTTGGATGAATCAAGTACCATACTGTTCATCATCAACTCAGGATCGGCCCATTTTTCCACTTCTTCACATACTGAAGTCGACAGGTTATCCAGTCCCGCATAGCAAGGGAATTTGGGGAGGGGGAGGAGTGGTGATCTCGATAAATGTTGGACCATATCCTTCCTGCCAACGACAAACTTGCCCAGAACCCTGTCTAGACAGCTGGCGTGATCCCCTATCCTGGAGAGGCCATCGTCTTCTCCAGTCAGCCCGCAGCTATTTACAGGGCGGCTATTTCAGCGGGCATCGATCACCCCCTTCCGGCTCGTCCCCCCCCCCGCCTCCCCTCGCAGACGCGGCTCCGGGGAGGCTGCCGCCAAACAATGACGCTCGTTGCAAGGGGAAGAGTTGGGGGGGGGGGGGGCGGGCGGCAGAGGGGAGAGATCGTCTTTGTCGGCGCCTTGAGGACCAGAGTCCGGGGAAAGGAAGGAAGGGGGGGGGGTCACTTGGCTGCCGTTGTTTTCCGCCTGGCGTGGTTGCCGAAGACTGAGGTCGGGCGGCACTTGGTAAAGGAGCCGTCCATAACACATTAGCGAGGCACCTAAGTGAGGGGAAATGACAGTTTGGTGTGCAAAGACAGGAAGATGGTGCGAAAGGCGATAAGAGGCTGACGACACGGGCAAGGAACAGAATGAGCATGGAGCGCCAAGTTACCTAAACGGGTTGAAATACGTGTCCTTTTACGGAACACCAATGTCCAAACATAGATGCCTTCGGCTCAAAGTCTACGTTTTGCAAATTTAAGGTAAATAGGTTGTAAACTCGTGCAACATATCAGCAGCGTATTGCTCTCGTTTCAGGGCACAATGCTGCTGCCTGCGGATATGGCAACGCTTGCGCCACCTGTCGCTTTGCAACGAGCGATCTCCAACCATGGCCGTGCTGAAGAGACGTTGGCTGATCGCGGTTAAGTTGCGCGGAACTCGCTGGGAAAACACCGCACGTCACCTGAGGGAACCCAAACGGATAGTTTCCTTTTAAATGGGGGCGGGGATGGCACACCGGGAAGACCCTTAGTCCTCTGAGTCGCTGGATGGACTTAAAAACAGCGCTCAGTCGCATCGCCTGGCTGGAACGTGATACCGAAGAAATAACATGCTGGTAAAGGACAAAACCTCGAGGCAAGCGCACATGAGCAGCAGTTTCCCCCTCGCTTCTTGTTCAGAACGGCCCACCAGCTGCGTCCACAGTGCACAGCGCACGGTCCACAAACAGACTCAGCCAGTCCGGCACCGCGGCCAGCGAACTGCAGGCCCACGCTTCCTCGGCCAATTAAGCACCGTAACGAGGCGTTCGCCAGCATCAGACCGTGTTCAGGCCCCGGCCGACATCAGAGCGTCTCGCCTCGACAGGGTCCCGCCAGCGCCAGACCCCACGCGCCGGCCCTGCTGAGCCGCCGCGCCCTCCCTGCGTCGAGTCGCCGCCGACGGCAGCGGCCGGCGTCGGCGGCGGCCCGGCGGGCCGTGCCCCCGGCTCCGGCGGGTCATGGGACTGGGGTGAAGGCCCCGGCCTAACGGTCCGCCAGCCGGACTCCCCGTTATAGCGCACTGCGCACCGGCCGCCGCCACCGCTGCGCCGCCGCCGCCGCCGCCGCCGCCGGGCGCCCAGCGGTGACGGAGCCTGCCGTTCGAGTCCCGACAGAGGGAGGGGTGGTCGTTTGTAGAACAGGGTATCGGCTGTCATGAAAGTCAGCTGCGTGCGCTTCTCTCGTTTAGGGTACACCGCATCGGAACAAGATGTATTTTCAGGCAGTTTGATGAGACAACTGGTTTTCGGGTGTACCTAATCGACCACCATGTCCAGCTGGCCACCAAATTTCCTTGACTGTAGCCGACAGGATGAAGATGAGGTCTGCGAGGTTGGCCAGACTAAAGCTCTGGTTCACCGTCTCGGAGTCCTAACCGCCTGATCAGATTCTCAAGCATCGCCGCGAGATAAGATAACTCAGTACGTATATATCTTCCAGTGCTCATAGTAGTTTTCCGACAAACCTGCTACACTGTGACTGTTGTTTCAGATATGAGACTTTATGCCAAAAATAGCAGATGCCATGGTCTTACAACAAATGTGTTTTGGTGCAACGTATTTTTCGTTTTACGAAGCGATAAGGATGCGGTAACTTTGGAACATGTTCCTGAACATGACACACTTCAGTAGCATTTATCTACGTCCAACAGATACGTGCCCAGTTGGCCCTCTGAAATGCCAGCCTGATCGCATCGTGCGAGAACACAAGGGGGTTCGGAAATTCTTCGCAATCACATTTCATGCCTTAAACCTATTGATCGGCCCGTCTTTATCGTCCCATTTATCCAGCGGCGAGACATGGCACAGATAACAGCGTCCGAGCCATACGACGAGCGGCAAACCAGACGCGGCCGCACAGGTGCGTCAGAATTAGCGGCGACGCCTCGCAGAATCAGCGGCGACGTCTCCGCCCGGGTTTAAGGCAACACGTTCGTGCCGTGGCCATGCCCAGGCAAGACGACCGGTCTCCTTGTTTACGCCCAGTCACCGGAAGGCAATTCCCGGTCTTCATCCGACTCAGCCGACGCAGCGGTCCAGCCTGCCCCTCGATGCAATATCCGCTCAGCTGGAGCCCCAGGGCCCGGGGCCGCTGACGGAGGGGGGGGGGTCCGAGCAGCCAGATCCTGTCTCCCTCCCCCGGTCAGAGGGCAGCCAGATCCTGCCTCCCTCCCCCGGTCAGAGGGCAGCCAGATCCTGCTTCCCTCTCCGGTCAGAGGGCAGCCAGATCCTGCCTGCCTCCCCCGGTCAGAGGACAGCCAGATCCAGCCTGCCTCCCCCGGTCAGAGGGCAGCCAGATCCTGCCTGCCTCCCCCGGTCAGAGGACGGCCAGATCCTGCCTCCCTCCCCGGTCAGAGGGCAGCCAGATCCTGCCTGCCTCCCCCGGTCAGAGGACGGCCAGATCCTTCCTCCCTCCCCGGTCAGAGGGCAGCCAGATCCTGCCTCCCTCCCCGGTCAGCGGGCAGCCAGATCCTGCTTGCCTCCCCCCGTCAGAGGGCAGCCAGATCCTGTCTGTCCCGGTCAGAGGGCAGCTAAGTTCCGTTGAGTGTGCCCTGAGGAAATAGTTCATGGTTCATGGAAGACAGCTGTTCACGGTATTAAGTACCAGCGCAAGAAGCACACTTCACAGCGCCAGAAGCGATGACGTGGAAGCACATGTTGTATGGGATTTCCAATACACGCTGCAGCGGGAGGCCTGTAATGATCTTCCTTGGCACCCAAGATGATGCAAGTCACCTTGATGAAAGTCACCAGGACCTCTTGCGCCTACGGCCAGTGCCACACTGCGCTGTCCACGCCACCAGAACCCCGGGTTTCCGTTAACCACAGGTTTGTGAACGCTACAGATCCAATACATCAATGTCACTACCAGTTTTTGTTCTAAGTCCAGGGCCCATTTTAAGACAAATCAACGAAAGCATGGACCCTGATGTTTACGATCTAACGTGTGTCAGCGGGTACTGACCAAAAGGAATCAACCAAAACCGGGATTATCCACCTGAGTAAGCATTCTAAAAAAAATGCATTCTTGTAATTCACTGCTGTGACCTGGCCAACATATGACTCCGGAGATAGCGGTCTTTTCACTCAACGGCTAACGCATTTGCCGTTATCAGCAATCGCGTAATAGCTTTCCGATACCTGGTCGAACACTTAATGCTGACCATCAAATGGCATCTGGCATCCATTGGAAGCGTATACAGAGTTCTGGCGTGCTGGCGGCTTCGCTAAGACATCGTTCTTTTCGTCGTCTGAAGGCAAAAACTGGACTCACAACCTGTATTTCAAACTGTTTGCGCCGTTTATCGACCGTATCAATGACTGAAGTCATAGGTGGACGCGGAAGGGGGAAGGGGGGGTGCAAGGGGGAACCGTGCCACCTTCACTGGCGAAACGTAGCATTAGCCCTATGGTGTCGAATGGAAAGACACGGCTCGAAAAGTAGTCGGTGCCCCTCCTTGAAGCACGTTCTGCTGCTACTGTGTGAAGGCAGGGACTGCATTTAGCCAGAACTACAGCTCTGTGAATTCACCAAGTCTGTCCTATTCACGGACTTTCCATCAGAAGGCCTCCACCTACCATATGGCTTTTATCCCGCGTGACAGGTCAGCAATCAGCCAGGTACGCATACGACACTGTGACTGCATTATACCTGAACTTTTGCAAAACAGAGACAAAAGAAGACCAATGCCATACCAGTATCTTAACGGTCCGCGCCGTCCTCCGCACGATCTCCAGCGGTCCACGGTGACCCACGGCGACCAACGGCCCACCGGTGTGGATCAATACCGCCAGGGGAGCAACGGTGTTCCCACGGGGTGGTGAGCCAGCCTTACCTCCCCCCCCCCGACGGCGAACTGCTGCAAAAACAGTTGTCCAGCATACCCAACCTCAGTGTGAGGGTCAGTGATGTTCTACGCTGCTGACACGGCCCCCGCAGACCCGTGGGACATGGCGTGGGGCGTGTGGGTCAGAGACTCGATGTCAGTGTTTCCGTTGCCGGGGTGGACCTGGTGGTTAGACAATGACAGTGGGGGGGGGGAGAAGGGGGAATGCAGGAAATTTCAAGCTGTGTATCATACAATAAATACGGGCTTTAGCCCTCACTCTGCAAGTTAACGCCCATACAAAATCGAATCTGCAGCCCTGTTGTTGTTCATTGGTGTTTTCGGACGCGCCGACTACTGAGGTCATTTTGCGCCCATAACGAGGTTGCTTTTCCTAACTAGTGAAGTGTAGAAACAGCCTGGAAGTCAGCATCTTTAAGAAACAAAAAGAGCTGTTTGGATTCAAGAAAGCGCCAGTTATCTCCAAATACATCGCTGAGCATCAGAGACGAAGCGTGCTGTCCAAAGTGAAATGAACGCTCTCCAGCCAAGTGTGGACACGATCGGATCACGTGGTTGACAACAAGGAAGGCACCACATCGATGGCAGAGAGGCCTATCAGCCCCACGCAACAGATAGCCATGGGTCTCATAAGTGTGACCAATACGCTTTGAACAGTCTGCACAATATTATTTCCTCTCGCCTGGCCTTGCGAGAGCAGGATAACCATAAACCAAGCTGGGATTTTGCCGTTCTGAGTTTATTGCCATCTGTCTCATCCCAAGAGCGCTGCCACTTGTTGTATAGTAAGTTCCTAATTGCTGGATAAAAGTCTCTGGCAGGGATTGGCAGAGAACGCGTACATGGTGCCAGCGCTGCTCGCCTGGCAGCAACATCGACCAACTCGTTGCCCGTAATTCCGACGTGACTGGGTATCCAGCACAGGATGATTTTCTTTCCAGTGCAATCCAGTTGTGTCAGACGTAGTAAAATGTCCTGTGCAAGAGGACATGATGAATAAAAAGATCTAAGAGTAATGAGACTGCTAAGGGAATCCATTAAAATGAGGCGTAATGATTCGTCACCAACTTCGATGAAACATAACGCCTTGGTGATTGCTATCAATTCCGATGTAAAAACAGATGCGTGCGCAGGCAACGACAACGACCGGGTGACGGAACTGCTCAAACACGAACAACCAACACCACAATCTGCAGCCCTGCAAATGCGATTTTTGGAACCCACATTACAATGTCCGTCATATTTAGCAGACATTTACATATAAGATACCTTAACCGCTTGTTCACGACAGATTGCCACACAATCGCAACGCACGGGTCAGCCACGGCTAGGCTTGACGTTTACCAAAGAGCTCTGAGTTGAAATAGCTTGTGAACCCATGCACAGGTGTTTTTCATGTGGACGCTTTTATGACGACGCGAGAAGACGCAGCAGAAAAACCCAGCAGCCGGGATACGTTAATACTGAGATACCGCGTCCATCGTAAATCGCAGCCTGACCTCTTTCTTTTTGCGTCAGCGGTAGCTATTTGGCGAATCGACACTTGTTCATGTCATCGTGTTGTTCTAATGCTCAGGATATAACCTTCCAGAAATCAAACGTCGCGGGCTGCTGGTAACAGCCATTGTCGAAATTCGACGATGTTTTCTGACTTTTCTTTGATGATTTCATGTTTGATTATCTCATGTTTCGCCAAAACGTTCTGTAACACGTTTTGGCGGTGATTTAGTTCCCACCGGCAGCGCCGTCACCAGCCCGATGCTGCAGGCTGCAGCGCGAGAGTGGCCATCACGTGATTCTCTGCGGACCCATACCTGTCCTCCACGCGCACCTCTGTCCTTTATTCACCCTTGCCGGCGGCAACGGCCGGGGAGCGTCCGGCGGGGGGAACGCCAGCTCCGGGGGGGGGGGGGGAAACCGGCGCGGACGCCAAGACGCACAGCGGCAGAGGGGAGACATCGCGGAGGGGAGACTGAGGAGGGGGAGGGGGCCGGGATTGCAACAATGGACTGCAGACAAAGACGCCGGCGAGGGGGCGGGGCGGAGCGGGGAGGGCGCAGAGGATGGGGGGCAGTGCAGGCCGCCGGCGACAGGGCAGGCGAGGGGCGGACGATGGGTTCGGGGAGGCGACGTCTGACCTTGGACAGACCACGTGGCGACATCTCCGGCATCACTGCCCGCGCCCGGGATAGCATGTTGTTAGAGGTAAACAAACCAAGTGAAGCGACCACGCAATGTTGCGTCTGGTCACCGACAGAGCGAAATAATGAACCAACGTAAAAATCTGAACACAAATATTTGACAATGGTTTGTCTTCTCCAGCAGCCACTGACCAGATGACAAAAAGACCCCAGTACGTTTCCGCTTCAATTAACACCTCTGTTGATCATCAGAATGGCCAGGAAACAAAACGGCGGAAGCTGTGACGTCACATCTCAACCAGGTACACTTACACTAACCAGCTTAACATTGCGCCTATAATACAGTCATTCCATTTTGTGACGTACGTGATAATGGGTTTCTGGACAATATTGTCCCGCGAAGTTTATTTTTAAGTTTAAGTATCACAACACGTTTCAACATTCACCTACGGGTACTGGGAAGCAAGAAACTGGACATGTTCATCACAAACTCCTGGCCCATGGGAACGTCCCTGCCCGCGGCCCAAGCCGTGAGACGGAGGCCTCTGCTGGAACCGCCGCTGGCCGCGCCGCGCCGCGCCGCGTCCTGGATCCTGGATCCGCCCCTGCGCGGGGGTCGGCGTCTGCCGAGGTTTCCGCGGCGCCGGGGCCGCAGGCGTAGCCCGGGGTCGACAAACCCTGGGAAAAGCGTCCGACCCCGCCGGCAGCCCACTTTCTAAATCGGGCCCGGAATGCGAGGGGGTCGACCCCACCGCAGGGGCGGCGCCAGCATTCACCACCTGGGGGGCCCGGCGTTTCGCTTCGGGCGACCGGATTGCTTTAGGCCGCACTTCGGCATCAGGCCAGGGTCAAACCAAAGAACATTATGCATTATGCATAACAAGCATTATGTGGCCTGCATGAAGAATGTCCCAAACAACTATCGCACATCCTCTGGTTTAGGAAACTCCGTCAAAGAACATCCGCAAGTCAGGTGGAAGAAGCTTCACCACTCCGTCAAAGTTCCAAGTTGTGACGAAATCTGCAGCACGTTCTAAGCCTGGACGACCCGTCTCCCCGCATTCACTCGTGAGAACGGGCCTGCTCGGGGGGGGAGGGGGAGGGTCGGCGACCGACGCACGCGGGGCGGGAGGCGTGGGGGGGGGGCGCCCCCGGCCGGGACGGCCCCGCGTTGTGGAGTAGGGCGCTGGGGGGAGGGAGGAGAGGACCCTTCAGAAATCAGGCGACCCGGACTCCAGCGGCCGGCCCGGGCGGCGAGGGGAGGGGAAGCCGAGACCCTTCCTTCCCCCACCCCGGTAGTGGAGCAGGGTTCCAGGGGGAGGGGAGGGGGCCCACCCTCGGCAACGGTCACACCGGAGCAGTAAAGCAGACCAGGACAGGGAGGGGACGCCACTAGGGGGCGGGCGGCGAGCGAAGCAGAAACGCCGGAGGGCACAATAAAGCCGCCAGAAGCTACGACCACGGACGGGGCCATGGTGAAGACTAAACCGCCTCAGGCTAGCCAAAACCGGCCAATACAGCCACAGCCCAGGACGAAGAGGGGTCGCAAAACGTCCACGGACAGGCTGGGCCATGGGAGAAGGACGTGGTGCAATATGATTTCAACCCGGGCCTGTCACCCGGTCTCAGACCGGAGAAAGGAAAACAAAGGCGATTCCACCGGTAAAATGTTCGCATATCGAACATTTTAGCCGGAACAACACCACATCGGAGGTCGGGAAGGGGGAGGAAGACAGAGGGAACGAAACAGAGAACACGTTACTGCGCGTGCCAATTTCAAATGCCATTTTAAACTTTCCTCATTTTGCCTGCATTCACGGCGCTGATATTTTCCCTTGGGACACTCCTTTAACCGACCTTTTTTTTAAGAAGCTGTGTATTTTGGCATCCTTTCTTCCGCAACCGTCGACGTTACACGACCGAAAAGGGAACGGAGAGTACGACGCACTGGACTACGGTGAAGCCATATACACAGATTGCGTATACACAGACGCACGCTACTGACAAAGCGGCACGGCGTCCAGTGCCGGTAAATTGGCCAAGGGGGGGATGAAACCGCAGCAATGAGGTATAAAAACGCTAGCATTTTCCGAGGGTGCAAAGTTGCACGTCACCGGACGCAACATGCATGCAACAGGGAGGGGGTGGACAGGGGAGAGCAGGAAGCAATCACCATTACCCGGTCACAGCCGCTCGCCTCCGGCCGACCCCTGCACCTGACTGGGGCCCCTTGCCACCCTCCCCCCTGCGACGGTGTTGGTATGCATGAACCAAATACCCCTACAGAGCCCACCATGAGAACGTTTCGTCGACTTCTGCTCTTAGCCCCAATGGAAATTACACAATCCACGAACGAATCCCCAGTACAGAACTAATGCTCTATGCTGTCGGTATAAATGACCGTGTGTTTAAAAGCTGACAAACAACAGCATCTGTTCGAAAATAACCATGAACTCAGCGGTGTGGGACAGTCTTCAGATACGACAGGGCAAGAGTTGTTTTTTCGACATTATCTACCCGTTCAACATCATAAAGCTAATGTTATAATTCAAGGCTGGTGGGGTCGCCGCCAAGTCAGTAGGGCTGCAGCCTTGCCTGCCCTAAGCGCAGCTGTACGCATGCAGATGACCAGTTTGATGCTTCAGTGTTGTACCTCCAAAGGACTACAAGACGACCTTCGGCTGCGCGCTGGGCAGACAGCTTTGCATAAAGTCAACATCCAGCTATGCTTCAGCTGATCGACTGGTGCGCGTTCTCAGGCGGTTCTCGACCGAAGGAACGACTGTATCGGCAGTTCCTCCACAGTTACAAAAATCGCAATCTTGTTTCCCGAACAAGGTGCGATAATCTTCCTGGTGCGCCTGCCGTGCGCGATAAACCAAGAAAAGAGCCCGGACCGGCTGAGCTGACCACTCGCGGCCCGGTGGACGGCGTCACCAGCCGGAGGCAGTGACCACGGCCGCCGTTCCCGGCCGGTTCCGATGTGCTCCAGTTAACGCGTCGACAAGGTCACCAACCTAGGTCAGCTGACTGGAGGTCACAGCCGCACCCGCGCAACCGGAATCCCTCGGCGAGCGAACTTCGACGGAGGACAACGTGTCATGTCCAGACGCAATGTCCCAACACGAAACTGGAGCGGATCCCCACACCTGCTCCGCACCTGTCACCTGCAGGCCACGCTTTTAACCCGCACAGCCCCACGTCGCAACCCGCAGAGCAGCCGCCCACTCACCTCCACAGCGGCCAGCACGTGCTGTCTCCAACCGGTCCTGGCGCCACCACGCGGCTCTTCACCGCGGCGCTACACACGTGCCACCCCGCCAAGACGCCGCTCCATAATAGCGTCCCGGGCCGGCTAGGTCGGTCAGTACCCCCCTGGCCGCCAGGGAGCCTCTCCCCTCGGGCGACGGCCGGTTCACGTACGCGTGCCCCCGACCCGGAATGAGGAAGCGGCGGCGCGCTCAGGTGCTCGCCCGCCGCGGGGGGCGGGGCCCGCGTGTGACGTCACCGGCCCAGGTCGGGGGCGGGGATTCACCTGCTGCGGCGACGGCGGGCTCGGGACTGGGCGGGCCCGAGGAGAGCTCAGACTGGGGGGGGGGGAAGCTGCGTCACGGGCCATTGTTGTGAGGACGCAGCGCGCTTTTTTTAATGGTGCCTTTCATCTTACCCACATCCACCACTGTCCCATTCCCAAAACGCTGGTGGGCAAACAATCTCGTCTCCCTTTGACGGCGTCCATGCTGAAACGCTATGCCAGCCAGATACTGAGTTGCGTTCCTAGACCGAGGTTCATGAGCTGGCAAAGCAAAATGGTCTTGTCAGCACGTCCTCAAACACGAGGTGACTGCCAGCTTTGTACAGTAATGCCTGCTATTAGCAAATGCCTTGATAGGCACTGGCCTGCGTTCAGCAGTTTTGGGCATTGCAACTGCTGTAACCGTCAGATTTCCTCAGCCCGCTCTGATAACTTGGCCTTCTTAAGAGCATTAAGATAGAAGGTCTTCAACAAGAATATACGGTCTACACAAAGCCTGGTAATGCAAATACCGTTTCAGGCATGACCTGAATGCTACACATTAAAGACGCATCTTGAACCTACACAGCCAAGTTGTCGCTTAAAATCTCAGAAATGTAAAACTGATTATAAGTAACGAAATTAAGAAAAGGAAACAAAACGAATACTGTACGAATATATATATATATATATATATATATATATATATATATATATATATACAAGGTCAGCTGCCTCCAAAACCGCACTTTAATGGAGTTTCAAGACAATTTTCCTCGAATTTTCCTATTACCTCTTCATCTTTTTCCTATTCCAAACCGTTGTATGACGACACGCGCGGACGCAAGCCATCGAATCTGCCTCTGAAAACCTGACCAATGTGGAACATTCCCTTGAAGCTTTGCTTCTGGATCCATCTCAGTCATATCCTGGACGTCTCCACAAAAGACCATTACGCCTGCCTCAGTGCATGCGATGATGGGCTTTAACGCGGCATATACATCCCTGATAGCTTTCCAACATCTTTGCCCATACCGAACACAAAATTTTCAGTTAAAGAGAGTCTTTAGGCTGACTTTCGTGATTTTCTGCAATGACTGTCCCCGCATACAAAAAGAAAAAAGTTGCCGGTCGTGACTTTTGGACCCTGGCAGAATACAAAAATAAATCACCAATAACGAAATGGTCAAGCAGTTTCTTTTTTTAAAGCAAACTCAGAATATACGCAGAGATGGACAATCTCCATCGACTGCGACGGACGGCGGACCAGAGCTGGCGTATGTACGCTTCATTCAGAATACCAGCCGTCCTCGATCACGTCCCTCACTACTGCACTCTCCGAGCCGTGTCCTCGTCAAGAAGACATCGACAACAAAGTGGACAGAACCTCGTTTTCCACCCTTTCCGACTTCCGGCTGCAAGCTGCTACGATGCCGAATGACTGAATGAAAATCATAGCTTTCTTGCATGACTCAAGCGCTTTAATTGGTGTTTGTTCAAGAATAGGTGAAGGTGTACTCGAACATACTTTTATGTGAATTTAACAATGGTTGCTCCACATTAATCGGCCCTTGGCTGGTCTCTTGGTGCGCCGGTTTTGTACTGATTGACGTTAATATGGCGCACACGCCATTGCCTATTTGCGTTTGATTTTTGAACCCACGGTTCGTCTGAAAAAAATCGCAACTTGACTAAATTTTGATGATTTTCGGTTGATCTTTGTAGCTCCAAAAACCAGTAGCCGAAATCCGAACACTTCAGAGACAGCTGGGAGGAGGGAGAACTCTGCTTGCTTGCAGGGGGTACAGACAGCACGGCCCTTCCCTTAGCCAATTCCTGGATCCACCTTTGGTGGTTGGCGAGTGCACGGAGAGGGGGCCGGACGCTCTGAACGAGGCCCTGCCTTCAGGGTAGGGTTGGAAATTTGGTTTTTGTTTTTGGTGTCGAAGTATAATTTCTGTTTTGGAGTACGAAATTTTGCAAAAAGTAGTACTGATTTAAGTTAATGTTCTTGGTGTTAGTCAGTTCTGACGACATATTTCTAACTGAAAGGCGACAGTCATTTACTTGCAAAGTTAAAACTTTGTCAGCATGGTCATAATATGGCTTTTTGAAGGAGGCACACGATGGAACTTTTGGAGAGTAAAATGTTTTTGCAGCACATATTTTCTGGTGTTCTTCAACACCAGAAAACAACACTTTTTCCAACCTTGCATCAGACCCTCCTGGATCTTGACGTTCGGCAGGTGTACAGCCTCCACGCCATTCATCTTTTCCTGTGGTCGCAAAAAGGAAAAAAGTCGCAAATGAAACTTTAAAAGGGTCTGTTTGGGGTCCAATTTCGAAGACGAAGGCATCTGGAAGTGTTTAGCTGCTCGGTTTTTGGACAGGAAAGTTGAAAATCACTAGAAATGTTTCTGGCGAACTTTATGGACTCAGTTTGATTGTGAAAGGCATTTTTTTCCCTGCACGGTACGCTAATCAGGCCCTTTACCCTACTACCAATTGGTAGTGGAGTAGGTTGCATGTAAAAAATGTCATGGTGGGCATGAAAATAATAGAAAGATTAGCAGCAAAACACGTAAAATGGATTTGATTGCAACCACATACAACTGCACACGTAAAAGTGAGGAGCACGTGGCGGCTTTTCCCGGCAGAGCCGCTGTTATCTGGAACCGACGAACCCGTCGAGATGCGGTGCCGTCCACCTGAGTACCTGAACTTTGCTCCCAGACCACCGTATTATTTCTCATACCCCGACTGTGGTGTTAATAACGATATAACAGAGCTTTGGTTTGAGCTGTTCAGCCGTCACATGGCCACGTGACCAATGCCGCGTCGGTGACGTAATCTTCATTCCAACATATCAAACAGTTGAACGATTCTGTAACCTCAGTCTCGTTTCAACGACCACAATGACTATGATCTCCCCACAATGAAATAAATGTCATCTCATTGTAGGGAATTTGAAACCTTAGAAGTTTCAAACATCCGCACAAAAAGCCAACTTAAAACAGCTTCAAACGAAGCAAACGTTCCAGGGAGGAGTTATACGTTTAATTATTGACGTGCATCTAATGCACTGGCCGGGAAGCGCCAAATCATGGCACGTCTCACCAGCCTCCGATGCTGAAACCTCAGCTAAAAAATTGCCGGCTTCATCATCACAAGTTGGGCGAAGGGTGGGAGGAACTGCCGTAAAATTGGTGATCGTAAGCCTTCATGAAACATGCATAACGACAGCCCTGGACTGAGTGGAGTAAATCCTCTACAAAAGCAAAACTGGTGACGTTTTGCTTTTATCGGACGCTGTCTACCATATACAACTTTAGGGAGCATCAGTGAATTACACAACGGCTGTCGACTGGAGAGGCTGGCGTTTCACCAATAACTCATGTCGAGAACCATTTCCAAACAGTTGCTACGGGGGGGATCTGACGAAAAATGTGGATGTTATTTATTGATGGCCAGAAGTAGTGCTGAAATGCTCCTCAGACTTAAAATATCAAAAACGATGGCTTTGCTAGAGAGGTTCGCAAGACGCATCCCTAATATTGGCTGTCCCCGTCCAGGGACGCATGTTTATAGGGGAAAAATAGCAGAAACAACGAGCAATGGGTTGAAATAAACGCATGGAAATGCAAATTTCCTTCACTGTATTCAAAACAGTCCCTAACGATTGCGGATACGTACGATCACTGTCACAGCGGACGGAGCCAACCCACCCGCTATCGAATATAAAGTCGAATATGCACCCAATTCTATTCATTTTTACCTCATGACATTGCAGTTTGATGCCATCTTGTTTCCTGGATTTGCAGAAGCTTCCCGATTCAAACACATGCTACAGACATGCGTTTCTCATTACTCGTGCATTTCGTATGGCACGCTGCAGCAGCGAAAGCCTGAAAAACAGAGTTTGCAAAGTGCCTGTCGGGTTCCATCCAAAAAGCATGGCAGTATACCATAAACGAAGACGCTCATTCTCCATGCTTTCGACATCGCTTTTTTGTTGATTAGTATTCAGTACAAACTTTAAAACGGCAAGGCTGCGAACATGAGCGAGCTAACGCAGCACCGATTTCATTATTTATACTTTTTTTTGGCTTTTGTGGGACGTTTTTAACCCACTTTCAGCTTCTCTGCTTTTCTCCCTTAACTAGGGCTGGTTTCGGCGCCGATATATTCGTCGTCTTGCGCTTCCTCCGCCCGAAGACTTCTTTAAACCGAAAAATGCAAGCAATAAGCAGAGGCAAGTGAACGAGCGAGAGCTTAGCCGCATACAAAAATCAGGAGCAGCATGGCGTTGCCAGATTCCGAATCGTCCATACCGCCAAACTGACATAGAAAATGCCGCCCATATCGCCAAACTGACGTAGAAAATACCGCCCATACCGCCAAACTGACATAGAAAATACCGCCCATACCGCCAAACTGACACAGAAAATCGCCAGGCCCATACCGCCAAACTGACATAGAAAATCGCCAGTTGCATCGCAACGTTGAACAGAAATCGCAAATTTCCCATTTGGCGCTATTTTTCCAGAGAAATATGTGCAATGTAAGGAGCATTGAATACGTTGAAAAAACCTCAAAGCGTTTGGCTATAGGACCGGATTTCGAGCTCCCCATTTTTTTAATGGTAAGCTCACAATGGATGGGTTGGTCAGTACTTCCCTGTGCGACAGAGGCTTCGCCGTCTTTTCTTTCCTCAAGTCGACCCAACCCCGTCTGTCCGTGATGCAGTAGTACGTCCTCTCTCTCTCTCTCTCTCTCTCTCTCTCTCTCTCTCTCTCTCTCTCTAGCACTCCCACCCAGTCGTGGAGCTATTGAACTGGTATCGGCCTGTATAAAGAGATGTCTCCATCGATGACATATATTCATACCAAATCCACAAATATTCCGATATTACTACCGAGCACTCCCAGTTCAAGTCTCTCCGCAGTGCTCCACGGTTCTCTTCTCACTGCACTGAGGCAGGCCATGCAGACAAACAGATTTACTTCTGCTTCCTTCAGCAACCGATTTTTTCCCGTTTGGCCTTGAATGCCAGTTTGGGCTGACCAGACACGCTGATGGACTTATTCTGTGCTTCTTCGCGGCCTGATGCTTCACAAGACTATCATGTTTTGGTTTAAGCTTTATTACACAGTCAACATTAAGGATCACCATGACTGTCTTGCTTTAGCCATTTGAACTTCTTCTCCATTTCTTGATAACATTTCCGCCGATTCCCAATATCCCTTCCTCTTCGACATGAAAGAGACCTACGAATCCTCCGATCCCCAAGCGCAAACCGATCGCAAAGCGCTAGTTTCTATGACTGCAGGCCTTTTCGTCATATGTAGCAGAAACTGTACCTCAGAGAGTAAGGAATACACTGCGTGATCACAAGCTCGTATCAGAAGCGCAGTCAACGGGGGACGAGGGACCCGGCCCCACTTAGGCCTGCAGTTTTTGCGAAAACCATTGCACATCGTCTTCCCGGCAGGCGGTTTTCGTATGATTTCAGTTCACCCTGAGCTCCGCCCCCCCCTCCCCTTAAGAAAATCCTGACTACGCCCCTGGCTCATATTGTAAAATTTGTTGACTGAGATTTTTTGCCTGGGTTTCCTAGCATGTTTGTATTTGAGCGTACTTCAGTGACTTTCTAAGCATTTGGCAAAATCGCCAATTCTACGTAATGTTATTGCCAATCGCCAGTCACGATATTCTCTCCACGAATTTCCCTAGTTTCCGTAAGTACTCCGAGAAAATCGCCAGTTTGGCGATTTTTCGCCAATGTTGGCAATGCGGGAACCGCATGAAAACCAATCTTACGAATCATAGGCAGCGGACTTTTACGGTCCATCCCCCAGCCCATGACGGGAATTAGTGTGTCGACAGCCGCGTCCTACGTCATCCCGACAGGTGCCTCATTTAAAGCCCCGACGCTGACCGACCATTCGCGACCGCTGCCCGGCAGCCGGCCGCACTGCGCATGCGCAGCCAGCCGGCGTCGCCCGGGGCGCCTCCCGAAGCGGAGCTGGCCGCATTTAGCGTCGGCCGGGCGGGGCTCGGGACGAGGCGCAGCCTCGGGCGACGGCGCGCGGACGTTGACCCCCCGTCGGCCGACTTCGAACGGTGCGGCGGCCACCCTGTGCCCCAGTGGCCACCCTGTGCGCGACCGGGCCGGAGCGATGTCCGGGATGAGAGATGTGTGTGGGGGGGGGGGGGAGCAGAATGACGACCTCGAGGGGAAGCGAGCGAACTCCGACGCTCGGGTGTGGCAGCGCGTCCCGAACTTAAATGCTACGGTTGGCGGCGGCCACTGGCAGCAGATAACGCCGGGGCTTCGAACGAACGACGCGACATCGAGCGACTCTGGAAAAAAATCACATTCCAAAAGGATGTATTTATTATCTGTACGTTTAATACACGTACAGTCTACTTATGGATATGACCATTCGCATGTGGCTAAGGCACCTAATTGAACAACGCTAGTCAGCAACCAATCAGACTGTCAGTTACGTCAACTGGACCACATCAAATACTCGTTGGAAGATTTGTCGGAAACGGCAAGCCAAGTGTCACAATGCTGTGGACTGTTTAAAAACACTTTTAATATTGGTTTTACGCAAAACCCGTGATAACGTATGTTTGGCCTCAGTAATAAAGCCATAAATTCTGTTCTAGATAAATGCAAGTAACACAAATGACATTTTTATCCACAATACTTCGCCTGAACGCGAGTACATGATTAATACTGAATTATCTGAAAAGCCGCACTCATCGATTTCCAGGGACTGTCTTG
The DNA here is from genome assembly GCA_030062745.1 of Capitulum mitella. NCBI lineage: Eukaryota > Metazoa > Arthropoda > Thecostraca > Pollicipedomorpha > Pollicipedidae > Capitulum > Capitulum mitella. The sequence goes on from CP099854.1 coordinate 13,736,470, forward strand.
CGTTAAGGCTATCGAGGCCCGTGAAATATACACATGTGACTTAAGGGGCCTTTTTACCTTAGGCAATACGGCATCCCTTTTTTAAATAATTTGCGGCCGAACGAGGACATACATAATAAGGCATTTATCATGGTTGCTTTAGCGGAAAAGGTTCCTGATCCAAACTCCTGTCTATTCTAACACGTCCTTCATCAAGTAACCTTTTGTTCAATGTTCTACCACTACGGCGGACCCTGTTCAGTTTCTCATTACTTTCATATGCTCGTATAAGCGGCTAACAATCAGCCCATTCGCCACAATTACGAGAACTGGGTGAAAAAGCAGGCCTTGAATATTACGATATTACCATGCCTACTGTATTTCTGCTACATTTCACAGCTAACAGCAATTTTCATTCCACCCTGGTAAGGCTTCGCTTGCCACTGGGGCCGCATACATCAAACAAACTCGCCAATATGGCGGCGTATCCGTCGTAAACGTCGCACAAAAGCAGCATCAGCCATAATCAGCCAACAGCTCTAATGACGACAAAGTCTGGCCAGTCACGAGGGAGTGGCGGCCCAGCCTGTAAACCGTGCAGGGATGGCGCGCATAAAATGTCCGGAGACGAGTTTCCCCCGTGGCTATGGAGCGTTTCTGTCCCCCCCCCCGCGGTGGGGAGGCCTCCGCCCCTGCTCAGGCCGGGGATTCGATCTGCGCGAGGGGAGCGTGTCGTCCTCACAAATGAATTCCTCCACACTGGCGATGCGCGGTTATTAATGACGGGGAGTGATAGGGAAATAGGGACAGTAAAGGAATAGAGAAACGGCGAGGAAGACAGAGAGAGGGGAGAGGGAGAGACAGGGAACAGGGAGGGAGAGAGAAAGAAAGAAAAAGAAGACGTGGGAGGGATGAAAATGGATTGATTGCTTCACCGAGTTTGTCGAAGGTAATTCGCGACCCAGTGCTTCGGTGAAGGGACAGTCGGAGAAGGCATATGCCATAACTTAAACACAATCCAGTAACCTTTGGGCGAGTTAGGCATTATCGAAAGCACTAAGGTAGCCCTGCTATGTTAAATCTCTCCAGTGGGTCGTTGGTAGTGTCTTTACAAGCAACCTAAAAAGACAAGAAGCTGATGAGTCTGCAATCCACGAGCGCCGGTGCCCCGGCCTGGAGGTCGGCTGTGCCCAGCTGGTGACCGACAGCCGGAGACTTCAGTGCGGGGTCAGCCAGTAGCCCATAACGCTGACGGGCCGGCCGAGCGTCGGAGTTTTTTCTGCGATGCGACGGTGCGTCGGGATGCTGGAGGGGCTGCGGACCGGGCAGCTCTGCGCACAGGAGCGCAGTGGCATCAGCCACCGCCATCCAATGCCTGGCAGGCTTTGAATTCCACCTTGGACATGTAGTGTGTCTCAAGGGGGGGGGGAGGCACGGCTCGAAGTGATTGTCGCAACGGAAAATTTCTGGGAACCGTGTTTGTTAGAATAAAGTCATAATCATAATACGTTTCTGTGTAGTAGTATTCACGGAACTCTTGTGGGAATACAATTATGGAACTGCATAAAGTCCATGCTCCGTAGATAGCATTAGTTTTTAATTTAAAATTATCATTTCCAAGCGCTTTCATATGCTTTGAAGAAAAGCATATCAGTCAGGCTGCACCTTTACAAGACATAACGAGGAAGACTAAAGGTGCCCTTTTTCAACCAAACATGAATTGCAGTCCTGCGAATTACGTGGCCTCCACAAGGGACGGCAGCCAGCCCAGCAGCAGCGCCATCAGTCGCGGCTGGACTCCACTGGAGGTCGGCACTGGGCCTTCGGCGCCCGCTCTGGCCGCTGAGTCCGCCACAGCTCAGTTAAGGTCAGCGCTGAGGCCGCCTGATCAGCAGAGCGGAGACAGTCGACCAGGGACGGGACGCGCCTCGTTGACCGCCGGCGATTACTGCACAAATTAATCAGTTATCAAATAATGCAATGCATAAAAAACGACTATAAAAATAACTAGCGGTGACGATTACTGTACGTCGTCGTCTCTGATTCCACACCGAAACACTACTATAAACGCATCAATTCAAAACATCAGCACTGTAGGTATCATTCATAACATACTGTGACTCAGTAGCTAAAAATGGTCAGTCAGCACAAGATTCGGTATGGTTAATTCACCACGAGCGACATTCAACGACGCCTACCAAATGATTCATTTCTATGAAATGAGATTATCTGGATACATGTCAGCCACTACAGTGGTTTAAAATGCCAAATAACGCAAAATAAGCCACAATCCGGTCTGTTGGTAGGGATGAGTGCTGCACTGCGCTGGAGATGAGAATGCGCAGTCCAAACTGTGAAGCGGAACCTTTGGTTCCGCAAAACATCGCAGCCTTATTCAGCACTGTTTCCACGGGTTGTAAACCTAGCTGATTTTGAAATGAACACGCATCTTGATACCAGATTTCGAATAGCTAGCCGTAAGGAATAACATGCCGTCGGCAATATGGTCAATGCTGCGGAAGTTTGATCGGTACAGTATGGACTCCTGTTTGACAATATGGGATTCCAGGAAAAGGCAGCATGCAGGTCATTTTGTGTGACACGCTAAGCTCCAGCGGTTAGCGTATTAGTCGGTTAACGCAGACACGTTTTCAGACATCACTGGCATGGAGCATCTGTACGGACCCTGCTGCCGGCAGGCCTGGAACACACTGAAATTTCAGGCGATCAGCCTCTATTTCTTCGAAAGGCCGACTTTGGAAATATTTTAATATTCTTAGATCGGCGTTTTCAGAACTATTTCACGAACTCCAGTATCGCATGACTCACGCTCTGGATTCGGCTTATGACACTGGGCTGGGGTGAGCTCCCATAAGGCGAATCTCAGAATCGTTATGGCTGGCTACTGAATACTGAGCAGCCTGAATCTCTGTCTGATACTGAAAAGCCGTCTCTGTCTGATAGTGAGTAGCCGTCTCTGTCTGATACTGAGCTCTGCCTGATATTGAGCAGCCGTCTCTGTCTGATACTGAGTGGCTGTCTCCGTGTGGTACTGAGTAGCCACCTCTGTCTGATACTGAGTAGCTGCCTGTCTGATACTAAGAAGCCGCCTCTGTCCGATACTGTGTAGCCGTCTCAGTCTGGTACTGAGAAGCTGTCTCTGTCTGGTACTAAGTAGCCGTCTCTGTCTGATACTGAGTCTCATCTGACCATCTGATACTGATCTGATACAAACTGATTATCAATAAGTCCTTCTATCAGCGGTGGCATCATGCTCGCTTTTATATTTGTATTTTCCGTATACTGCGTATGTCTGTTTTTATCATGCATGTTCATATCCGCATTTTATTGACGTGAGGCCCATATTAGCCACATGTACAGTGGATGGCTTTTTAATAAAGTATCCGTCTGACACTGATACTCTACGGGGGTCTGAGACTTATGACCCGTCGGCTGCTGCAGCGATATCTGATTGGTTTTCTGACGTGGCTTTACCCAGAATCGTCCGACGAAGTGCCTCAACGGACAGAGGACGGGGGACGAGACAGAGAGAGAGAGAGAGAGAGAGAGAGAGAGAGAGAGAGAGAGAGAGAGAGAGAGAGAGAGAGAGAGAATCATGTGGAATGCACACGTTGAAGCGAGGGTCCAAGCCTTTGCTGCGTGGGGAAATGTGTCCTCAGTTGGTGCACGATGGAGGGGCTACAAAGTTGTCTGACTAAACACATTTCGCATCTGCGATAACCAATGAAAATCCATCGCCACCGTGGTCGGCCGGTTCCGTCATCGCTGCACACGTCATCCACAACAACCCTGACCTCGCGAATAACATGACGTGTACAGGAGGAAGGGAGAGTAGCTGGCACGCGAGTCCTTGCCTCCTGCACCGCTGTCCTCTTGTTCTCTGCATCGAGCGAAACGGAGAAGAGTCATGCTTGCCCGTTCCACTCCAGTCATTCCCAGACTCCTCTCCTCCAATAAGCGTCACAACAGAGTACCTGGGAATGACACGGACTCCCCTCCACCCCCCAGGACCCGGATACCCGTCTCCCGGACTGTCCCGCGCTCCCCCGCCAGTCGGGGGGTGGAGCAGGGGGGAGAACAGGGGCGTCTACCTGCCAGCCGGCTGAATAAAAAGGCAAATAAATGGCGGTCACGGATCAAATACGTGCGTCCCCAGCCGCGCTGCCAGATTGCTGCGACAGCGGATGAGGGGGGGGGAGGAAGCTGACGAGGTGTCGACAGGGGGGGGGGGAGGCTGCAGTGCGCCGGAAATGTCTTTCGCGTGTCAGTCCAACATCCGATAACAGATTCGTTACAAGGTCGCAACGACATGCAACATACGTATGCTGAATGGGACTTTCCCGTTTCTAATGAACAACCAGCATCAGACTGTACCGTGCGACATCAAGAAATTCAACAAGGGTGTGCCATCCTGTTTCATGGGTTCAAATTAACACATGCATCAGCTACGGCGCACCAAATCAATGGGCCTCCTGTTTCTGCGTCCCATGTTTTAACCAGCTTACTGTAATGTGGAAACACCTGAGGCATAGAGAAGCCCGAAGACAGCACACAACAACACACCGCTGCGAGCAGCCACATCCAATTTACTGGCATCGCGCATGATCCAGCCCCCGTTTCCCGCCAGCGCCGCTGGTCCGGGGATAAAATGCGCTGCGGCGGGCAAACAGACGTGTTGCGTCAGCGAGCGCTGCAGGTCCCTGCACGTGCAGCAGGATGCACGGTGACCCCTTCCAGGAGGGAGGCCGGCGAGCAGACCAGATGTCTCCATCGCCGCGTGACCTCATGACGCCACGCTGTGACTCACATCCGGGAGGTGGGGGTGCAGCTTTTCAAACGGCAGGTAATCTAACGTGTTCAGAATAGCACTGACGAGAGAAGAGGCCAAGTTCTGCGCCTGCGGTTTGAATTCCAGTTCATCATGCAGTGTGACATCCGACGGCGACCGGTGGCTGGCGGTTCCCGCCACGGGCAACGCAAACGAAACGACAGTTTGTCAGAGTACCACCCTGGTGAGTCGAAATCCGCGGCCTAGGGAGCGCCGCCGCCCAGAAACTGATGACTCACCCCCGGCGACATCCAGCACAGCACGCCAAACCACAGCGCGCCTGACGAACAGCAAACGGCAGGAACGACCGACAGCGTATGAACTGGAGAGAAACTGGTAAGGGAGGGCGCGGGGACATGTTTTGGGGCAGTTTTTTCATGCAACGCCGTAAACCCGATGTCAAAAATGTGCCTCCCAACACCTACGGCATTCTTGCCGTAGGTGTTGGGAGGCACATTTTTAACGCTTTCGTTTTCAGTAGACATGTTGCTCTTGTCATGCTATCTAACGTGAAGCAAAACCGTGACCTTCAAAATTGGAGGAACTTTTGGACAGACGTTCAGAGTAGAAAGACGTCCTTCGTTTGTGGCAGTTGGCGAACAAAAGCGCTGATCCGTTAAGCTGAAAAACCCTTGTTACACTTTTCTCTGTATGTCTTTATGTAAAAAAGCGCAAAAATGCAGACTGTTTTGCTGTTCGCAACGGTACCTTAATGTTACTTGTAGCATATATGCATTGCTACTAATCATTTCTTTCCAAGCAGAGTACATTTTTTTAGGAGGGGGGGGGGGATCCTGCGACATCCACAGATATTTGGTGGTGTCTGATAGCTCCGACATATCTCCGACAGTGTGACGTCCGGGTCGGCTCAGACATCTCCGCCAGATGCCCGCAGGCGGGTGCGCCCGTCCGCCGCTCGGGCGACTGTGCGAGGGCCGCTGGCCAGGTCAGGAAACGGCAGCCACAGCGCCGGAAACAGCCACATCCTCCGCCGTGACCCCTTTCCCAGGCGTTCAGCGGCGCAGCGAGGTCGGGCTCCGAACTCGGCTCGGAGCCTGTAGAGGCCGCGTCCACCGGGGCTGCAGCAGTCGGCGTCACACTGTGGCGCTCGGCCGGCCACAGTTTAACGCTCCGGGGTCACGGCGTGACGCCTGGCAGGCCAGTGTGACGCTTGGTGGGCCGCAGGGTGACGCGCGGGGAGTCACAGTGTTACGCAATAGTTTTGCTTTACACATAGCGCGTGGTGGTGGTGTTACACATATCGATCGTTTTGACGAATTAACATTCTGCTGTAAAGAGCGTCTTCGAAGAACTTCGAAGGCCGAAAAAGATGCCAGGCTTTCCGCTCGCCAGGCGACGCGTCATTTGTGATGCAAAAGAATGCAAAAGAATTTCGCACATGCAAAAGAATCTCGCACCGAAGTGACTCCGCACCATAAACTACGATGTGCAAGTCTACTGGACAGTCGTGTGTGTCAGCTCCATTGCTTGCGGCGTCACATACAGTTGTTGCTGCGTCAGAATTCCAGCGATATGCAATGTACATTATCGTTTGACAGGAAAAGCAAATTCACATCTAAGTTCAGCTCCAGCAAACCAACGAACTCAGCGACTGCTCAGGAATGAGGATAGCCAGTAGGGCATATCATCAGAAAAACGACTTGGCAAGAATGAAAAAATGGCGCAAGTGGCCAACAATTCAGGTAATGTCGAAAAATCCCCGAGAAAACAGCGTTTACTGATGCCGCCAGGACACGGACGGGGTTCCCCGTTCATACCTTCCGGCGCGGCAGTCTCAAAGCACCATGCAACGGCGTCCAGGTGAGCTAACACCAGGCTGTGGGCGAAGGCCGGGCGGAGGCGGCCGTGCATCGGGAATAATGCTTGTGAGCCTTTTACTTCGTCATTCACACGTGACTAGGAAAGTCTGGCGTAAAGACTGCACGTGCTCAGTTTTCAGGGGGTTAGTCGGATTTCATCAACAGCTACGGCGCCACCAAAGTTGAAGACTACGGCGTTCAGTAAACGAGGAGACAACCTGGAAATCGAGAATGGTCAAGGTGCTGAAACTTGAAATTGTTGGGACGATCACAGTAACATCTTGGCAACCGACAAAGCAGGTGCATTTTTAACACGTGGACTGATCTTCAGACGAAAATCCTTCTAGCTACAGAATGACGGCAAAGGTTTGCGATGCTGAGGGCAGGCACAGATGAAGCCATGGCAATTTTCTGTCCGACGACGGCTGCTGAGGCTTCAATGGCCACATTTACGGCTCGCTCCACTGCCTGCATGTGGACCGGATAATTCTGGAACTCCACCAGAAAGTGAGAGATGCCCCCGATGTCCTTGTCGGAGACGCTTGCCAGCAGAGGCGGCTGCGTCCCGAGTTCAAACTCTCAGTTAATCAGACTCCCAGCGAACCGTGCGTGTGGTCAGTGAAGCCTCGGCAGCTCGTCGTCGGACACAAAATTATCAGGTTTTATATGCGCCAGCCATCCGCATCGCAAAACTATGCCGTCGTTCTGTAGTAAGAAGAATAGTCGTCTTTAAAGATGAGTCCAGCTGCTGAAAATGCACCTACTCTGTCTAAAGCCCGATGCCCGGCATACCATCTGCAACACCTAGGAACAATGCCGAAAGTCACTGATCGTCTTAAAAACTGAGCTACAGCACCATGACCGTTCTCGATTTCCAACTCTTTTACTCATTTACCTTACGCCGTAGTCTGGAACGTTCGTGGCGCCGCAGTTTTTGATGTTTTCAGATGGTCTCCCTGAAAACTGCAAACGTGAAATCCACACCCAAGAACACCCTATTCACGTAGACAATAGTTACATAAAATGCTCACAAGTGTTACTTGCCAATATCACTAGCCGCGCCCGGCCGACGCTTGGGGCCTAGTGTTAGCTCAGCGGGCCGCCGCTGTGTGGCGCATGGAGACTGCAACGCCGGGAGTTACGATCGGGAACCCTTTCTTGGCCTGGCGGCACAAAAAAACGTAATTTTTGTCTTTCTTTCGCCACTTTATTAAGATTTAGGCACGTGTGCCACTTTTTTCGTCCTCCACTTCACATTCGCAAAGAAATTATCATCACGATACGCCCTTCAACGCCAGGCTCCATGCCATAAGCATAAATTCAAGCTTATGGAGAGATCCGTACAGAATGTTAAAGCAAAACAAAGACCGTCTTGTTACTCGCATATATACGCCAAACATGCTCAGTTCAGATGTCCGTTCCTGGGAAGACGTTTGCGTACACCATTTCAGCCAGTGACGATCGCTCAGCTAACGCGACCACAGCCCACCTTTCTCTGTTCAAAACTGATCTGAACCCCCGTGCTCAGCACACACAGTAATATGACACCACAAAGCCCCTGTGTATTTGTACTTGTGGAAGTGGTCAAGCCCACGCAGGGTGAAGAATGATTTTACACTTACGCGCGACTAGCTTCGCTGTGGAACGTCCGCATGAAGAAACATATCCATGAACACAATGAGACCACATAGCAGCAGTGGCAACAAGGAAGACGGACCGTACCGCAATGGAATTACAGCTGGCACGCCTACATCGATATGCTTCAGCCAATGCGTTTCTTCATGGTAAAAGCTACGGCTTAATTAATTTAATTTAATCTTATCATTACAACGGCAGATCCATAAACACGTGAGTACGCACTGCGCTGAGTCCATTTAATTTGTACTTGCTTACATTCCGCTTTAGAAACTCGCCACTGCTTTCTCTCGACGTTCGAGTTCGTTTCCGCTGGCGGCGGCGGCGGCGGACTAGTTCCCCATCCTGCCGCTGGGCATGGAGGGCGCCACTGTCTGGGGCATCCCAGCGTAATCACCCAGTCAACGTCGGACCGGCGAGGGCCTGCGTTATTGGGCAAACAGTGGCGGCACCACCGAGTCACTCCTTTCAAACCAGCAGCAGGAGAATGGCACGCCTGGCGGCGCACACGCTCCGAATGATCCCCGCACGTCATTTCCACTCGGTCGGATGATCTGACTGCTGTATCCGGCGGACGCGTAGTGGCCGATAGGGAAGCAGAGTGGTCGGTGCACAACTCCCGGTGTGAAGCAGAGTCAGGAGTGTTCCGTTCTCAGGGAGAACACCGCTCAGGCCTGGCTCAGTACGGCTAACTTCCGATCAGTCTCGCCGATTCCGCTCGTTTGTCATCTGTTCTCGGCTCGGTTCTCGTCCTCACTGCTGGGTTCTTGTCCTCATTCGTCACCTTGGACGGGCCCAGAATTCACTTTTCGATCGAATGCACTGAGACCACCCCCCATCACGTCCTCGTTCTGGAGCAGCCAGGACCACACCAAATATAAAAGCTTGTCAAAACCAACTTCACTCGCAACTACGAGAACGCACCCTGCCGCCAGCTGCGTCAACCATTATTTCGACGACGTCCCGACAGATGTCGTCAAAAACCGTCGCCCCATAGCTTGACTGCGCCTACCCGTCGTCGGCCTGCTCGCCGGCGGGTGGCACCACCATCAGGCTGACCGAGAGCAGAAGAGGGTAGGTGGCCGCTTCCTGCAGAGTCATGACCCGCACCTCCTGACCGCGCGCCAACTGAACAGCCGTCAGGGGCGTGGTCTGCACGTGTCGCACCGTCCTCTGCTCGTCCAGACTAACGGCCCGCACCCTGCCGGTGACGCAGCACAACAAATCAGTCCGGTCCGTGCCCTGTCAACAGATCAGCCCGGTCTGTAACCTGTCAACACATCAGCCCGGTCTGTACCCTGTCAACAGATCAGCCCGGTCTGTACCCTGTCAACAGATCAGCCCGGTCTATACCCTGTCAACAGATCAGCCCGGTCTGTACCCTGTCAACAGATCAGCCCGGTCTATACCCTGTCAACAGATCAGCCTGATCTGTACCCTGCCGGCCACACAGCACAACACCGCCAACAGTGCCACAATGACGTCACAGAATGTGCCAGAAACCCGTGGCAGATATACGGCAGGTTCGCGACGAAATTGTCACACAATCAGGCTCACACAATGACTAGAACGGTGCCAAACCGGCTGGAAGACGGCCGGACACGTCAAATACTTCACTCAGCACGCTTCAAAGGCACAATGCGGCACGGCTGACTGACTGATCGGTGTGTGAACGTAAACCAGGACCTCACACAGACCGCGAACAAAATAACCACTGCAAACCATAGGAATAGGACAATACGTCGGACCAGCTGTCCACAGACAGTGACTGTTTATCACTGCTGCTGCCAGTTCCACACAGTGCTGCTGTTGCCGCTGCCGCCGCAGCAGCAGAGCCGTCCAGTTACTGACCGGTACACGACGTCTCGGCTGGCGGCGTGACTGATTAACATGGGCAGCTCCTGCCGGACGTTCCTCCGCAGGGAGATGTAACGCCGACTGTGAACCATCACCTGGAGACAGGAGTGAGACGGTGAACCATCACCTGGGGATAGGGGCGCGACTGTGAACCAACACCTGGGGAGGGAGAGCGAGACTTGAACTATCGCCTGGGGATGGAGGGTGAGATAGTGAACCACCATTTAGGAGGGACTGTGAGCCACTGCCTGGGGAGGATGGGAACAATGAACGATGTGAACAAATGAACAACACTGTGAACAATCACGGAGGGGGGGGGGAGGCAGGCTAGACTGTGACCATCACCTTGCGTTGGAGCGAGACTGTAAACCATCACTAAGGGATGACTACTAGCCATCACCTGGGGGAGAAACGATGCGCCTCGAGAGCAGAGGACAACGACAGTGAAACATCGTGAAACAGTGAAACGTCGCCAACACAAACTGACTGATCGCAGGGCTCTATCTGTGTCCACAAGACAGAAGAGTTTTTGGACAGGACAGACAAGCCTGCGCCAAAACCCACGTTTGAAGCCAGGCATGCCGGCTCTACCCCGAACCGTGGCAAAATCCGGTACCGTGTTCAGTGAGTTTCGACGCGTATCTCACTGTTACTGATTCACGCGGGCAGCGACGGCGGAAAAGGGGGGGGGGGGCAGGAGGGGCGGCCGCCCCCCCAGCCGTCAGACTGGGGGGCAAAACTATGTTTTTGCCCCTCCAGAAATTTTGGTCGCTGCACCAAGCAAAATCGTAAAAAATCACCCTCACGCTATTAAGCAAAAGAAAAAATCGATGTACGAACCGGAAGAAAACGTACTCCGAATATACAAGAAGGCTTTGTGCTATGAAGAGGCCCGTGGCTTGAATAAGCGTTTAGGGGTCCCTGCTAGCTTGTAGGGCAATTCACGGCTTGTTTGAGGAGGGCCCCCCCCCCCTGTAGATCCATAAAGGACCCCTGCCAGCCTCTGAAGGAACCTCCTTTCGGTCTGGCAAAAGCACCCTGCCCCTGCCTCCAAAGGTCGACAGGGGCCCATTACAGACAGATAGGGTGCCCTCTACAGACAGGCAATGACCCCCCTGGCCAACAGGTGCGCCTAAACGATCATTCAGGAGCCCCTGCTTTCCTGTAAAGATGCTCCTGCCGACCTGTAACAGGCACCCGCCAGGTCGGCAGGGACGTCTTTACAGGTGAGCATGGGCCCGTTTATATTTCAGCGAGGCACCTTTAAAAACCGACAGTAATTTTCACCACATGAGGCCCCACTGATTACGAGGGCCAGGAGCGGATCCAAAGGGGGAGCAATTGGGGTGGCCATCCCCTCCCCCTGAGGGCTGAGAAGGACCCTGTCAGACTTAGGAGTGCCGAAGGGGCCCCGTATGAGCTTCACGGGATCTCTATAAAAACCTGACGGGCTCTTGATGCAATCAGAGAAGCCTCCTGGAGGGCTAGATGACATCTGAGACGCATAGTGGGCCCCTGAAGCTCCCAAAGGGCCTCTGAGACCACAACAGGGTCCCAACACGGCAGACTGTTTTCGAGACCGCCAGATGGCTCATAGGGCGTCTGAGACGGTCAAGATGAGAAATGAGTCCCTAGAGGGCCCCTGTGAGTGAAAAGCTGAAGGTTCTTGATGTAGTCCGAGGGCCTCCGGGAGGGTTGATGAGACAATGACACGGTAAGATGGCCCCTAAGATAGAAAGAAGGGTCCTTAAAACTTTTCGAGGGCCCCTGGCACTGCAACGGACCCCAACACCGCAAAGAGCCCATGAGACCGCTAACATTGCCACAGAGGCACCTGAGACGGAAAGAACTTTAGATGGTCCCTGGCACGGCATAAGGAGACCCTGGCCAGCCAGAAGGGCCCTGAACGGGGATTCGTCGGTAACCTATTCAGTCTCGAGAGCGGCCACTAATGGTCTACATTGGCGTTTTTGAAACCTTGAGGGTTCTTGATGCTGTCAGGGGCCCCCGGGAAGGTCAGGTGGTTTCTGGGACGGCAAGATGGGCCTGTACACCACAGATGACCCCTGAGACCTCCAAAAAGGTCGCCGAACCCCTGTGAGACAATGACGATAAGAGTGCCCCTGAGACGGTATTTGGGCTTTATGGGGGCGCTGGACGGCCAGAGGGTCCCCGAGTGTAATAAGCGGGCTCCTGGCACGGGCAAGACCCCCTGAGACTGCCAGCGAGGCCCATGAAGCGCCAACAAAACGGCTAGAGTTGTTTCGGGTAGAGGGGCCCTAAACGACTACGAGATATACCTCGTGTAACAAAGGAAGACCCCTGATACATCCATAGGGACCGCCGGGGACGTTCAGAGGGTCTATGACACTGCACAGGGGCCCTGAAATTGCCAAAAGGTCTTTTGTAACTGCCAGAGGGCCCATGAGATGGCAAAAATGCTTCCTCGAAACGATGAGAGGGGTATCAAAGACCGCAGGGGGTCCACTGAGACTGCTAGAGAGGGACCTTTGATACTGCTAACTAGAAGCCTCTAGTGATAGGGCCACTGAGACGACCAGAGGGGCCCCTGAAACTAATAAATCTTGAGACGCCCAGACTGCTCGTGAAACGGCCAAAGGACTTCGACGATCGCAGGAGGCGCCCCTGTCAGCAGAGAGAGACTTACACAGGGCCCTTTTTAGTGCTTGAGGGGCTCCTTGAAGGGATCCGAGATGGTTTAAGCGTTCCTGAAACTGCCAGATGGGTCCCTGTGACTGTCCGAGGTGCTGCTGAAACTGCCAAAGGAGCGTCTGAGACGTCCGGCGGGACACGTGACACTATCAAAGGAACCTGAGACCACTAGAGGGTCGTGGCACGGCATGAGGCCCGAGACCACCAAAAGTGCCCCTGTAACTGAAAGAGGGAACCTAAACTAAGGTGACCTAAACTAAACTAAACTAAACTAAACTAACCTAAACTGAAAAAAAATCTCAGAAGCTACGGGATTTGGGGGAGGGGGATAGACGGGCTCCTGGACCAGATACAGACACGACATTTCAAATGAAGGGAGTGACGGAGCCGCCTAAAATCTCGCTCTTTTTGTCATATTCCGGTCACTTTGTTCGGAAACAAAACGCAGAATTTTCTGAAATAAGATGACGCGTTTGAATTTATTCGGTTATTTCATATCGTAAAAAGCAGAATTACATCATTTTCCACATCTGAAGGGCAAAAAATGGGGGCCCCGCGCTGACCATTTGCCTCCACCCCCTCCCCCGCCTTAGCAAAATCCTGGATCCGCCCTTGGCGAGGGCTCCCACTGATTTCGAGGGTCCCCTTGATCCGATTTGCCCTCCCCCTGGGAGGAATCCTGGCTGCGTCCCTGGTCCATTATGTCAGAGATTTGGTGCTGGCATTGTTACACTATGTGTGTGTGGGGGACAGGCAAAGCTGCTTTGGCAAGTGCTTGAGATAATGATTTCGTTCTCGTGTGATAGTCTGTGAGAGCTTTGTTACTAAGCGTCGAGTTACAATTTAATGTTGTGGGAAGAAACTGCCTTTCATCCGTTTCCAAATCTATTTTATAATGATGTTAAATTCGTAATGTAAACGCAAACATAATAGCAAACAGAAGTTTGCATCATTCGCCATTATGTAGATGGATGCCCAAAAACAAAAACCGGAAAAATGGCAATGGGTAGAGACCTGAACAGAAAAATCCACGCATTTTTAGAACACAAGTGTGCACTAGCGCCAAACCTGGGAAAAAGGTTTGCTTATTTAAAGAAAAACTGGGCGATAGCAAAAAGAACGAAATTCAGCTATTTTTTGGGGGGGGGGGGAAAAGAAAAAAAAAAAGGGGGGGGGGGGAAAAAAAAAGGGGCCCCCCCCCCAAAAAAAAAAAAAAGCCCCCCCCCCCGCACGCGGGTACGGTGGCTGACAAACGAGACCAACGCGGTAGCGATTCATGACAAGGCCCACCTGTCACTGACCTGAAGGGACACATACGATCAGACATGTGCCCGGATCCCGACGGAACGCAGGTTATTTTCATGTCGTATGCGACTCCTCGTTGACCTGAACGGGTCACTGCGTCATCTCGGAAACGTCGTGCCCCTCTGGAGCCAAGCGGTGCCCAGGTGACGCAACACTTGCCCTGGTCGGCGTAGAATCCGACGCAAAACGAGGACAGTCTGCATTCCATCGGGATCCCAGCACATGTCTGCATACGAAGAACTTCCAAACGAGACAAACGAGGCGCAATCACGCCCAACAGAGCCACCCCACTCTCCGCACCCCGCTCCTGTTCATACACAGACGCGCCCACACCTGTCGACGAACAGTGTACAACATATCTCCCATCCCCTCCAACAAACGTCACGAGCGAGTGCGACCAGAGCCTCGGCCGACAGCACCCGTTCTAAACGAGGGAATAAACAGCCACAATGGATAACAGCTTGGAGCTGGGCCGGCTGTGTCGGACCAGGTCACGCCCTTAGTCCCGAGGGCCCCACCAGGTCACGGCCGCGTGACTGGCATGTTCATGACGTGAACAACAGAGTACTATTTATACAGGTGCACAGGATCGGTACCAGGTCGACGCCGAAGTTGAAGCCGGTCCAGCGCCAGGTGCACTTGTGCCGGTCGGACAGTGTCCGGCCACAGCGCAGGGCGCGCGCGTCGAACTGGGCCTCGGTGACGTCACGGCTCCAGCCGGGCTCAATCAGCGCCTGGTCGAGCCGCAGCAGAGTCTGCCACTGCCGGCGGTACAGGCTGGCGACGAACACGGCCAACACGTCATCAACCGGACTCGTCAGACATCACAACGCGTCACACATCACACTTCTTCACATACCAGATTACATCAGACACTACACCACGTTGGACGTCAGACCACGCCAGACACCAAACCACGTCGGACACTAGATCACGTTAGACGTCAGACCACGTCAGACACAATGTCAGACCACGTCAAGCAACAGGACACGTCAGACGTCAGACCACGTCAGACACCGGACCGCGTCAGACACCAGATCACATCAGATGCCAGACCACGTCAGACACCACACAACGTCAGACCACGTCAGACAACAGGCCACGTCAGACATCAGACCACGTCAGACAACGGACCGCGTCAGACACCAGATCACGTCAGATGCCAGACCACGTCAGACACCACACAACGTCAGACCACGTCAGGCAACAGACCACGTCAGATATTAGACCACGTCAGACAACGGTCCATGTCAGACACCAGATCACGTCAGATGCCAGACCACGTCAGACACCACACAACGTCAGACCACGTCAGACAACAGGCCACGTCAGACATCAGACCACGTCAGACACCGACAGATCGGGTAAACACGGCCGACTGTCGGCAAACAGAGATCCGCATGTTTCATTTATACGGTAAGTGGCCTGTATTCTCACAATGACCACATAACATTGCTGACAACGGAATGCAAACAAATGCCGACGAACTCGTAGCGTCGTCGCCAAACGTTCGTCCCGTCCAAAGCAACACATCGGATTCTGCACGACGCACGCTGTGTGACACTTAGAGACACGTACGTGATGCGGCCTTCTTGACGCTGTCCTGCGTGTGAGACATGTGTTTCCGTTTCCATTAGCAGCACATCGCACTTACCGTAATCAGCGTGCCATTCATTCTCTGTTCGATCCACCACTGCCACTCCGACTTTGTGGCGTTCCTTTGTCTTTCCGCCCCTACACCAAGTCTCTCTCGTAATACGCTAAACTCTGGACCCAGCTTACTGTCCATCTTTGAACTTTTCTCATCATGCCTCCGAGCCTAGTCTGTCTTGCTATCCAACTCTAGGCAATATCTTCCTCTACTACACAACTCCGGGGCCGTCTGACCCGGCTATCCAGCTATCTGACTCGGCTGTCAAGCTGTCAATGTATCTCACACCGATGCCCAGCTGTGGGTCACTCTCACCCTGCCGTCCAGCTCTGCGGGACTATGTTGTCGGCGTTCAGCACGTCAAAGTCGAGCGGGTGCATCACCAGGTGAGGGAAGCGTAGCGCGCGGAACGGAGCGGCCAGCGCCGCCGCCTCCTCCGACTCCAGCAGAGGCTCCTCAGCTGAGCGTGGTGGACAGGGGTACGGCACGGTCACCATCAGGCGTTGAAACATACGAAGGCACAAGCAAGACATGTCGGTTCAATCGGTGTAATATAAACGGCATAATCGATAAAAAACACCAAAGACATGACCCACAAACGCCGTTCAACGTCCAATCAACCTCCATTCAACATGTTCTTCAGTATCTCCCAAAGCTCTTGTTTACAAATCAGTTCTCTAAGGTAACTGTATGCTATTCATGACAGGCATGGAACAGTGACATAATTTGAATTCTCAAGCAATGGAATAACAAATATTAACATAACATATTCAACACGAATTTCTCGAACATCCACGGCGTAACAATTGCCTCCTAACCAAAAACCCATTCCAGTTCTACGAGACACGGCCGGTACACTATCCCTGCAGACACACTATTCAGCCGAACCTGACCTCCCCGCTCCCGGGCGCGCGGCCGTGGGAGGACGCCGAACACACCTGCGCGCTGTTGGAAGAACTTGTGCGCGGCTATACCGGCGGCGGCGCCGCTGCCCTGCCAGTCGGGACACAGCCGCAGGAACAGCCACACCTTCAGTGTCACGTACAGCGAAAACTCCGTCTGGTGGACCAGCAGCGACGGGGAGCCGACCAGAGACGCCAGCACCGACGGACTGGCGGCAGACGAACAGTCCGGAGCTCAGCTCAGCACCAGCAGACGCCAGAGACATCAGATGCATCAGCACCGACGGACTGACGGCAGACGAACAGTCCGGAGCTCAGCTCAGCACCAGCAGACACCAGAGACATCAGAGACATCAGCACCGACGGACTGACGGCAGACGAACAGTCAGGAGCTCAGCTCAGCACCAGCAGACACCAGAGACACCAGAGGCATCAGCACCGACGGACTGACGGCAGACGAACAGTCCAGAGCTCAGCTCAGCACCAGCAGACACCAGAGACATCAGAGACACCAGCACCAACGGACTGACGGCAGACGAACAGTCCGGAGCTCAGCTCAGCACCAGCAGACACCAGAGACATCAGAGACGCCAGCACCAACGGACTGACGGCAGACGAACAGTCCGGAGCTCAGCTCAGCACCAGCAGACACCAGAGACATCAGAGGAGCCAGCACAGACGGACTGACGGCAGACGAACAGTCCAGAGCTCAGCTCAGCACCAGCAGACACCAGAGACATCAGAGACATCAGCACCGACGGACTGACGGCAGACGAACAGTCCAGAGCTCAGCTCAGCATCAGCAGAGACTCCTGCAAGGCCGGATTGACGGCAGATGGAACAGTCAGGCCTCAGCTCAGCACCTCAACAGCACCAGCAGACACCCGAGGCGCCACCATAATGGGCGCAGGGCGATAACCACTGAACACTACAGACAAAAACAGTGATAATGACACTGAGTCTCAGAGCGCTCTGGTTCGACGAAAAGGTGGAAAAGAGGCGCAACATCGAAAAACGGACGGCAATGTCAGGTATGGGAGCGATCATCACACAACGCTGAGAAATAATCTCGCGGGTGTCCCCTACAATTTCACACAAACTCCGACATTCATCATTTCTTACTGAACTCAATCCAGTCATACCTTTATATCTCAGCTTCGATCCCACCGCGGCCGACTTCACGGAAAATATTCTGCACGTGCTGAAGCATTTCGCGCAAAATGCAGATGTCCATCTCCTCGAGCCTGTCGCCAATCCTGTTTCCCACCGGCTTCTTGGATGGTTCTATGCGGGTTTCCTCATACATTTTTTTTTGTTTGTTCCAGAATGCTCCTATCCGACTAAATCCCCGGTTTCAAACGAAAGGTCAAACGCTACCTGCGCCAAGTCTAGTCATACCTATTGTACTTTTACCTATTGTATCTTTACTTCATTGCTTGATTTGCCTTGTGTACATGCATTCGTGTATGCTGTTTTTTTTACGCAAGTTATCCATTCAGTTTTGCCGTGTTCCATCTAATCAAGACTCTGCCTCGTGAACAGCCGTGTTGTAATGGATGAGCCGCAAGTTGCAATACAATACAATACATGTTTGGAGAGCTGTCATCCTCCTGAACACAGGGACCCCTACAGTATCCAGATATGACGTCATGTGACGATGGTAGTGGCAGGTGGCTGCGTCGGGCGTAAAGAATATGTCTTTCTCAGGGCCCAGCTGGTCCAGCAAAGGCTTACGGTGTCGTCTGATGACCCTCGTCAGGAATTTTTGGCGATCCATGCATAGGTTTTCCATTATCAGGGGTGAGGCGATGCCGGGGAGGGTTGTGATGACTATGATCTTATGAGCGATAACAGTTTTTTCCTTCCCGTGTACGTGACTTCAGACGCACTGTTGAACTTGCCAGTGGTGCAAAATCCTCGGTTCCTGGAGAACTCAGCCAGAAACTCCGAAGCATTCCTGGTCGTCCACAACGACACCATACTCATACCCTGAGATGAACGGCTCGCGATAAAACCTCTGGCTCCTCTGCTTTCTGTTGTTGTCAGCTGGTGTTTCAGGCCGTGCCGACTACACAGGTTATTTCGTGCCCATCCAGTTCCTTTGCTGAACCCTCTACTCGTGCTCCAGTACTTGCAAGCGTTCCTTCTCCCACTTTTGGTGACACAGATGACATTTGTTTTCGATGCTCCGTGGAATGCGACTCTTAGACACACAGCCAGCTCGCCCCGAGAGGGCCACCGCACTGTTCAGTTTCGGCGTGATCTGAAGCCAGCTGGACATCGCTTTTGTCGGCTATCTTCTATTTTCCGTCCTTCATTCCAGAGATTTGTCACTGTCCACGCTTCCCGTGACCCTGATTGTGGTGGATTTCGATGTTCGCTCCAGCAGAAAGTGACAGCGTGGCGGTTTCGTCTACTTCCTTGCATGCTTTGTAAAATCGTGCGATGGTTTTCAAACCCTTTACCCTGTGACGTCCTCGTATGGCAAATGAAATCCAAGCCTTGTGCTCAACTTAGAGCTTTTCTGACAGAAAATTGTTCTAGCTTTCTGCTGGTGCTACCTTCCGAATTTGTTTATAAATAAATGTCTTACAAGGCACCCTTTAGAAGCAATAAAGATTGTGTCAGATTTTCGGGGACACCCGTTAGGAACAAGGTATGATAATAATTATCACATCAAGCTCAGGAACAAAATGTGATTAGCCAAGGGAGCACTTATCACACAACGATCAAGAACAATGTGCGAACACACAATCGGCATTACAATAGTACGCAGTGTCGGTCCCTGACAAAAGATATCAATAACACACAGAAAGGCACGATTGCAACAGCTGCTGTCCGGTGATGCAGTGCTTACATAAAACACGCTTTGCCAAATCGCCCTCCACATCAACGGAGCACAAAGCAGCGTCGCTGGCCGGTGCTCCAATCCAAGCTTCCTGCCGGAGTTTCAGACGCTCCTTCTGTTTCCTTCTGTCTTTCCTACATCGCAATCACTGCTGAAACAACTTAGCGCTCGGCTTCGGATGACGGGTCCCATCTGAGCTGACACAGTACGGCTGACGGGTCCCACCTGAGCTGACACAGTACAGCTGACGGGTCCCACCTGAGCTGACACAGCACAGCTGACGGGTCTCACCTGAGCTGACACAGTACAGCTGACGGGTCTCACCTGAGCTGACACAGTACAGCTGACGGGTCCCACCTGAGCTGACACAGTACAGCTGACGGGTCTCACCTGAGCTGACACAGTACAGCTGGCGGGTCCCACCTGAGCTGACACAGCACAGCTGACGGGTCTCACCTGAGTTGACACAGTACAGCTGACGGGTCCCACCTGAGCTGACTCAGTACAGCTGACGGGTCCCACCTGAGCTGACACAGTACAGCTGACGGGTCTCACCTGAGCTGACACAGTACAGCTGACGGGTCCCACCTGAGCTGACACAGTACAGCTGACGGGTCTCACCTGAGCTGACACAGTACAGCTGGCGGGTCCCACCTGAGCTGACACAGCACAGCTGACGGGTCCCACCTGAGCTGACTCAGTACGACTGAGGGGGCCCGTCTGAGCTGACACAGCACAGCTGACAGGTCCCACCTGAGCTGACACAGCACAGCTCACAGCTCACGGGTGCTGTGCTGACTGCTGTGCTGCCACCTGAGCTGACGCAGTACAGCTGACGGGTCCCACCTGAGCTGACACAGTACAGCTGTCGGGTCCCACCTGAGCTGCCGCAGTACGGCCGGGTGCTCATTGACGTGGGTCATCAGGTTGTTCTCGAGCCACTGCTGACAGCAGAGCTGCACTGGACGCAGGCTGTAGGCGGTGGAGGCCTCCAGAAACGCGATGGCTGTCTGCAGGCGACAGGGGCAAAACCAATTGTCCGGCCATCAACGCCCACCACTGTACAGGGTCACAACGTGTTGGGCGTATTCAACACGTACTGCGAGTACTGCAGCACACGTGTCCACTGAGATCTCTGATTCCGTTCAACCTGTATAATGAAAAATCGGCGTAGGCAGCAGGCTGGGTCACCGCCACACAGCACCAACGTTCGCAACGCACCAGAATGAAAACAATAGCAGACACAATATCGAATATGGCTTCAAAACGCACATTTGCAAATTTCCGAACGGTTTAAAACATTATAAGATACGACACGTGAAAGATGAAACAGCGAGATATATATATATATATATATATATATATATATATATATATATATATGTATGTATGTACGTATACATATATGTTTACCACTGTCACATGGAAGTTGAAAGTCGCTTGCTTGGCGCTGCAGTCTCCGTTGCTGTCTGTGCGGGCGGCCGGCAGCTAGCACCAGGCACGGGTCGGCTCGGGTTCCCGTATGAAGCCGCCGGGATCCAGTTATTGGGTTTTGGAGTATTATTTGACATGGACTGGGCTAGCACTCGGGGAGCGCGACCTTGACTGTTTGATGGACTGGCTGGCAGGCCAGGAACACAGTTTCTGAAACAATGAAACCGTGCTTGTAGACTGCCAGCCATGTCGTGAAATAATCAAGACCGCGCTCCTTCCGTGTGAAATATGCAAGACCGCGCTCCCAGTCCGTGCCAACTAATACTCCAGAACCCCAAAACATAGATCCTGACAGCTTTATATGGGAACCCGGGCTGACCTGTGTCTGCGTGCCTGGTGCTAGCTGCTGGCCGCCCGTACAGACAGTACTGGAGACTGCAACGCCAAGTAAGCAACATGCAACCACCGTGTGACAGTGCTAAACGCCGATCACAATGGACGAAACTTTGCGCAAGCCATTTTCTCCAACAGTGCAACAAACGCATGAAAAAGCGCTTTTGAAAAATTTCAAAATAGTCTGAGGTGATAAATATATATCTTTATATATACATGCACACATACACAAAAGTTTAATGCTATCAGTAATGAGCATGGGCCAATGCTGTCTCCAGGTTTCAGGCATCTTCCAATTTCACAGCAGCAAATCGTTCGGATCAAATAAAGCAACAAATCTGGCCATCCGGCGACCAGCCACCAGCGATGGATATTCGTAACGGAGCTCTTCACCTGGACGTTGATGCAGGAGCGCATCACCTCTCCACATTGGGCCAGCAGGCCGTCCAGCTGGAACAGGGCCGCCGCAGCTACCACGCTGACCATGTCTGATGGCTGCAGCTGAACCTCGTCATGGTACAGCGAGCCCAGCGCCGTCTCCAGCCCTGGCGGCGACCGGAGGAACTTCAGGTACGGCGAGCCCAGCGCCGTCTCCAGTACTGGGCCGCGTTCAGAAACAACTTGGTCACTTGCCAAGTTACTTTAGTGCGTCAAAACATTGGGAAGCCAAGTCAATTTTTTTCAGTAGATATAAGCGGAAATACAAGCCTTCCTACAAACTGCAGTAAGGAGGCACCTGGCAAGCTTGTAATGATGTTAGTTGTAGGTCATGAACGCAGCTTTGGTAATGAAAGGAGAGCTAACTGAAACTGAACCTAGTTATGGTACAGCAAGCCCAGCGCCGTCTCTAGTCCTGGCGGCGACCGAAGGAACTAATGGTGCAGAGCAGTCCTAGCGCCGATTCCACACCTTACGGTGGTCGGGCGACCTAGCCACTTACGGGATCTATCAGACGGCAGCAATGCGTGGCCAATGAAGGCATAGAAAATTTTGTTTACAGGAACATTTCGATAAAAGTACTTGGTCAAACACGATTAACTAATACTTATCATTCCAATCCGGCCACACGCCATCAAACGATTCGGCAATGATAGGTAAAACCACTGTTTTTCACGCACTCGCCACTGCAAGCGAACAGGCTGCGTACATCGGTCGACACCTCCCGACCAGTGACAGGGGCGCCACCTGGCGGGCCCACCTGCCATGGTGATGTTGGGGTCGACGATCTCTATGGTGATCTCGTTCTCCCGTGCCTCTCGCCAGTTGTCCGAGAACATGCTCTTGAAATAGGGGCTCTGGCGGCGAGCACGAACAATGGAGTCGGACGGGGTTCGGCACGCGGCGCCAACAGCGCCAACAGGCAAAACCCACCGGCTCCCAGGGAGGATCGGACCCTCACAGGACGACCCAGAGCAGTATCGGGGACTGACGGAGACCGACGGTGTAGCGCGTCACTCTCCAGGTCTGTCCTGAAATCCCTGGCTTTGCTGTTCAATGCTCGGCAGCTGTGCATAATGCTGAGGCTACACACAACACACGGCAGCCGGAGCGGAAAAACTTCAGCCGCGACTGGCCATAACAGCTGCACGTCATTTATAACGTCATTCCCTCCTTAAACTTTGGACGCATGTCACAGGCATGCGACCACCACGGTTCAAAAGTTGGCCATCCGTGTTTCGCCGCCGTTTACAAGACACACTCGACGGCACGTTTGGTGTCTTGCTTTTCGTTCTTCTGTTGTGGTGTCGGAGTATAATTTTTGCTTCGTAGTACAAAATTTTGCAAAGAGGAATACTGGTTTAAGTTGTCGTTCTTGGTGAAAGTCAGTTATGACATCAAACCTGCCTCTTACTGAAGGGAGTCAATTGCCAGCAGAAATATAAACCTATTAACATGGTTATAATGTAACTTTTCGACAGAGACACAAGAAGAGACTTTTGAAAACAAAATATTTATGAAGCACATATTTTCTGGTGTTCTTCATCACCAGCCACAACACGTTTTCCAGCCTTGGTCAAAGGCATCGTGCGTCAGCCGGCTGGGTGATTTGGCTCGGCTGCCGCGCGGCCGCCGCGGCTGCCGGCTTGTTTGGCCGCGGGGCCGTCACGTCCGTGACGACACGTGCGCCGCCAAAACGTCACGGCCCCAGCGACGGGCGTCACGCCGCGCCGGGTGACGGCTGGCGTTCGGGCGGCGGCCAGGTCCGCAGGCCACACCGCCCGTGACGCAGCAGGAGCAGGCGGCGGGCCGAGCCGTCTGGTCACGCGGCCAACGGCCGGCCAGTGCAGCAGATAAACCACCAATGTAGGGGAAAACCCGCGTGTCAATAGTCAACCAGTTGGGCCGGAAAAACTACCGGTGCAAGGAACAAAAATGTTTGTTTTGGGCGACCAAAGACCGGTGCAGGGGAAAAAGCCACAGCAGGCGTGCATGTATATATATATATATATATATATATATATATATATATATATATATATATCAGTATACTTAATTGCGGCAGGTCCGAGACCAGAATGAACCGTCGTAAAGTGTAATGGTCATATGAACCGAACATATTAAAAACGGACGGCAAATGTTTCAAATGTAATACTGTGACTGACTGTGCCACTGAACACCAACGGTCTAGTGTTTTAGCATAGCATCAAGTAACACAGAAGAAGGTGGGGTGGAATGACCATAGTTTATAATAATCGCAACATGACTTTGTGCGATTCTGAATGCATATGCAGTCTCCTGAGATTCTACACCCGGTCTTCCGGAACTCTGCACCCGGTCTCTCGACACCCTACGCCCGGCCTCCCGAAACTCCACATCCGGTCTTCCGAGACCCTACACGGTCTCTGACGTGCGAGACGCTGCGTCAGGGCGCGTCTGACAGTAGGCGGAGCGAGCTCGCCGGGCGGCCGGCGCACGGCGCGGGCCGCCGAGTCAACGGCGCGGCCAAGGCCGGGGCCGGGTCATCGATAAAAATCAGCGCGCGCTGCGTGCTGAGCGGCCGGTGCATCTTGTTGTTCGTCGGCAGGCTGACGCCGGGCCGGAGCGGCCGTGCTGTACGGGGCACGCCGGGCAGGCGGGCCCAGCCGGAAGTCTCAGCTGGCCGGCGATCTGCCGCGCGCTGACGTCGCCCGGGCGGCGTGCCAGCGGCGGCCGCCCCCGCCGGCGTCAGTCAGTCCGCGCCCGCCGCGCCGTCCGGAGCCGTCCGCCACCGAGCCGCCGTCCCGCCCCGCCCCGGCCGCCGCCACAATGCGCCTGCTGCTGCTGCTGACGGCCGTGCTGGCCTGGTGCGGCTCAGCCGCCGCGCTCCAGTGCTACGCCTGCCACAGCTCCAAGCCGATCCCCGGCGTCAAGCTGGACACCGACATCACCCGCCGGCTGGCCTCCTTCCCGCCCTGCACCGTGCTCCAGAAGGAGGGCGTGGCCGACAAATTCAAGCAGCGCTGCGGCCCGCGCGACAAGAGCTGCGTCAAGATTGTCGACCCGGCAGACTCGACCAACGAGCTGCGCTCGTGCCTGCCGCTAAGCCGCGACGAATGCAAGGGCTCGGCCTGCTACTGCACCGGCGAGCTGTGCAACGCCGCGCCGGCCGGCTGGCCGTCCGCCGCCGCGCTGGCCGCCGCGCTGGTCGCCCTCCTGCTGGGCCGCTGAGCTGGGCCGGGCTGAGCTGAGCCGGGCCGCGGCAGACCGAGGGGTCGCCGTGGCCGACCCGACAGGAGGGACGCGCCGGCGTCCCCACACGGCGGCTCTCAGGCGGCCTCACAGCACCGACCACCGACCGGCCCCAGCCCGGACCACCTCGCCGCTTCACTGTGGCCTGTAACGTCACAGCCAGCCGTGACGTCAGTCACCAGCAGTAGCGTCAGTGACCCGTGGCGTCAGTGGCCAGCACTGGCGTCAGGGAGCCGGTAGGTCATAGTGACCAGCGATGTCACGGCGACCAGTGACGTCACAGGGGATGTGACGTCACGGCCCGACGCAGGTGACCGGTCAGAGGTCAGCTGGCCAGGGCTGAGGTTCGCCGCCGGTCGAGACCACCTGCCCGGAGACAGAGTCTGTGTTGTGAACGACCTTGTCCGTGTTCCGTACGGTAAACGCCGAATCGTTTCCGCCGCCGCTGCTGTTTGCGGCTGACGCCGGGTGTGACGTGTTCTGTAGCTAACGCCGGGTGGACGAGCTTCGTTAATAAAACGCGCGCGAAAACAGATCACGACCGAGCCTGTACATCAGAGGCAGAGACAGAGACGAGGAAAGAACCAGGAGGCGCGGACTGGCCGACACAGCTGCGGTGTGGCAGCGATCTGTTCACTGTTCTTCTACCCGATCAGGGCCCGTGGAGCAGGAGCCTCTATCGAATCTGACAACAAACCGGGCCAGGTCGCTGTACGACTGCGGAGGCACTCTGCGGCTGCGGATAGCGCGGACTCTGTCGTCACGGGTTCGGATCGATGCCCCGCCTAAGCGCGCCGTACACCGCTCCCGACACAATGCACCACTACAGCGGTGTCCAGCAGACCACGTGCGGGGAAACGGCTGCTGTCCTGGTGACTGGCTCACGCAGCCATTCAGAGGTTGAATCAGCCGGCGCCGGCGACGTCACGGCCGGACCAGAGGTCACCCGCGGCACCCTGCAGGCGCCCGGGCCCGCTGTCCTGGTCTGAACTGCGGGATCCTCTGGACTGAGCCGTGAAAGCAACGGAAACTGGCCGCCGTGACGCCCGACCTCACCGTACAGTCGGCCAGCTGGGTCACGGTCTGACCTCACCATATCGAAACCAGGCCAACTAACGTCTCACAATGAAGCAGAGAGGTCACTGCTAAGACCCCGGACACCAGCGGGGGCGGCGGCGGGGGGGGGGGGGGGGGAGGGAGCAGGACGTGCCTCAAACGTCTACGGAGTTTAACACTACGACTGTGGGATATGCATGTAAAAAACAAGTGACAAATGTGATGCCTTCCCTAGCTTTTGAGCCATGCTGCAGGCGTTGAAAAAAACCGACTACGATCACACCATCCCACGATTCAAATGAGCATCATGTATCATATCTGTACAAATTATGTGCTTGTCCATTTAACGTAACAACCGTTATGGTTATGAGGCGTTTCAACATCTTCAGGCGGGTACAATGCTGGGTGCATTGTATATTGCACGATTGCCGATGACTCAGCCTCATGTAATCACAGAATGTGAACACACGGAAAACACTGATTTATTATCGCAATGCAACGACTGTGGTTGGCTGAGCACATCCACTAAGATCCGCATCACCAGTAGAGCTGATAATTCGGACTCGGATGCTACTACTATTCGGCGAATGTTCGGATCTTGATTTCAAGATTCCAATGTTCCGTGAATATTCGGTTGGCCATTTTTACATCCCAATATTTCCCGATTTTGCATGCTGTCGTGGAATCTGAACATCTGTCTCGATCGCATCATGCAAAAAACAAAATGGGGCACTGACTTGCGTTTTGTGGCGTTTCCACATCAGTCTTACTGGGAACATCACGCAACAGTGCCACCAGGATTATTCCATCCCTTCCACTGCGGCACTGACCTGCACCTCAAGCTCTGTAAGGAAATACTTCAATCCCTACGTAATCCGACGCTTCTTCTGAGTCTGGCCACGACTGGTGCCGAAACTAGTCGGTGGGTGAACGTAAACGTTGCCGGAATTATTGTTTCCATTGTTCTGCCCGTGTTCACTTAAGCGGTGCACTCTTATTCATGTTTACTGAGACGAAGATAAACACACAGCCGGCTTCTCAATGCAATGCCACAGTTTCCTTGGAATGCAGTACATATAGCGGGAATGTCACGTGACAGGGAAATACTGCACTGGAGGCTGGAAGGGAAGATACCACTCCAACCTCGTTAGTTTTTGCTTCTCGGCACCAGCTATAACCCGGAGCTTGATTTCAGCGTGGCAACGCCATTTTGAACAGCGTTCTGGTAATACTAGCGTAATCAATTAAATAGCGAATGTCATGGCATTCACTTCGAATGGATATTTCTTTACAAACTTGATTCCAGTGTTCGCTACGATGCTATCGAATCAATGCCGGACCTAAACTGACCTAAAACTGCGCAGACGCTGATCGCAGCAAGCGCAACGCAATTCTGCATAAACTGCATGATTCTGCGGCGAGAATTTAACGCATCGACATGAACGAAACGGTTACGCCAAAGCTTTGTGTCCCTCTAAAGGCGAGCAAACAACTTACGAAGGACTGGCTACCTTGGTGACAAACAATGCCCAGGGCTGAACGTAATCGTTCGCCTAGTATTGGCCATGGATGCAGTGGCGTACAGCAGAATGAGGAAAATGGTATCATTTTCAAGACTGGTGTTTTCCTAAATTCGACTGATCTGATTTGATCTCTTATTCTCATTCTAATCATTCCGAATTCCAAAGCTCTGCCGTTACAAGGGATTGACGGTTCGGACTGCCCAAAAGCTTCGCTGGCAATCAGCGCGCCTTCTGCCGCTGACAAAGCGCGCCCCTTCTCAGTGACGCTCGGCCGCCCGCCGCACGGTGCTCGGTCCTGGCCAAAACTTAGAGGTTCTGTCACTTGTTCATGCAACTGCGAATCAGCCTGCTTTTCACACATTTTTTTCGATCGTACCTTTTGGGACGAAATGACATCAGCTTCATCATAAGAGCCGAATACTGGGATCTGCCCATCCGAATGTTCGAATCCAAAAATCTGTCCAAATTCTTGACTCAAATCACCAGCTCTCGGCGTTCAACGTTCACCAGCTGTGCACCAAGTACCAGCCTTGGTGTAAAACGGCAGGAACACAGGAGGCGGCGCTAGGTGATCAGGGCCGGCGGCGGGTAACAACAAACTCCCCCTCCCCTATCAGACCTCCTGACCAAACGAGACCTCAGACTGCGCACGGCTCCCCTCTCCGGCTACCCCTTCTGTCCACATCCCAAGGCTCCCTCTCCTCTCCACATACCGGGGATCCCTCTCCTGTCCGCATACCGGGGATCCCTCTCCTGTCCACATATCGGGGATCCCTCTCCTGTCCGCATACCGGGGATCCCTCTCCTGCCCGCATACCGGGGATCCCTCTTCTGTCCGCATACCGGGGATCCCTCTCCTGTCCGCATACCGGGGATCCCTCTCCTGTCCGCATACCGGGGATCCCTCTCCTGTCCGCATACCGGGGATTCCTCTCCTGTCCACATACCGGGGATTCCTCTCCTGTCCGCATACCGGGGGATCCCTCTGCTGTCCGCATACCGGGGGATCCCTCTCCTGTCCGCATACCGGGGATCCCTCTCCTGTCCGCATACCGGGGATCCCTCTCCTGTCCGCATACCGGGATCCCTCTCCTGTCTGCATGCCGGGGATCCCTCTCCTGTCCGCATACCGGGGATCCCTCTCCTGTCCACATCCCAGTCCACAGCAGACCAAGTCAGGTCCACGGCAGACCCCCCGCCGCCGCCACCGCCGCCGCCGCCCAGTCGGCCCAGGCGGGGGGTTGGAGCAGCTGCCAGAGACAGAAATAGAGCGGCGGCGGCGGCGCGGCGGCGGCGGCCGGCTGCTATCCGGGCCCGGCTCGGCTGTACCGGTCAGCACCTGACCGGACGGAGCCGCACTGGAACACTCCAGACCGCACTGTGCCAGCCTGGGCTGCACTAGACCAGACGGCTTTCGGCAAAATTTGCTTACCGTAAACGAGCCTGTGACTGTGCCCGACCCCGTAACATGAAGACTGGCCTCCGTCAGACAAAATTAGAACAGATTAGACCAGACTCTACTCTACTGGAGCACACTGGACGAAACAAGACTGGGCTGGTCCAAAATGGACTGAACTACACCGCACTGAGCTGGACCGGACCGGACCGGACCACACTGGTGTGATCTGGACTAAACCAGACTAGACCACACTGCACTCTACTGTACTGGGCTGGACCGGACCGGACCGGACTACACTGGTGTGATCTGGACTAGACCAGACTAGACCATACTGCACTCTACTGTACTGGGCTGGACAGACTGCTCTGGACCCAGGATAAAGCCAAACTGGGTGCCTCGGGCCGCGTCGACCGTCACACGGCGCGCCATCACACTGCGCTGCAGTTCCACTCAGGCACACAGACACCGCCCGTGCCGGAAAACCCCATCCCTCACAATGCCAGGCGATGGCGACAAGTAGCGCAGAACTTTCACATACAACGGAGGCGGACCGCAGGGCATCTTGATATTTTGTCGCTTCTCAGATGCACGGATCCATGTGCAAATATACAATAACATGAAACATGAAGAAGCATTCATTGCTTTGCTGGGTTGCGTACAAACATACAACTTGGGAAAACAAGATGGTCAGAGGTGCCGGAAACGCAATGCAAGTATTGCAGCAACACTGGCCAATGCTCTCAGCGGGGAACCACAAACTGCACCACCAAACAACAGTTCTGCAGATTCAAGCACTGAAACGCTGGTTTCCTCCAGCTCCCAGCGCTAATCGAGAAGCAAAAATGTAACCGGCCACTCCAGAAGCCAACAACGTTCTACAGCGCAACAAGGTAAGAGTGCAGACCCTGGAATATATTCCTCCTCAGAAGAACTCTTCGCCAAGGTTTCATATCCGAAGACACTCGTACGAGAATCTGCGCTGTGTTTGGCACCTGAAGGGTCCGTCTCCGCTGACTGAAAACGTGATTACATCACCTTTCAGCCGTTTGTTTACAGGCAGGTGCGAGGTGTGATAAACACTGCAGTACAGGACAGGGCAGGCTGCTTCGAGGCTTTTCCATTGCGATGCAGTAGGCAAAGTGCTGTGTAAATAGTGGCCTGAGTTGGCAGCACATTAGGCCCCGCCAGAACTCCTCCGCTGAGTTCTAAACACGACAATCCGTAGATCGCCAGATGGCCGGCAGAAGGGATCATCAGCTTCGCAGATGCAAGGGTTCTGACATAGACGGCCGGCTTATTTCAGAATGTGCTGTTTTTTATCCGTTTGGTAGAAAATCAGAGAACATGCAACTCCATCTTTTCGTAACATCATTTATTAAATGCGGCATTTCCTGCAGCATTATTTTATTACATGCCTACTTGCGTTAGCCTATACGAAAAACCATTGACAAAGTTTGGTCCCTACTTGTTTGGACTATCCTGTCTAAAGATCTCATTATCCTCTCTAGGGGCCGCTTAACTGTGAGCTAGGTGCTACTGAGCTAAGTTCTTACTAAATCTTGTTACATGTACCAATCGAACACAACTAAAACAGCCTCAGCTATTTGCCTCAGGAAAGAGGTGCATCGCTAAATAATGCGATATGGCGCACAGTTAAATTCATGCTCGTCCTAGCACACAAAAAATGGAGCTGCAAACTTCCGAAATGCGAAAAACATCAGTTTGCGTTCACCTCCCGTATTCCTAAAATCCGTCTAACACGCGAAACAAACGAACGAACAATTTTCTGATTCAACGGAACTTGTCTGCCCGTGTTTATTCATCTCGCCCTCCCTTACCGCGTGTGCGGAGTGTTTGATTCGCGGGCTGCCACGTTGTATGGCCCGCTGTTCGAAATGTTTCCACTGAAGCACGGAGGCAGCACACAATGTAAACGCCAGTCACGCAAACTAACCGGCAAAACGTGCCAAAGATTGTGAACTGATTTGCATTAACCACTGACGGCGCGTGCAATTTCAGTTTGCGTGTGCAGGAATGTGTTGATCGCATATGGATGTTGTGCTAGTGCGTTATGAATACGAGTAGGTATGTGACGGCCAAAACTTTGCAGTGATGCCAGGACAAGGCGACGGCGGCGCGGAATCGTCTTTCACTACATTTCTCTCCACTCTTACATAGACAGTCTCTTCATCCTCACCCATGACTCGACTGGAAAGGTAGGTTTGACTGAGCAAAATTAACTGAGTGCGGTTTAAAACGCCGACTGGTCCCGATTTCATGCGGTCAGCCCGTACCTGGTTAATACCTCGTCTGACCAAACTAACGTCAGCAGGAGGGCGATACGAGGTACAGCCCGGTCAAGTTGACCGCGCCGGCAGCGCCCACCAGCAGCCCGCGCTCCCGGCAGGCCGGAAACTCCTCTCTTATAAATAATTTACCGACCCGCTCTCACCGCCAGACCTCAGCACAGGCAAACTTGGCGCCGCACAGCAAGCGCACCGAGCCAAAATTCTCGCCGGCAAAAAACGCTTTTCAAAAAGCGTTTCAACTGTCACGTAAAAAAGGACCCACGAAAGCTAAGATTAGTCTTTTCAGAAACACCGCCAGTGTCTGTCACAGTACAGCAGAAAAACAAGCATCCCAGCCCAAGCTGATCTTGACATCGGAAGAGTCTGGCAAAACACGGTGATCTTGAACGCAATGACACGTGATTCACTTCCCTGTCTTTAGAAACCTGCGACTTCAAGGATTTTGCATCCTTCAAGGATGCCAAGGGAAGCACAATTTCAGTGACTTGCGTTTATGTTCCAGGAATGACCTGGGTTTCAGGATGAGACCACGGCATAGACCACATGGTACCCATGTACTGGTCTGCGCAAAATCTCCTGTTGAGTGGACGCTCGTGGATGCCATCGTAAAATACGATGGCATCTACGAGATGCCATCGTAAGATACGATGGCATCTCAGTGGCTCTCTTTGCAGACCAGCGACCGGGCCCCAGTGTAACAGTGTAACGCCCCAGTCACCTGCCCTCATCTCACTTCCACCTCACACCCGCCGGCGAGGCCTGCAGTGCAGCCGGCGGTCTCTGGAGAGAGTGTTTCCCCAGCCCCGGGATGTTTTCATTAGGCAAAAGCGGCAATCGATAGCCTGTCAGAGCGGAAAAGCAGACTGCCAGCGGGCGGGCCGAGGCGGCGGCGGCGGCAGCAGGGCAGAGCGGGGACCCAGGCCAGAGTTCAGCTGCAGGTCCTCCAGTTCGTCCGGGCCATTTCGAGCTTGGCTGGCTTTTTAAATAACTCACGACGCTTTCCACAAAAAGGGTCGTTTCGTGCCAAGACCTCTGACGTCTGGCATCGAGGGGAGGACTGATTTCTAACCTACTGCATTCTGTCGACGGCGTTTTGATCAAAACAACACCTTTAGGATCTCCTGCTAATAGTTAAAAGCAGCAGATCACACCCAAAACGATGAACGTGTCATTGCTATATAACAGAGGCGTGTCTGAAACCATCATGAGATCAACTTTTCGAAAAGTGTTTTCATTCCCCCATATCCCGCACCTGAGCGCGCCTCTGTGAGTCCACCTCGTGACCGCCCAGCACCGGCACCAATCCACCATCTGCACCTGGTTACACCCTGGAGCGCGCGTCCATCTTCCCCCGGCGGCGAGCAGCCCACTGGACGCTCACGCACTGTTTGTGTTGGCATTCCGGCCGAACGTGCGGCCGGCCGGACAGCCAACGACCAGGGGACCAGAACGACCGTCCAGCTGTCACTACCGGGCGTCCCGCTATCACAGCCGGGAGTCCAGCTACCACAGCCGGGGGTCCAGCTACCACAGCCGGGCGTCCAGCTACCACAGCCGGGCGTCCAGCTACCACAGCCGGGCGTCCAGCTACCACAGCCGGGGGTCCAGCTACCACAGCCGGGGGTCCCGCTGTCACAGCCGGGAGTCCAGCTACCACAGCCGGGCGTCCAGCTACCACAGCCGGGCGTCCAGCTACCACAGCCGGGAGTCCAGCTACCACAGCCGGGGGTCCAGCTACCACAGCCGGGGGTCCCGCTGTCACAGCCGGGAGTCTAGCTACCACAGCCGGGGGTCCAGCTACCGTCGTCCAGCGTCCCGCTACCACAGCTGGAGGGTCCCGTTATCGAAGCCGGAAGTTCAGCTACCACAGCCAGGGGTTCAGCTACCACAGGCGGGGGTCCTGCCACCACCATCCAGCGTCCAGCTGCCACAGCCGGAGGTCCGGCTGCCACAGTCAGGCGTTCAGCTGTCACAGCTGGTGACCAGCTGTCACAGTCAGGGGACCAGCTACCACAGCCGGTCCAGCTGCCACAGCCACGCGTTTAGCTGCCACAGCCGCCAGGCGCCGGCCTAAGCGGCCACTCTGGCAGGCAGCGCGTGGAGCCGTTTCCTGGATCCTAACCCGGCCGGGCCCCCGCTGGCAGCTGCTGGAGCACCAGCCAGGCGCGATGATCGATAACGTGCTGTGAGCGAGGAGTAACTCGAAGAAACAGTTGCAAACCAGACGACAACAGGTTGGTGGTTTCTGCACAGGATGAAGGCGACCCAGGATCAAGATGTGCAACATTCGCGGCATGGCGGACGGCCGTATGTGTCTCTACGTCAGGCCACGTCAGAGTTGTTCCCCCACCCTAGGGTGCAACAATACAGAGAGCAGCGCGCCGCAGTTAATCCGGCCCTGCTGCGACTTCCAGCCGATTCTGGCTCGGCGGACACATTTCCCTGCTCCAAACCTGCCGTCAGACTCGCAAACCCTCACGACTTTTTATACCATACGCTGCCGTTCTGAATCGCTGTCCCAGTGCCCACTCTGGCTCACAGTCACAGTCACAACTGAGCAGCACACGCGGCCCACACCCGTCCACCGCCAGCCGCCTCCCCAGGGACCGCAGTCGACAAATAAAAAACACGCCGAGAACAGCGACATGTCCACGGCGCGTGCCCGGGCCGGTGGCACCAACACCGGCAAGCAGTGAGAACAGCCTGTACGCCTGTGCCGGCGGCTCGGGTGGGCAGCCCTCCTGATTCCGTTCAACACAACAGACGTCTCTCGCAAGGGCTCGACAAGGCGGCTTCTCGACGGAGCAGAAAAGTGTTCCGAAATGTCACGCTAGTGCCGGGAAACCTGGAAAACTTGCTAAGGCTTTCCACCAAACCTCTGAAATATTATGTTTCATAAAAGCCAAAACCAACAATTTTGACACTGAATTGCTTACCCACAACGCCATAAGTACAAACACCATGGCCGACACTGATTCCTGGAAGCAGTTCTAGAGATGAGTCCTAAATACATTCAAATGGCTCGGTTTCAAAAGCGAT
Organism: Capitulum mitella; assembly: GCA_030062745.1. Lineage (NCBI taxonomy): Eukaryota > Metazoa > Arthropoda > Thecostraca > Pollicipedomorpha > Pollicipedidae > Capitulum > Capitulum mitella. Next base: position 13,770,811 of record CP099854.1, read on the forward strand.
CCGCCAGGCATAACCTAAAAATATATGCTTTCAGGACAGCATCAACACTTCAATTAAGACACATATCCGGGAAACAAGCCTGATGCCATACCCTCTCATACCACATGCAAAAGCGCCCCTCTAAACGTTGCGAGACTGACGCTGAGTCTCGTCTAGCTCCCCCCCGGGCTACCTCGCTGTGTTGAACTTGGCAGTCGGCCTGGCTGTGCCACGGACCGCCGCCACACGGGGGGGGGGGCTCAACTCGAGCGCAGACGGAAAGGTCAGTCGCTCGTGACCTTTTCAGAGCCCCCAGGAGACCAGTGTGCAGGGCAGAGGGCGCGCCGCCGCACACGTGTAGAGGGCGTGTCCGAACGGAATACATGGACAGATGGAGCCACGCGCACGGTTTCGACAAACCAGTACAACACTGCAGATGACGGATGGGGGGACATGCAAGGAGGGGCCGTATCGTAGCCAAGCGGGTCAGATCTCTCTCACACTACTCTGCTACCTGTTGAGACAAACCTTGTGTTTGAATATCCAATTATTTTCCGTCCCCTCGGGATTTGCAGCCATTTGATCCCCGTTGTAAAAACCCAAGCCAGACTACAAAGTGGTGCTGCGAGACAATCCACGCGCTCGCTCTCTCCCGACCGAAAGAGGCGGGATCTGAGCTACGCTGCCTTCACAATGTGTTCTAACCTCACAACAGCAATACTTCTGATGTCACATCGCATAACCTGCCAATTCAAATTCGCAGCATAGTTAAATCTGGGCAGTGCAGACACAGCTGGCGCTGATTTTGTTTACAGTTAAGCAAACTCTTGACAGTCATGTGTACATTTTTATACTGCTTTTCGACATCAATTTAATCCAGTGATTTCACATATCTGAGTTTTGTTTGTTTGGATGTCTGGGTTTCATGGTTTCATCCCATCACTGGATGGGATGGGATGAGTCCGTGTCATGGGATGGGACCCAAGTCATCCCAAATAATCCATGAATGATGTCTGGGATCAGAGTCCGTGTTAGGCAGAGCCTATTCCACGGATCCTGAACCGTACACCGGATCAACGAATTCGTGGCAACTGCTGATTTTAGTGAAGAACATTTAACACGTCGACACAGATACCGCACGACCGTGTCAGGTAAGCAGTATCTCTGTTGGTTAGTTGTCTGCGGACCCGATCGACCGTCGAGGCAACACGAGCTCGTCTTGTCACGCGGGGGAGGTCTCCATTAAGTCTCTCCGTCTCGTCTCCCAGCTGAAGAGCCGATCACGGCCCACTGGCCACAAGTACATCTACTTATGAACGTCGTACATGCATATTCTAAACAAAGTTTTGGAGAGATTTTGCAAATATATATGGCGATAATACACACACACATATATATATATATATATATATAAATTTTGAGAGATTTTGCCCATATATATGGACATATATATATCGCACATATATATATGAATATATATATATATATATATATATATATATATATATATATATATATATATATATATATATATATCGCCATACATATTGGCAAAATCTCTCCAAAACTTTATATATATATATATATATATATATATATATATATATATATATGCATATGTATATATGCAAATCGCCATGCCAACCGCTACTTTCATTTTCGATAAAAACCATCAAAAGTCAAGTCAATGCATGAGGCACCCTGGAACTTTCTGACGGTGCTCCGCTGTGACGACGAATTAAGATTTTATCTAATCGCTTGTTTGAACTGTCTCACTGTATTCTAGAAAATGTTGTAATGTAGGACGGAACATTGAAAAAATGCATTAAATATGTGCTCGGCTCCATCCTTTATACGACGAGACTAAGTGGAGACCTCCCATCATGGCAAGACGAGTTAGCGTTGCCTTGACGGTCGATATTTGGTTGATGAATATATATATATATATATATATATATATATATATATATATATACATATCTATATATATATATCACGGCATTTCCGGCACACCTGTTATATGCCATGAAGACATTGATGCTAGTACGCTTCCCGAGTAACTTTTGTTTTACATTTCGCCCCAGGGCAGGTTGTTAACAGCACACTGCCCTGCCGTCGCTGACCTGGGAAAGGTAGAGTTTGTGCAGCCGCCAGCGTCGCCCAAGGGCATGAAGCGTGACGTCACTGCCCTCTCCGCCCTTGAACATTGTCTCGTAGACGTAGGCCATGGTGGAGACCAGCTTCCGTCTGCGGGAGGGCGGGACACGGCGGGTTAAAGGGTGGCCCGCCGCGGCACTGGCACGCTTCCGATGCTGCCGACGCGTCGGGTCAAAGGTCAGATGTCAGGATCGAGGTCCGGGCGGGCGGAGCTGTGGAGAGATGGGTAGGCGGCCGGTAAATACCAAAACACTGGTGGCAGCATCGGCACTGTGCCAGGACGCGCACCAAGCTCGTAAGGTGTGCTGCCGTCAGCAAAATGCGGTTTGTTGGGGGGGGGGGGCAGCTGGTATGGCATAGGACGACATCCAACGCAGCCGTCCCCTTCACACCAGAATTTGTAAGCTTCTCATTGCACAAACACATACATGTCAACACCTATAGAGTCCAAGCTGACGCCTGATGCTACGGCACGTGGCGTAGTTTTGTCTCAAAAACACCGAGACAGATGGCGGCGACGGACCTTGACCATGCCGTACAATGATATGAAATGGCCGTCCAGTGACCGGCTCAACCCTTTCGGTCTAGGGAACAAGTTAAAAAAAAACATTCTTGAAACTGGAAAGAATAACAAACGTTCCTGGACAGCATAATTCAGTGGGAGGAATTCGACAGATTGGAGGAAAAGTGGGGTTGGAACCTGCAAGTTCATCTCAAGCCAGTACAATTCACTGCATCAAACAGGACAAGACAGTAGTGCAGTCATACAGTACGGAGGCTGCAGACCAATATGGCGCCTTCTGGAGCGCATAAGGAGTAAGGCCTGCTGCAATTATCTCCAACTTTGGAGGCGCATTTTCAAACATTCTAACAAGTACTGCTTTGTCCGGGTTCTTTAATCTCTATTGCAAAGGATTCTTCCAAATGCAATCCGACTACAAGTCAAGACAGCTCTTCTATGTAACGCCCATGTCCATTCGCTGCGACGTAACTCCCGCCAACAATAAGCGCCGCCGTCCGCTCGCTGCGCAGTTAGCACTCTTCACTCCTGCCCTGTCTCATGCGACGTGTATCAATAAGCGCTGCCGTCCGCTCGCTCCGCAGTTAGCACTATTCACTCCTGCCCTGTCTCGTGCGATGTGTATCGATAAGCGCCGCCGTCTGCTCGCTTCAGGCGGTCGGGAAACCAGATTGTGACAGAGAGTCCCCCTTGTACCGCGCGTAACTCAGCTGAACCGGCTGAACTATGCTGAACTGGGCTGAGCCGGGCTGGCCGCCCCTCCGGCGCGCCTCTCACAGGAACACGGTCTCTACAGGCGGCGAGCATTGACGGGACGGCTCCCGGCCTCGCGTGACTACGCCGGCCGCCTGACGTTTTGCCTGTCACTGACTGGCCGCCGCATCCGACGTCGGTTACCGCTGATTGGCAAGCGGCTTATGACGTCAAGTGCAATATATATATATATATATATATGTGCGTGTGTAAGTATATACATATAATATATATAAGTGGTATTGTTATATATATATATATATATATATATATATATATATATATATATATATATATATATATGTAACGATACGACTTAGCATATATAACATTCCTTGTTGTATTCTGCATTCACGAAAGGCATTTATCAATCTATTCCGGTATTTTGCGGTTCACACACTGCAAGTTTAAAAGTCAAGTACCATGGTACTGTTCTGCAATTTCTTAAAAGAAAAGAACACGGAAGAAAAAAGGCTGAAGGACAAAAGCAATTTCCAGAATGGTTAACAAGACATACACGTACTGCCAGTCCGGGACCGTCGCACAGCGTTACTTTTTCTGGTTGTTGGGGCATGACACATCGGCATATAGTTTCGTTGGTAATGGGACTTCAAACAAAACACAGAAGAGCACTCTCCAAGCCTTTATTTCTGCACTAAGGTCACGTCTACGATCAATGGACGTCACATGGAAAGTACCGACGTAAAACCATCCCAGTGCTGTCCTTGCTATCGTCGCCCGACACACCCTCCGCCTCGCCGGCAGTTTGGTGTCCTCACCGTTTGGGCGTCCTCATCAGTCGGTCAACGTCGCCGTCAGCGCCGTCCTCTTCATCGTCGTCCTCCAGCTCCTCCAGAGTCCTCTTCAGTCCTCGGCTGGCCAGCGAGCCGGCCGTCTCGACCAATCGGCCGACGGCGGCGCCCATTGTCTGCTGCTGTTGGCAGGGTCAGCAGGGTCAGCTCACGGCGGACGAGGTCAACTGCAGCTCGCCGTGGTCACCGGTTCAAGGTTTTAACTAGCGTCACTAACGCCAAATGAGTCGCATTAACCCAGATGATGTTGACTGGGATCAACTAACGTCAAATGGGGTCTGCAAAATCAACCAATATTAACACAATCTGGGGTCTGCGTATTGTCGTCCAGTGCATAAAATAACAACTGTGTGACATCTGAGAAGCAGAATAAGCAGGTTCCAGGCCAATCCTTTCCATACATTACCATAAATGTGATGTCATTAACATGATCACTGATGTTGCACTGGGATACTGAAAGTCCCTTCAGATATTATAGATGCCACTAGCCAGTAGTATGCCAGTTGCCTGTGAATGTCAACATATGAACAAGGCCACCCAGACCATTGTATCACACCATGATCATTCCATGCTATTATTTCATTCTGACCATATTTTCACCATGGAACTCAGTCTTCTAAATCATGATGCTTTTCACAGTGGCAACATTAATTGATGTTGTGGGTGGTATGAATTGTTAGAAGGCAATGACCAATGTGTAATGTAGAAAAGATTTTGTGTACCTGCAACCTGACTACAAACCGAAGTGCATTTTGTTGAGGTTTAGTTGACAGTGCTGATTGCCGGAGCATACTTTAGTGTACAATTATTCCATTTGTCATAGTTTGGTGTACAATTACTCTATTTGTCATACACACACTTTGAATGTGCAACAGCACATGTCACAGGGATATACAGCAAAAAAAAAAAAAAAGCACTGATGCTTGACAAAAGTGCTCATGACCACCAGGCATTAGTGATGACCAGATAGTTCCAAAATTTTTGTAGGAATCTGAATAAAATTTTGAAACAGCTACATCCAGTCCTTGCCATAGGCCTTATCTTGAGACCTGTGAAGTGGGGTCCTTCGGTCCCTCCCCCCACTGCTTAGGACCTCCAGCTGTCGCAATGGCGCATAATCCCATGGCCTTGGTACACCTCGGGCACACACTTGCTGCAGCTTCCAGTCTGTCCTGAAAAGGTTAAAGGGGCTATCCATATAAATAACATATAATGCAATTTCTGGTGCTTTTACATCCAACACCTAACAACACCATTTAACAACAGTCAACCAAACCCCAGCTCCAAAATTATAAACACCCCACCAACTCCTGGACTTGTGATTTAGATTCAGAACAGAATCAAGTACCTATTAAGCAACCGTGAATTGGAATCAAAGTGAGAATCGCCCTTTGGCTCAAGAATCAGATCCAAATCAATTAACATAGTTGTTGAGAATCATTTTAGGGAATTGATTCAGAAATCCTGATTCATCTGGATGCATGTTTTGTTGACTTTGTCTAAAATCTTGACACTGTCTAAAATAATTTCATTTTTTTAAGCACTGTTGCTACCAATCTTACCCCCTCTCCAGCCAACTGACACACCAACTAGGTTTCATAGTTGGGATCATGGAATCAACATAAGACAGCAGTAAGAGCTCCATTTTACGCCAAGCTTTGTAATGGATGTTAGTCTCCATTTTTATACTGCCTTGCTTATCCTTCTCAGAACAGCAATGGCTTAAAACTTCCCAACTTTAATCTCTCTGAACATCCCAAAACTATGCATAAATCTTGATGAAAATGGCACTGCCACATTTATCTTGAATCAAAGAACCAGACTAGCCCTGACCAACAACCCTTTGCCCAAAAACTGTTATCTGCATCTGGTGTGCTGTCAGACATGGACTATCCTGCACATTCACTCAATGACATTGCTCATTTCATCACCATTCCTCATTGCTGGTGATCACAGCAGCAAGTTCTTTGCATAATAATGGGACAGGGCAATGAAGAAAAGCACTTCCCTGAACACCTGCATCATACATTCAGTTATCTCACCATGATGTACTGAACAACAGCAGCAGTACCAAGTATTCAGGACAGTGAGGACAAACAACATTTTGGAGTCCCTTCTTTACATGCACTGCTATTCAGGCCACATTAAATTTTCCCAATCTAGAGGGTTGGTTTGCCCAGGTGCACATCAAACTGACAATGCTAGTGTTGGGCATATTATCAGCCTTGAGGCCAGTGGCACTGTCACTGCTACACATGAGACACAGGCTTACCTTCACCTGTTATATCACTCCTAGAAGTATAGCATAATTATAACAATATCTGGCCAGATGTAACAGATTAACCTCAAACAGGCCAAATATGTCCCAGCAAAGCCAAATGAACTAAAAAGACATGAATAGTTGGCACTTTTAGTGAGGATGTGACAACAGTGGAACTTTGGCAAAACTGAGAGGAAATGAATAAAAACAGCGAGACATGGGTAGAATTTCATGAGTTGATAATTACCATCCTTTTGTTTATGGAATTCAGTCTCAAATACTCACTGCCGATGGTTGGGCGTGAAACAGGTGCTTGTACCCTAGACGTGTCAAGCGCGTCCCAATTTGGCCCTAATTCACGCGAACACCAGCCACTGTACTCTCGGGGCCAAGAAGTGAACGCTGATTGGTGTCGTTTGTTTGTTGAAGTTGGGATGTACAGCACCCTGGGCCCAAACGTCTGTGTCTTGAGGGAAGTCTTGTGTCTCGTAGGGCGCCCGTCAACAGTCTGTGTGTTTGCTTGTTGTGGGTTAGGGCGCACAGGCGGCGTCCTGATTCTAGTCTTGCGTCTCGTCGGACGTCAGTCAGTCTGTGTGTTTTGTTTGTTTGTTTGTTTGTTGTGGGTTAGGACGCACAGCCTCTTGGGCTCAAGCGTCCGTGTCTTCAGTCAAGTCTTGTATCCCGTCGGGCGTCAGTCAGTCGTCTGCTGTGTGTTTTGTTTTTTGGATAGTTTTGTTCTGTTTGTCATCAGTGCGCCAGGTTTGAGATCTTGAGCGTCCAGGAGCTCAAAATAGACAAAAGAAGTGGCAAAATCGCCGTTAGAGGCGCTGCTTTTCCACTCATTTCGCTTTGGACCTTATATACGGCATCTGTACATACGCGTTGAAAAGGATGGGTATAGCACCATAATAATCTACGCGAGAAGTGCAATGATGCGTGAGCTAACAGAGGTGATAAATGTTACAGTCTATTTGTTTATTTCAGTGGGCCTTTGGCATCACTGGCGGATCCGGGGGGGGGGATTTCGGCCATGGCCTCTCCCAACCGCGATGGGGGGGACAAATAGCCATATTGCCCCCCAAAGATATGGCTAGAACTACACAACTAAGTTTGAAGTCGCTGGACATTCTGAACCTAATCCACGGTCAGCGTTTTCCCCCCTCCATCCAAGAACGTACGAACACCCAAAAAGTGTGAGGGGGGAGAGAGCAGAGACGTTTTTCCCCAAGACTTACGTTACATTTCCAAAAAGTGGGGGCCGTGGCCCCCGTCTCCCCCCATGCCCCATCTCCCGTGCATGTCCCGGTCAAGGAATCGCTGACCTAACATCCATACCTAGGAAATTCTGGTTTGCCTCCCCTCCCTCCAAACGGAGCTGCTAGATCCGACCCTGTATTGCATAGGTGTAGCCACGTCCCGGAATTTGGGGAGAGGAAAAATCAAAATCTGGGGTACAATCTGACCCAAAATCTTGTTTTTCAATGAGTGACTTTCCGACCAAAAAAATGGTGGAGATTAAAGCCTATTTTGGCAAAACTGGAGATGACATGCCCCCCCCCCCCCCGGTGGTGACACCCATGCTTATGTCTACAGTCTGTGGGCCTATTTCTACATATTTTCACTGGGTGTCAAAATTTCGTAATGTGTGTTGCCTAGAAAGCTGTTTTCCTTTGTTTCTGTTTTTATTCTGAGATCGACACGTACGACACGTTTCGACACTTTGTTCAGGGGTGCCAATTTGTGTTCTTTCGGGGGGGGGGCCCTGGCCTACCCAATGTTGATTTGGGTTCCTGCAATGTTGGTTTTGGCCCCTCCAGTATTTTTTGCCAGTTTTAATCCGTTGAGAAACAAACATTTTGGGTGAGGTAAGGTTGTCAGGCCCACGGCTCGGCCCACCCAATCATTTACAGAAACTGACACACCTGACTATGTTAGTGCATCGATGAACACTTCCACTGTTTGATTCATCGATATTGAAATTATGCTGCCAGTGCTCAGCCACCGCATGTATTCTACCTTATCTACCTTCAGACAGCTGTTACATATCAGACAAATATGTCCTTCGAGCAGATTCGCCATGGCATCTATCGCATTCTCCTGGCAAGCAATGTTCGATGTATGCAGAACACGATGTTTTTGCTATGCAGTCAGTTGTTATCACATCAGTATTATTGCTCTCGTCATGGGTTTTGGATTTTGATGGTAAATCTACATACAAAAGAAGTGAGTGCCGCCAGCACCAGTCAATACATGGAGGACTCAGACTAGCGAATGTTGAAAATCCCATGTTGTTGCTGCGGTTTTATCTTTGTACTGTTGGTATGCTTGTCTGAGATTACATGGAATCAACCGTTTTTTGATGGTCATGTTTCTCGCCGTCTTAAACCCTCAAACTCACATTTTTTTCCAGGACAAAGCCTGTTGATGTCTCGCTCGTGAATTTTTTTGTGCATTTTAAAAGATGCGTCGTGGTTCATAGAAGTTATGCAGCTGACTTTCCCCATCGTTCAAGTCAGACAAGCAAATCTACGTGCAGTTCTTAGCAAAGTTCACCAAATGCAACGTGAGGTCACGTCAGGTCAGGTCACGGCATAGGTAGGTGTTAAAACGAAATGAAATACAACATTGTCTGTGGAAGATCGTTCAATAGCATCATTGTTCCGAATCAGGAAAAAGGAAAATGACTGTCCCGACCTAGCTTGACCTTGGCTCACTAAAGAGCAGACAGAGCATACTTAATTATCACGAGACCTCATTTCAGTTCTGTACTTGACCCACTTAAGAATAGCAGCGAGTAATGTTTGCTCTTTGTCAATAATATTTTAACTTTATCTGACCTGGCCTAGACTAACCTTGACTTGATGAAAAGCAGATAATGCAAAACTGATCATAAGAAGGTTTCACTTTCATTCCTTTTGTCACGTAGAGCAAAACGGCTGCAGTAAGTATCGATCTTTGGCATGCAGAATAGGGTCAATATTTCACCCGACCTAGGCTGACCTTGACCAGGCATTTTTTAGCATTTTGGCATACATTTGATGCAGAAGATCGCGACGTTTCCTTTGATACCCAACTGAAGACTTTAAGACCACTGTTACCGATGATATAAGACAAAAACCGATGCCAGTTTTTCCGACGTCGAGTTATGCCTTTTACGTGGCTTGTGACGGCATCAATCACGAGACCATGTATTTTATTATAAAAACATATTATATATATATATATATATATATATATATATATCATAAAACATAGTATTTTCTAAATCGTGACACTTAGGGCTATGACTGGTGGTAGACCGGTTCTAATCCGACGGCTAGATCCTGAGACAGCAGGGGATGCCCTTTTTGACTGCCTCCAGGCGGCCGTGGATACAAAAACATGCCAGGCGGCGTCGGGTTAAGGTGCACTGCATGCAGCAACGTCACATTTTGACGTCACTGTCAACAGCCAATGGTTGATCGGAGAAGTCCATTAACAACAGAATCGTGACCAAGGTATGAAAAAGCCCCATACACATCGTTTCATAAAAATCTGAGATGGCGGTGTGTACCCAACCGATTGAACTGGCATGGAATGACCCCTATGCAAAACAGGCGAGCACCCGAGGGGGCGATGCCGGTAATCGTCCCCCCCCCCCCGAGGCCGGAGAAGGGGCCAGGGTCAGGGCACTTCTCAGACTCAAAATGAGTCCCAAAGGGGTCCTGTATGAGCTGCACAGGGTCTCTGTGAAAACGTGGTGGGTTCTTGATCCAGTTGGGGGCCTCTGGGAGGGTTAGATGACCCCTGAGACGCATAGAAGGGCCCCTGAAGCTCCCAAAGGGCTCTTGAGACCGCGGGAAGGCCTCAACACGGCAGATTGCCCCTGAGACCGCCAGAAGCGCCACAGGGCCCATGAAACGGCCAAGATGAGAACTGGGTCCCCAAGACGGCACAAGGGCCCCTGGAAAGTTACAGTGGCCCCGAATGGGTTTCACGGACTGCGTGGGAAGCTGAAGGCCCCTGATGCAGCCAGAGGGCCTCTGGGAGGGTTTATGGGACCCTGAGACGGCACGATGGGCCCTAAGATGGATGTAAGGGCCCGTGAAATTCTCTAAAGGACCGCAAGACGGATCCCAACACGGCAAAGCGTCCATGAGACCGCTAAAAATGCCAGAGAGGACCCTGAAACAGCAAGAACTTAAGGTGGTGCCTAGCACATCCTAAGGAGACGCGGCCAGCCAGAGGGGCCTCCTGCACAGAGATTCATCAGTGACCTGAACCTCGAGAGGGTCACCAGATGGGCTACACTGGTCTTTTTGGAAGCCTGAGGGGTTCCTGATGCAGTCAGGGGGCCTCGGGAAGGTCAGGTGTGTCCTGAGACTGCAAGATGGGCCTCCACACGGCAGATGGCCCGTGAGACTGCCGAAAAGGTCGGAGGATCATGCGAGGCAAAAACGATAAGAGGACCTCTGAGACGGTATGGGGGGTCCTGGACGGCCAGGGGACCCCTAAGTGTATTAGGCAGGTTCCTGGCACGGAAAAGTTCCACCTGTGAATACCAGTGAGGCCCCTGAAGCGTCAACAAAGGCCCCTGATATGACTACAGGTACCCTAAGACTGACAGATATACCCCATGTACCCGAGGAAGACCCCCGATACACCGAAGACGTTCAGGGGGCCCATGACACTGCACAGGGGCTCTGAAATCGCCTTTAGGTCTTTGTAACTGCAAGAGGGTCCGTGAGCCGGCAAAAATGTTCCCAAGAGACGACGAGGGGGGCACCTAGGACAACAGGAGGTCCACTGAAACTGATAGAGGACCTTTCGGACTGCTAATTAGCAGTCTCTAACAATAGGGACCCCTGAGACGACCAGATGGGCCCCTGAAACTACTAAGACTTGAGACGTTCAGACAGCTCCTGAAACGGCCAAAGGTCCCAGAGCATTGCCAGAGGTGCCTCTGTCACGGCAGAGACCGAATCACAGAGGGCCCTTGTTATTGCCTGAGAGGCTCCTTGGACGGCAAAAATTTCCTAGGGACGACAGGAGGAAATCCAAGATGGCTGAAGCTTGTGTCCCTGAAACTGCCAGATGGTCCATTGAACTGCCCGAGGTGCCCCAGAAACTGCCAAACGAGCGCCTGAGACGTCCCAAGGGACATATGAATGTAAAAGAAAGGACCATTATAAGACCCTGACGCGGCAGACGGCCCGAGACCACCAAGTGCCCCTGTAAGTGCAAGAGGGAACCTAACCTAAGCTATAAAAAAGCTCCAGAAATTACGAGGGGGCACAGGGGTTCCTGGGCCAGATACAGACACAACATTTGAAAAAGAGGGAGGGACGCAGCCGCCTGAGATCCCGCCGTTTTTGCCACATTTCGACAACTTTGTACGGGAGCAAAACGCAACTTGGATTTTTTGGCTACTTTATATGGTGAAAAACGCAGAATTATTTGAAATATTTATCTCGGTCTCGCGTGGATCCAAGGAACTGTTGAGCGCTCTGTCTTGTCATTAAAACAGCGCCTAATTACGGGAATGTGGGAATGACCCCTGTTCCGCTTATTCAGGGATATATCCACCAGTCATCCGGGGAGGGTGCTGTTGTTTCTGACTTGTATGCTTTCTGTCTGGGTAATATCGCACAATGTCCGGTAAAATTGGACGGTATCCATTATAAGCAGAAAAACAGTGCTATAAAAGGTGCGAGATATATGGCGTGGCAGACGAGTTGCAGCCATTTGCAGCCACGTATAAAATGAAGGAAATACAAAAAGAGAGTATAATATGACAATCTCGCTAACTCCTACTCGTAGATTATTTAACGGCAAGTGGCAAAAGGTCGGATATTTTAAAAGCAGAAACAATGAATTCAAAGAAAAAGATATTCACCTGAGACCTGCAACTCCTCGTAGTCGCAGCTCGACCATAAGCGATATTGTATCGTTGCTAAGGCCAAAAAATTATGATGGTCATAAGATAACCGATGGCGAAAAAACGATGGTGTCCGATATTACTTACCGTCCAATATTACCTGACTGTGGCACTACAGGAAGTAGCAAGAAACGTGAAAACATTTCCCCCAGATGGTCCGACATTTTCTTCTAAATCGCAGCCGGACTATGGAAGAAACTGTCGGTAGCGTTTGGTAATGAGAATGGTCCGTTCGTTGCCGTTCCGGTCTGGCGTTGGAGCCTATAGGAGCGGCCGTGCACGAGTTGGCGATAGGATGAGAAGTCTGATGGTATGTGGCAACATTCTTCCGCTCAAGTGTCCAGTGGACGAGCCGCCTCCGAAACAGTCGCCCGGCGTTCTGCAGCTGCCCGCCCACTCCGATTTACCGCATGCGTTTGCATACAAACCAGCCGTGCGCAAACTTACATCGCTTCATTTGATAGCGGTAATTTGGTCCGGCGCGCCGAAGGCGCTAAACGTGTCGTCCAAAAAATAATGTTAACTGCGTTTTTAACCCAGTTTCTTGTCATTGCGCCAACACTTCATGTGGTTTGATATACTAAAGGGACTGGGACTGCAAAGGAAAGTTTCAAATGACTATCGGGCTTGCATGCATGTAAGACAAATTGCAGTATTTTGACAAAAAAACACACGACTTCAGAAACGTATCTTGGACATCGCAAGAGACTGTTAAAGTACTTGCGCACAGAGAGACATACGAGTCGTGGTGACTTGTGAACATCCGGTTCCCGGCTTGTGACCGGGCTGTATACTGTGCTGCCGGGCGAAGCCGGGTGCGCCTGGGATGTATACTGTGCCGCTGAGCGCAGCCGGGTGCGCCTGGGATGTATACTGTGCCGCTGGGCGGGGCCGGCGGGCACAGGGTCGCCGGCTGGAGCCGCGGGCAGCGGTCAGCCGGCAGTCGTTGCGGAGCGGGACGCGGGACGGTTGCCGGTTGTGGTCAGTCACGATCAAACATTTGCACTTTGCGTGTTTATTGATCGCCAGTACACATCATGGGTACTAGCAGTACCTAACGTAACGGTCTTGTTCTGATTTTGTTCTGGTCCAGAACCTGTCTTTCGGTCTCTTGCTTACTGTGTCTATCTCTGTCCATCTTCGTTTAGATGTCTTTGGTGATTGTTTAACGCGACAATTTTTTCGCAGCATTTTTGAAATCTCGAAATCGGAGGGTTCTTCAAAACCAGCAACAATGAACATCCCATTTTCAGCTATAAACAAAAGGAGCTGGTTTCGATCGCGATTGGCAAAAACATGCAAAAAGCGATATGTTAACTTTTGATACGTCTTCATCTGAATCAGCCTGAAAAACACGGCCAATTATTTTCACAGACGTACTCAGAATTGAACAAGAAACCCAGTGGTGCAGGGGTATAAGTACTGGAAGTTTAAAACCTCTTAACCATATTCCCAGAGGGCTAGACGTTATAGCCAATTCCCGACAGGGGGGACGAATCCCCCCAAGATCTCGAGAACTGCACACCCGATTTCATCGCAACAAACTATAATCGATTTATAATCGATTTATATAACAAATAATCGATTTGTCATGACGTAAACTGCGTTTTTTTTAGAGGTTCTCAAAATCTTGGAAGGAGTGGATATGGGGGACAAAAGTCAAAACAAGGGACATTTTTGGACTTCTTATAACTCCTCTGCTTCCTGGATCAATTTTGAAAAAATTGGCGTGAATCGAGAGCTTATGGGTGGGACTTTCACCATTGGTCCATCATTTGAAGTTTTGATAACGTTCGTAGGCGTTCACGGGGTTTCAAAAAATGGGACGATTAGTTCTCCAAAAACTGAATTAACAACACGCTGAAGAAGAAGAAATCGCGTTACATTGTTTGTCTAATGGTAGCATGTGCGGTACTAAGGACATAAAAAGGGAAACTGACATGGTCACATGTTCATCAGGTCAACTTACGACCTTTGACTTCAAGTGGCCTCCAGTGACCCTAGAGCCGTATAGAATGATCTTCGAGTACATTTCATATTGCTTGAAAACGTTTCCAATCATTTGAATTTATTCTGCTTCTTAAAGTCCCTTTTACGACTGTCGTGATACAGGGTAAGAGCACTGACATTTTAGGTCATAGCTCCACAGACCTGATATCAACCTGAAATTTGGCACACAAGTAGAAGGCGTCCCTCTACGTCATGTATATTCCGGGTTTGGAATTTGGAAAAAAGTGCTCGTGTATTGCTATGAAACTGAATTTTGACTTTTAACTTTGACCTGAAGTTGCGAGGTGTCCTCAGATTAACAACATTACATTTGTATGCTTGCCCAATTGTTTACCTATACACCCATATAAAGTTTTAAGTTTTATCTTAAAAACACTATTTTTGGCGGCCAGTTTCCTTCTACTCTCAGCAGGGTCAAAGTTGGCCAAAGGCGCCTCCCAAAAACGCTGCCTGGCTCCGTCCCTGAGCAGAACAGGACTACGAAACTTCGGCACAGTACGTAAGAAGAAAAGTGACTGAGTTTCCTGAAGCTGTGTCAAAAACCTTGGCAGTGGTAAGCAAAAAGCCAGAGAGAGGCCGATTCAGTTCCTGCCGGGGATAGACTTAACGCCAAAACGAGTTGCTATTTGAAGACTAGGCTGCCAAAAATTTGTGCGTGACACGCCGCCATTTTTTGGGATGACAAAAAACATGTTTGTCCCATGTCTTTGGTTGAGGGCACTTTGCCCCGGCCGCCGCCCCCCCCCCCCCTCCGCCGCCACTTAACACAGAGCTGGTGTCAAAGTGTGGATAGGATCTTCACCCGACTTCAGAAAACCTTTGAACGCATTAACCTGTTCCTGTCCGAGTCCGCCAACCAACTAGCCCGCACCAATGTCACAACATGTAGCGAACAGTCTCGTGACAACGTCCAGACGAGCGTTCAAAGCGGCCCGTCAGAAAACCGCGAAACACTTATTGCGCGGTCGCCTAAACATTGAGGAAGACACCTCTGGAAGAGCTCCTCCGATCAGAGGCGGCGGCTGATTCCATTGCTGCTCAAAGACACGCCGTGATAGCTCTGTTTGGACAAGAAGGTTGCATGCCTTCACGACGGATCTGTTTACGCCATCGCCACGCATGGAAGACGTAATGTCTAGTGTCGACCAAGGATGAAGGACTTCTCTTGGAGATGTTTCTCGAAGCTGAAGGTGTTCCCGAACGCTTCTGGGAGTATTTATGTGCCTCGTGAACATCGCATGGCAACGGAAAGGACAGTGTCCCACTACAGCGTAGTGTGGTCTGTTCAGACTGACGATGTCTAACACCACCGTCAACAATCGGCTCATCATAGCTCTATATTGAAACATGCACATTATTGTGAGATCTTCGCCCGTGGGTGATAGCTTTTGTGCAGAAACGGCCCACACGAAATTCAGCACCTCTTCTGGCCAACGGTGAAGTGCAGAATTCGGCAAAAGAATTTCCATAAGTGATGAAATGACAAATACCACACTTGGGTTCGTTTAGAATTTAGATAACAGATTAGTCAGGCATCGAGCACGTTTAAATGTCTCTTTATATTTAAATTGTTGAAAGTACTTACAAATACTCTGCAACTCGACTTCTGCCTTGCATACAATTAGGGACAAAATGTAGAATCGATTTAAATCTACAAATCAGTGTATTTAAAAAAGCTTTGCGGAGGTATGTACCACTGAACTCACTTCCATTCTCTCACTGCCAGGAGACGGCAAATGCAGGGTTCTAGTCATGTTCTCCACTTCGTTAGCAAAGTTGTTCCCACGCTTTTGACAACGTGGACTCGGAAGTCAGGAGTACGACGGAGTCGAGAGAAGAATGAAGCATGGTACAATCGCGGCGGAACGGTTCTGGGCGGGTGCAACACATGGCCTTGACTAATGTCCCGCAGGCGTCGTCCCGTTCTGCTCTATCAACTGCCACCCCTTAACCCTATTCCCGGAGCGTTAGACGGTATGGCCGATTCCCGGCGGGGAGGGAGATTCGGCCCCCCCCCCGAGATCCCGAGAACAAAACGTCCGCTTTCACGCAACAAATCGCAATCGATTTGCCATGACGTAAACTACATTTTTATAAGGAAAAGTTTTAAAATTTTGAAAGGGGTGGATGCAGGGGGCAAACAAGTCAAAATGGGAATATTTCTGGACTTCTTATAACTACGTTGTTTATGGACCGATTTTGGTAAAATAAGCATGAATCGAGAGATTACACATGAGATTTTTACCATTCGTACACACATTTTAAATTTTGCTAAAATTCATAGACGCTCACAGGGTTGCAACAACACGAAAAAGTTAAAAGCACTTTTTTGGCTTCTGCTAGTCATGTTATGCTGGAAAAGCACAAATCGTATTCCAGCTTTTGTATAATGTTAGCATAGGCGGTGCCAGGGTCATGAAAAAGGGGAATATCATGGTCACACGTTCTTCAGATCAACTTATGACCTTTGGCGTTAAATGACCTCCAGTGACTTTGGATTCATTTTGAATGATTTCGTGTGCATTAAATATTGTCTGAAAACATTTCTAATCATTTGAATTCATTCTGCTCCAAAAATTCCGTTTACGGCTGTTGTGGTATAAGCCACGCGCGCTGACATTTTAGGTCAGCTAGGTCATAGCTCCGTGACCCGACTTGATATCAAGCTGAAACGCGGTGCACAAGAAGAGGGCATCCTTCTACGTCGCATGTATTTCGAGTTTGGCATTTGAAATAAAGCGCCAAAATTATTACTATACAATCAAATTTTGACTTTTGACCCTGATCTGACCTTGTAAAGTGACCTCAGATGAACAAAACTGTATCTGTGTGTCGCCCAACTATTTAGGTATACATCCATATGTAGTTTCAAGTTCTATCTCAAAAACGTCATTTTTGGCAGTCATTTTGCTTTTACCTTCAACAGTGCCAACAATGGCCTGAGGTACCTCTCAAAAGCGTTGCCTGGCTCCGCCCCTGAGCAAAATGGAATTCCAAAATTCCGCCACAGTACCTAGAAAAAAGTAGCTAGGAACAGTCACCAAGTTTCGTAAAGCTGCATAAAAAAACCTGGAACTGACGAGCAAAAAACCCGAGGGGGCGGATTCCCCCCTGCCGGGAATAGGGTTGAAAATGAAGGAGATGGTTTTGTCAGTTGGTACGGAAAAATATATTCTACTACATACCAGTCGGGTTGATCGGGGAGTTTCACTACGTTGAGGTACTTTTTGCCTCCCATGCGCTTTAGAAATAATGACAAACCGCTGATTGTTCCCTGCTTTGAGACACGACAGGATTTCTTTCCGGTACATCTGTTTCGGCTCGCCGTCTGTCTCTCATGTACCATCTGTCGCGCATTTAAGAGCAAATGGACCACTACTTTGGCGTGGTGAAAACGGGACACATTCGTGCCTGTTTTACCCCGATGCTGTGACCAGCAACCAGTGCATATTGCAGAGACGAAGCAAAGCTTTGCACTCGTTCAGGGAGCATCAGCGAAGGCCACTGTAGATAACACAATAAAATAAGCACTGCGAGTCGAGAGAACAGGGGTGGTAAGGAAACGCAGAAGCACCACTCATAAGAGTACCGCAGTGTGACCAGCCGGGCCACTGGTCGCCGACAGGGTCACTACAGAATTCGCCTGCTTCATTACTGGCTGACGTCAAGACCATGTGTGGTATAATTGAATTGGCGTCTGACCGAAGTCGGCGTCGCAGCAGAATGCCCGTTTGGCACTACTTCACCACTGAATAGCATCGGCAACAGCTCAGGATGTCTGTAGAGCACGGAGATCGCCAATGGCTGCAGTCAGGCTCTAATCGCTAAGTGTGGTGTTTGGAGCCGGCTGACGCGGCGTTCACAGCTGGCCGCGGTAGCCGGTAATACGGCGCACCTGCTCCCTAGGCAGACAGTGCACCATCTCCAGGTGCTGGCGCAGATTTTGCACGTTGCTGGCGCTCGTGCCGCACACGTGGCACGTGGTGCGCCCCTCGTGAAGCTTGCGATGCGCCACGAGCGAGTCGCGGCGGTTGTAGTGGCGGCCGCACACGTCGCAGTGATGGCGTTGTCCGCCACCTGCGAAAGAAGGGAGGCCTGACGTTAGTGGTGGGTTCAGCTGGTTCAGACCACGCACGAATTATTGCTATGTGACGCAATAACCTGTAAGAACTGGTTTCCTGGATTGTCAAGGATTTAATCACAAGTAGCCTCGGCGTACGAAGGTAGGAAAAAGGATTAGGGAATGTGACATTTTTTTTACCTAAAGCGCAGCATGTTTCATGCTGCGCATAAAAACGGAATCCTGGACAGTACACTCCCTTCTTTTTTACGCCCGTCGACATTTTATCACGTTGCACTAAAGGGTATGTTCCACGTTGGCCGACTTGGCAGGGGCCGATTCTGTTGCTCTAAAATGTAGTTAATCATGTGTTAAGCGTCCAGTTTTTCGACAAGTACCTGGAAGCAGACAAATGTAAGTAATAAAACAGCTATCCTATGAAGTCATCCGCCGATGTAGTAAAATGCAAGTCTCCTGCACCTTCATTAGCCTTTCATTAGCCTACCTAACATACGTAACGCAACAGTCAACAGAAGTGCGCAGTTGCACAGGGAGGATTCACGGGGAACCACTTGATGTATGACCACTACCAGTGTATGCAGAAATTTGGGATACGATTGGTACCAGAAATTGAATTCCAGGACTAAAAGCTACAATTTGGCTATCTTAGCCCTTAAAACACGAATGGCAGAACATTCGATTTAAGTGCACAGTGTTTTCTTCAACACGTTATGAGATTACTTATTTTTCCCAACTAGCTTTCCGCTTCCCTTGAGATACTCCCGCAAAATGCAAGTATTCAACGTTCATTTCGCTGACATACTCGAATAAATATGCATCTAAAAGAAATTCAGTTCAGTAATTCCCGAGCACAACTGCTCAAACCACCGTCATTTCTTTCTATTACCTGGCGTGATTCAGAACAGGTGGAGTGATACAGCCCGGATTTCCTAGAAAAATTAAATGTAACATTTCCACAACTCCACATCTTGTCCATACCAGAGATGAACGAAACGCAAACCTTCGACAAGAACCTAAGGACGGACCATTTCCAAAATTTGTAGGCATGGAAAAGTAGCCTTTTCTCCCAATGCCAGGCAAGTGAAACCTCTCATTCCTTTTGAATTTTACCCATGCCAGCGGCTTAACAAAGGTTTCACGCTTGATGCGAAGGCTTCGGGCGACTGCACTAATTTGATGAAAGATGTCTCGCATTTACATGCAAAGTGCAACCGATGGCAGAAGGCACAAGCTATCGCGTAAATAAATAAGTATCCAAAGTTCATGGTGCATTCCATATTATTTCATCTCTGTAATTAACGTCTGCCCTGACTGTGGAGTTTCGAGGCCCTACAGTGCTGAGAAATAGTAGAAAACTACACCCATGGTGTAGGCAACCGCTGCACACATACCACTCGCAAAACCAACTTGAACCGGAAACAGATAGTACGGTAAAGTCACGTAAATAGTAATTTGGGCACGATGTTTGCGGCTAGGCAGAGGTTTGCAACATCATCCGAAACTCCAAGAGACACGGTGGGTAAATCAGATGCTTCCAGTGTGCGTACAAAGAGGCCATTGTAACGTGGTTACATTTTCCCTTGCTCTCCCTCTTTCGAACAGCAGCGCTAAAACCCAGCTCAGCATTGCCGTGGAGGAGCCGTGGCCGCCGCCCAACGAGCCTCGGAGCTTCCGTGACGCAAAAGGACAAATGCCGGCTGACCGAGCAAAAAATCACCAGCAGCAAGACCGACAGCCTCCACCATTATCAGTGAAGAGAGAGTCCTTTCCCACATTATTCTGACTAAACCGTGCCAGCCGGAGCAAGAAAAACACAACGGCCATCGCCCGTTAGCGTTTGCGGCCTGCAGCACCAAACAATCCAGGAGGAGAAAGCGCGCTCTCCCATGTCTATCGGACTACATCGACCCAGCAAATAACACGAGAACGAGCAGAGTATTCTGCGGCACCTCCGGCCGCCTCGCATCAGCATCAGCATCAGCAGGCGCCAATTCGTCCTAGGCGGTGACCTGGAGTTAGGGGCTTCGTACCCACGTTGGAGAAGGCGGCCAACCGGAGGGCATCGGCCTCATGCTGTCACCGCCGGCGGCGGGACCGCAACAAAGTTTAACGCCACGTCCACCAATAAGGAAGGAGTGTAGAGCCCACCGAGGTCGAAAATGCGCGCAGCGGACGCGTCATTGGAGCAGGAGGAGCCTGACGGAGCCGGGAAGCAGAACTCCCGCCAGGACTGCGGGACAGAGAAAAGGACGACTGGCTTGGGCCGTGCAAACAGACGGCTCTGCCCGGGAGCGGTTCGCTGTTTCGCATCTTGCGGAGCGGCGGTGAGCTGGCCAGGGCCGTAAACCCGTACAGGGCCGTAGTTTGGTCACCGTAAATTCTTCCAGCGCTTTTGGCCAGATGCGGCCGGGACCCGGCGGCCCTGGGCCACCGCCCTCTGAAGATCGCAGAGTACACTGAGCCACCAAGACGCTGAGCGCCGCAGGACTCCAGGGCTGACTGCCAGTCCAGCCCACGGCCGCTACAGCACAAGTAGGCTCATAGATTTCCCCAGGCTTACTGGCACCAGCGCAGCCAAAGGGGGGGGGGGAGGAAGGCCGGGGCCCAGTCTTTCTTGTAAAAGCCATTGCACATTGTCCTCCCAGCAGGCGGTTTTTGCATGACTTCAGTCCACATTGAGGTCAGCCCCCTTTAAGAAAATCTTGGCTTACTATCTGCTCCCCAACCTCCGCCCTGGGGACCCGGGGTCATGCGGGACCTCGAGCAGTAATGGGTCTCGCCAAAGTTTCTTCTTTGAGCAAACGTTCTGCGCGTATGGCGGGGCTTATGCGTGTCTATGCCTGACGGCAGCCGTTGTACCGCGATGTATTTATATTTTTTGGATAAGCCGTGTTTAAAGTTCAAGCAAGTATGTATGAGTGGGATCGCAGGCGGTGGCCGATTACATCATGGCATCCTTTCCGGTGGAAAGGTATTTTCCACGGTGATGTTCGACGGTCTGTCAGAGGGCCTGAAGCTGGCGTTCATCCTTTGTAAGACTGGCACAGTCCTGGATCAGCTTGATAACCCTATCCGCCGGGCCACTTACACTTCACATTCAAGGCGAGTCACCAATTCGCGGCAACCCCATATGGCGGCCACTGGTTTGGCTTCATTTGCAATCACGCTGGTTCGATATTCAGGATGTGGAATGGGGTCCAAGATCAGAGACCGACCAGATCCCAAATCTTTGTATTTGTCGACAGAACAGGAAACTTAGGTCGGCCGGTACGACAGCCAGATGGTCGACTTCGAAAGGACTTCCCAGTCGACCTCACTTAGGTTGCAAAAGTAAACAAGCGGCATTGAAACAAACAACCATGGCGTCAGTCTTCTCGCGGACTGCCAAAAATGCTGCCAACGGGAAACCAGATGAGTCCAAGTTATAGTAATACGGAATTTTTTTGAGCACGACCCACGAATTCCAAATAGCCAAATATCGGTGGTTTCTTTTTGGGTACATTTATTATTGGGCTTATTAATTATGAATCATTAATGGGTAAAATATTTCTGGGTTTATGTTTCAATGGCCGGTAACACCATGGAAAATATGGTCGCTGATGAGATTCGAACTTGGTAACCATTAGGCCGAGATATCCAGAAAAAGGATATGTGACGTTAAATGCCACGGTTATAGCCTTCAAGTCGGTGGCTGTCCCCGTGATGGTGTAATCTTTCTACTTCCCATGCTATTCTAAGACAAATTTTACTGCAAAAAGCTGGGCCAACATGACCAAATTTAAACAGCTTGCGCTTCACGGATTTTTACGTTTCCGGATTGAAACCTTCGCTAGACGTCTCGGAACAGTTCGTAACACGAGAAATCACCGTTGCTTGCAAGTTTTTAAACGAAAGTGAGTTTTGCGCCAATCTAATGGACAAGGGATGAAAAAGGTATGGCTCCCAGAGACCGATGATGTCAGAGGAACGCGCGGAGAATGAGGGAGACAATATTGGTATAGAGTTTAGTTAACTGCTAGGCTGGTGTCTGACTTTGGTCGGGTTCATGTCGGTTAGATTTATCCCTTAACAAGGCTTTTGGTCCGCTTGGTTGGACGAGCCGAAGTAGAATTCAGGGCGGTAGTCGCCCGGCTTAACCATCCTCGGTCAGCAGACCACTCGAGCCCTGACGTCCGACTCGGCAGCCGGTGTAAGAAATCCAAGAATCCAAGAAATCCACTGGTGAAAGAAATCCAAGACCAAGAATGCTACCGCGGCTTGTCTTTGGGTCGGGGACGGCATCCGCTCCCGTCCGTTAACGGCAGCCCAATGATAAGTACGCAAAATCATGTCCGACTCGTTCTGCCGCAGGTCATCATAAAGTTCAAGAAATCGTTGCGACGCTACTAGTGGATTCGGTCGGCTGTCAGATGTGCATTCTTCTGTTTGTTTATCGCCAGTCCGTAGCTAAGCAAATAATTCTTAGTGGCACAGGGCAGCAGAATTATCAGAGCGTTCTCTACCACCGCAATTACAATCGCGTCAGGTTATTCCAACGAATGCACTGTCATTGTCTCACTGATGTCTAAGTCCGGATGTAAAAAATCTTTTTAAACAGAACGCTTTCATGAAAGACGGATCGTAAGATCATTCAAGTCTATACCGGCAGTTTACGTCACAGCTGATAATAAGCCGATGAGAACACATTGCCCAGATATAATGAGTTTCATCTACATCAGGCCACAAAAAGAAATGGATTTATTTCAGGCCGGCTCACGGTCAAAGATAGCATTGCTGGGTATCATCAGGTTTCAGGGAAGTACGGTCTTCCTATGATCACCAAAATATCGTTCGTTGAAAGAATGTGGGTTTTTAAAGGACACTCTACTGAATTTTTATGAGTTGTTACTTGGAACGTTCTTCATAAGTCCAAACTAAGGCAATGACTAAATTAGCCGCATAATGTTGGAGCTCAAGGCCTAATTATAAATCTCGCATAATCTTAGGCTGAGCACTTCAATGAAAACAAGTCGACCGTACTGTTTGGTTTTCCTGGGGTGTGTCTGGCAACAGAGACGTCATGAAGTAACTTGAGAGATTGTATGACGAAAAAGAACTTTCGCAGCTGCAATAATTTAAAGGAACTGAAGAGATATGGCATCCTGATTCTGAGTTTTTTTGGAAAATGTTAGTGGCACAATGGACTTGAAATTAGTGGTTCATCACCCCTCGTACACCCCCTCCCGTCCTTTCGGATCGGTCTAGCGAGCCGAGTAGGTGCAGTAAATTTAACCCTATTCCCGGAGGGCTAGACGGTATGGTCGATTTCCGGCAGAGGGGGGGGGCGAATTCGGTCCCCCCTGAGGTCTCGAGAACTGCACATCCGATTTCATCGCAACAAACGGCAATCGATTTGCCGTGACGTGAACTACATTTGTATAAAAAGAAATTTCTAAAATTTCGAAATTTGTGGATATAGGGGGCAAAAATGTCAAAATGGGGGTACTTTTGGACTTCTTATAACTCCGTTGTTTATCGACCGATTTCGATGAAACTGGCATGAATCGAGAGATTATGGATAAAGCTTTTACCATAGGTACACAAATCTGAAATTTTCAGAAAATTCATGGGCGTTCACAGGGTTTCAAAAATAGCAGGGTTAGTTTTCTAACAACTGAATGAACAAAAGACGCAAACACCCTTTTTTGGCTTCTGCTAGTCATGTTATACTAAAGAAGTACAAATCGCATTACAATGTTTGTATAATGTTAGCATAGGCGGTGCCAGGGACGTGAAAAAGGGGGAACTGTCATGGTCAGACGTTCTTCAGATCAACTTGTGACCTTTGGCCTTAAATGACCTACAGTGACCTTGGGGTCACCTGGAATGATGTCGTGTGCATTCAATATTATCTGTAAACGTTTTTAATCGATTGAATTCACTCTATTCCAAAAAATTCATTTTTTGGCTTTTGCGATATAGGGTACGCGCACTGACATTTTAGGTCATAGCTCCGTGACCCGACCTGATATCAAGCTGAAACTTGGTACACAAGTAGAGGGCACCCTTCTACGTCATATATCTTCCGGGTTTGGCATTTGAAAAAATGGCGCCGAAATTATTGCAAAAAACTAATTTTGACTTTTGACCTTGACCTGACCTTGTAAAGTGACCTCAGATAAACAAAATTACATATGCACATTGCCCAACTATTTAGCTATACATTCATATAAAGTTTTAAGTTCTATCTTAAAAACTCTGTTTTTGGCAGACATTTTCCTCTTACCCTCAACATGGCCAAAAATGGCCTGAGGTGCCTCCCAAAAACGTTGCCTGGCTCCGCCCCTGAGCGAAATAGAATTTTGAAATTTTGTCACGGCACGTAGAAGGAATAGCTAGGAAAAGTCACCAAGATTCGTGAAGCTGCATTAAAATGCCTGGAATTGGCAAGCAAAAAACCCGAGGGGGGCGGATTCCGTCCCCCCCCCTGCCGGGAATAGGGTTAAGAAACCACAGATATGTGGCCATGTATCAGAAAAACAGATCACTTATCATATGAAGACATTCAGGTACTTTGCGCATATTTATGCTGCATGCTCGGAGCAACTCGTCTCGTTAAACAGGGATGCTCACTGTATGCCTGCGCTTTCAGTTTCGTTGTATCATTTCCCTTGTCTCCGTACATGCAAGAAAAATCATCAAGGATCATCAACCAAATCAGGGAACATTGGTCCTCTTCTACGTTTATTACAAAAAAATCTCATCCAACATCCAAGAAACGTTTCAGCAGCACTAAGGACGGCAAGATGTCAAAGCTTTCCGAAGAAGACAGACAGAAATTCAAAATTACATTTACTACTCTGCCATAACTGCGTGAGGTCGTAGATGACAACGAAAACCCACAACAGAAAAAGAGTTCGTCCCATAGTGCTGTCCGGAGATCATTTGAGATGACGGGATGGAAATGATACGTCACAATAGCCATTAACTTCCTAAACGACACACTTTCCTACAAAGCTCTTATGCTTCATAGATGGATGACAATGTATCATGCTGAATCGTATAGTTCCAGCAAAGCCGTCAGTGTCTTCTACACACAGCGTTCTCTCTTCGGTTCCACATATTCCTGGGCATAAACGTAACATGCATACCAAGCCGGAATTCCTCAACAATCGGCGATTACACGTCGTTCAGAAGACGCAGTGTCATGTCGATAACCACCAAACGCGTTGATCCCCTGACTGTCGAGAAAGTGTCGGTCGTTCCTGTCCCGGGATCTACCGCTCGACCTGATCTTCCCTCATTACGACAGCCGCACGATCCTTCACTCGATCATGTCTGTTGGAAGATCTGGGTTTCATACGTGCTGGTTGCAGGATCCGCTTCTTTCAGGAATTCATTAGATCTTCCAATACCTTAGAGGTATCAGTCCGCCAACCGACTGCCTATTGGCTGGCACCAGTTGCAGGATCTGCTCATCCCGGACCCCTCGCCGGATCTGTTCTTTCCTGCAGATACGAAGCAAAAGACGCATCACTTCATTGACGGTATCGGTCCCGGATCCGTACTTCCCGGTATCATCTGATCCGTCATACTGACATCGGTATGCCTGGTCTTCACACCGGTCGGCATTCGCAGAATGTGCTCGTTCCTGGCAGGTCCCCGTCACGGGATCTGCTATGTCGTGCAGGGCATCAGTCACGGACCTGCTCTTCCCTGGCCGCCTGTGGCGGCATCAACAGGGCACCAGTCGTCGGCCTGCTATGCGGGACGGCACCAAGCGTTCAACCTCAGCCTTGCTCAGGCTATGGACGAGTCGCAGGTGCTTCCTCAGTGACGGCACGATGCTGATCATCTTGCCGCAGATTGGGCGGCGGGTGAGGCCCAGATGCTGGACCCGGTGGTTCGAGAGTGACGTGGAGCTGCGGTACATCCTGCCACACGTCTTGCACTCGAACCCTGCCGGACAGAGACACACAGAGGTCTTGCAACATTCCTTAATCAGTCCAGCACGCAGGTTTCTCTCTAGGTCAGGTGCCGCCGTTACCACGGTATTGGCCCGTAGTCCTGAGGTTCTTCGATTAAAATCAAATGCCACGTGGGGCATAAAGACAAACAGGTTTATCAAAAACACCAATAAATCATCTCGTCGCGCGGGAACACCTGGGGCTCTCGTGAGATTCGCTGAATTGAACGACCTCTGAATGACCTTTCGGCTCGACAGACCCGGGGTCGGAGCTACGGACTGTGCTCTGAAACAGCCCCAGCGCGGGTCAGGATAACAGCCAAACCAGTCTGCCGTCAGGAACTTTGCGACTTTTGTTCATCATCGACCTGTAAGGAACATTACACAGAAATCCATTGGAACAAGGTTAGCTAAATAATATATGGATGTCCGTGCGGCGTAATACTTGTACGCTTATGTAAACCTATCGTTGCCTACAGCGCTGATCAGTAATGTAGTATTTCCTTTCACGGCGGATAAAAGTATAGACATGTATCATTTTTCTGGTTTGCCGCGTCAACGCTGATGATTTCCTTCAAAGTATCGCGTTTTTACGGACCATATAAACTGTATTTCACTCTCAGCCAATACAACGGATTTCGCTCATGCATGTTTGCGCCAATACTGAAGTCTCTGAAAAAACTCGATAAGCGTGTTGTCGGCGCAGTGAACGCAATTATCCAGCAAGATGGTCTGCGAATACCGAACAATGGACTACAAATCTGGCGCGCCGCGACGTTAACACTGGTTTCCTCTTCTCTGCCGCCAAATAAGCCTCGTGCAAAAAAAACACTGACACGTTCGTGACAGACAGACTGCTGCATGTCGCGGATGAGGATCTCCAGCCGGAGGGTGGGTATTTCCGCGATCCATCGCGCAGCTAAGCAATAACAGTCAACGTTCTCGTAAGGAAACTAAAATGTAAGGGCCACGAGGCCTCCAAGTCAAGTCCGTGACGGGAGACAGCAGCCGGGGCGCGAGCATGATGACATCACGATGGCAATGTCACCATCGCGTCATCGTCACTTTCCAACTTGAACGTCCTCCGCACCATCCAGGACATACGGAACCGAGCCATGGTCCGGCCTGGGCCTAAGCTCCGCCTGCAGCCGTAGCGCCCAAAATCCTCATCCGGGTCCCATAGCCCACTCCACGCTGGAGGAAGAACTCGAGAGATGGTCTCTCCGGGGCTTCAGCCGCGACCAGCCGCGGTCAGGTAAGCCAATCTAGTCGGAGCCGCTGAGCGCCAGTCGGGGCTCCGCGAACACGGTCCCGGGCCGGCGGCTCGGGCGAGCCTCCCTCCAGTCCCCCGCGAAGCTCTTGCTCGGCAGGCGACGAAGGCTCCCGAGCGGTGTGTTCTGGCGAGTCTCCAACCAGCCTCGATCCCGACCAGCCTCGTCCGAGCCGCACCTCGGCGCAACACCAGTCGAATCCAACAGTACTCCGCAGTCGAGCCTCGGCTGACTCTGGCGTCTGCGGCGGGCCGCCTGGCACCAGGTGCGGTCAGGCGCGGCCGCCACCGTTGCCCCGGGACCGGGCGCGCCCGGGCGGCGGCCGTCTACCTCTCGGCGGTGCGGCGGCGCCGGTCCGGCACGATCTGCTGCACCTGATCCGCGCTCAGACGGTGCACCATGGCCAGGTGCTTGCGCAGGTCGGGCACGTTGTTGGAGACGCGGCCGCACATGGCGCAGACGGTCAGGCCCTGGTGCACCTTGTTGTGCGACACCAGCGAGCGGTGCGTGCGGTAGGTGAGGCCGCACACGCCGCACGGGTACCCCGCGCCGGACCCTGCGAACGACACCGCACGTTACCCGCTGACGCACGGCCGCCGGCGTGGCGCAGTCGGCTGGAGCGTCACTCGCGGATCACGAGGACCCGGGTTCGAGGCTCACTCGGCGCATGAAACAATCTAAGTGTGGTGGCGAATGGCGTGAGAAGTCTCGGCGATGACCACAGTCGGCAAACAAACGCGCGGCTACAGTGGAATAGCGCGTCAGGAAGCCGCAGCCTCCGTCAACGGTCGCAGCTTCTGCGACTGCAGATGTGTCCATGTCGTTGTAAAGCTCATATAACGTCACGCAGCGACGCGGTGTGATATGAGCTCGAACTGGGCACCTCATGGAAATATGGCGTAAATAGTGTGGACAATAGTGGAACATCGTAACGCGGACCCGAAATCGCAAAACGCCCGGCAGAACGTAATCAGACGCGAGGTATCAACGTTTGTCTGGGCACAGAAGAGCATGCCATTAGGTACACTGACCATCTCGCTTACCTGATGTTCTGGAAACTTGACGCGATTGTTTATTGAAGCAACCGTCCCGTGTCGTACACTACTGCCGGGGATATGCACAATTCCGCACAACTATGCCAGCCATTACGGCAAAGCATCATACTAGGAATCGCAAGGGCAGCCCGGAAAACACGCCATAAATTTCCTTGTTATTCACTTACAAGCAGGCTCTCACCAGACACAACTCACGCCGTGTTTGTCTAACCATTTCAAACTACACCCTGCCCTCCTTCAGATGGCGTCAAGAGCTGGCACTGCTTATTACAATAACTAAATGTAAATGATCTTGACGCATACGTCAAACATGCTAGATTATCCCTGCAGACAGAAGCTGTGTCCATAGATAAATCTATGGCAAAGACCCCATCAACTGCTCTACCAGTCATCGTTCGTATCATTTTTATTGTCCAGACCGATAGGTCAACCAGTTACATCCAGTCACATTCTTTTAAAATTTTCCTTGGGGTGGTGGATGTATAGCTGTGAAATGGGTACGCAACGGGAGTGGCGGCCCATACGGGACGCAGGGCGAGGACCGTATCAACTTTGTACAATTTCAGCAGGGGCACTACGGTGTAAACATGAAGATATTGTCTCAGATAAACTTTGCAGAATGACAGCCCAAGGATACTGATAACGTTTGGAAAACAAATGCTCACTTAGCACTGTACAAATACTTTCTGTACGCATGAATTGTTTTCACACCGAGCAGCATTCCCGTCCCAATCAATCACATGCTCGCCGGCAAAGCACCTAAAAATACGTGAAACTACCGGACAAACCGTCACCAAAATGCCCTCAAGTCGGCTCAGAGCATCTGCAGAACAGCCACCACTGGGCGTTAGGATGGGGTAGAGTTGTTTGCATATTTTCCGTTCGGCATTTCTGCTGTCATCTTCACTGTCCACTGTCGCCGACACCTCGCGTTTTACGGAGAAACGACAACGCGCAGTCTTCCTCCCATTCAAACGCACTAGGCACTGAGCAGATGCTGTCACTTTTGACATGTATTTGACTTGTGAACATCACGGCCCGGAGGTCAACCACAACAGCCCAATCCCAATTTGGTCCCTGTGTGTGCAGTCGTTCCAGACAATTGCCGTGTCTGCGACTGGCCATGTCTAGCCGGGACCACCAGACGCGGACTGGCGTCAGACCAACACGGACCAGCGGCCGAGTCCGACCACGTCACACTCCGTCTCCACGCCCATACCTGCCGAGGAGCCTCGACGCATGCAGCACCGCTTAAATGCGCCACAAACAAGATCGGCTGATCCGCCGACAGTTACGTGATATCGAGCCAGTATCACGATTAATGCAAGTCCAACGCTGCACTATTAACAGTCGAGATAGTACAGCGAAATGCACAAATCAAACGCGTCAACGCGTCAAGTCACAAAGTGGAGCGGCAGGTCCGTGTAACCATGATATGCTAAAGCCTCTTCCCATCCATCAAGTGGAAACGACAATTCAACAATCATTGCGCACGACAGGCTGTCAAAGCCAACGGCAAGCCATCTCACTCATCCTATTCCGTTTGTCGAATAGGAGAATATAGAGATCGCAGGGTGTGCTTCATCGCAGCTTGCCTGAATAATGGACCGTAACGTTTTGTCGCATCATGCACAATGACGAAGTTCACGACATGCGACTCTTCCACGGTGGACGTGAAAATTCCATCTTGGCTCCAGGAACATGCAAACAAGATTAACTGCTACCCTCTCTCACCGAACCATGACGCCACAAGAGCCACCATCTCCTCACCAAAAACATGCGTGAACGGCCCATCACCAGTAAAGCAAATTCGCTCACATCACAGAAAGTTCGGATCCCGCCAGTCACATCACTGCATCAAATCCAGCGGGTGATTTCCGGACCCCGTCCATCACGCTGGCGGAACCCAGCCGTCAGACGAGCGGCTCATGTCCGTCGGCGCCGCGGATCCCATCCATCTGGGCGGCCGACCCCGTCCAATCGGCCACATCGTCCGCCGCCCGCACCCTGGTGGGCACCAGCTGGCGGATCTGGTGCACGTGCAGCCGGTGCACGGTCTCTAGGTGACGGCGGAGGTGCGCCACCTTGCTGGCCACCTTGCCGCACAGGCCGCACGTGGTCAGGCCCTGGTGCACCTTGCGGTGCAGCGTCAGCGACATGGCGTGGCGGTACGCCCTGCCGCAGATGTCGCACCGGAAACAGCCTGCCGGCAGAGCGGGTCGTCACCGACGCCTGCCGGCAGCGCCGACGCGCCTCCGTCCAGCAGGCTGATCGCCGAGGAATCGGAGTTCGGTGGACCGAATCCGGAAACAGAACCAAACGGAGGGGAGGACGTCCTGATTGAGCGTGAGCATCTCTCCCACAAACAAGCATGGAAACGTCGGTACCGGGATGCGCAGTTCGGCGAAGGTGAGGAGTGCATCATGCATTGAATTCCTGAGTTTGCCGCCATAATATGCAACTGCCAAACCTTTTTTTACATTTCGGGTACAGTTACGGGCAACGTTCGTCTTCAAAGTTGAGCCAACGTCGCAAATATTGACACTTTCGTGCAATTGTGAAGCCAAGACCTGGACGGATACCACCGGGTGGTTTTCTTCTCAGAGCAGGGTGGATGGATGTAACATGGATGTAAAAAAATGGTCAGACGGAAAGCCATAATGTAAAAGTGAATGTTATCTTTTCGCCTGGTATCGGCATTAACATCGTGCAAAGAGGGGGCAATGACGCTTAATCAAACACACAAGCGACGATGGCATCACAACATGAAAGATAAGTGATTCTTAAACCGTCAACATCATCACCATTGATTCCAACGTAGTGATTTGTTCTAATGATGTTTGAGATCAGTGCCCGTGCGAAGCGAACTTGTTAAACGGACCGTGAACCCCACATCCAATCCTTCAAGTCCAAGTAAACGAGTAAACCAAACACAGTTAAAGGCAATGTCAAAGATACAAGAACAAGACATTCTGATTGTGAGCAGAACAGCCTACTGGTGAGTTCCCAGCTGATCCACGGCCGGCCTTCGAACGCCGAAGCAGCTCGAAACAGTCTTGCCAAGATGCCAAGGGGAGTTAGCCACGACTAAAGGGGCGACTAGCGCTGTCATGAATTACAGACTACGGTTAATGCATGTATCCGGTACTGATGTATTGGTATGAGGGAGCATGGCGGGATCAACGTTGCGGCAATCCGCTATTTTTACCACACTAGAAAACTTTTTGGGACTCGGCCCAGAATGGCTGATCACGTGGCAATCGGTGACGAAAAAGATGGAACTCATGTACATCGTGAAATCAACAGTAACCTGAAACGATCGTGCGTGATTTGAGAAGGCGTCAGGCCATGGAAAAGTATGCCAAAAAAAACCCCAACTTGCGCAATGGCATCAGTTCTCCGAGGAAGCGTTTATACAAGGCATTCAGAGCTATTCAACGGATTTATTGCATCACGAATCAATCCAAGTAATCGCTATATATAAAGCTAATATGAGATAATGGAATATCGATGATTGTCTTCATGATAACATAGTACGCGTTATCCGCACCATGTACTCGTTCCACTGTCACCTTGTTCGCAAAACCAGGGTTTTCGCTTGCTGCTAACAGTCACGATGACAATGGCACACCGCAAAAATTGACCAAATAACCACTCAACCGATGTTCATATCGCAGTTCCACATAACCCAAGCTTTGGAACGGATTAATGCAACAACTGTAGTTGACTGCCCACCTTCATTTCCCTGACTAACATGGCATGACTGTGAGCATACAACCAAGGAAACGTTTGAAAATATCAGCATATCCAGCCTTACCAAAGTAGCATGACGTATTGGAACGAGCTGGGGGGATGTTCCAACACATGCCTTGTCCTAAAGCACTACGCCATTACGGGTAGTGCGCTTTGCGTAGTGCCATGCGCGCTTCAAAGGGCTCGTGTTACATTCACCAACAGTCTAGACAATATTGTGGTGCTAGGACAACCCTATAAATACAGTGAATTCACACCAGTGGCTTATTTTCTACGCAAAGTGCCTTCATACAATTTCAATTCTTTAGACATTGCAATGCCTGTTGAGGCTCTCCTTGATTTCGTTTATCCAATTTTAAAAACCCTTTACCTATTTTCCACGCAGTAACATGAAACCAACCCGAAGATAAGAACAAAGCAACATGACAAAAACTCAGCACTGGCTGGCAAAGGACGCCGAACTCAAGCATAGTTACGTCTCGCCACCGGGAATGAAATAATAACACCCGATACATTATTGAATTCACGCATGTCTGAGACCGCAATACGCCTAACAATGGGAACAAATAGGAATAGTGCCGATACAAATCAGGAACACTACCAGACTCAACAGTGCCGTAAATACTATACATTCCTGTGATTGTTACTTGCTGAACATTCCTCCCGATGTGTGATATTTCAGTAACTAATGACCTGAAGGGCCACGCGCTGTGTCACCATGGCTCATCTCGTCGGCATTCTTTCACGCTGTTGTAGTGGATTTCCTCGCTGCATTTCGAAAGGTCAGGGTTCCCTCACTCGTGCATCCGCCTCGCCTGCAACGGGATGACTCCTGATTCCTGCACCGGGATCACTCCTTCGGACTCATCCAATGGCGCTGTTCTTCGGGGCTCCTGTGCTGGCATCGCTCCTGACTCGTGGACTGGCATCACCTCTGACTCCCGTGGCGACATCACCCTTCCTGCCTCACGGACTGCAATCACTCCAGAACCCCGCGTCGGCATCGCCCCTCTGAACTCTGGCACCGGCACTACTCCGAGCTCCTGCTGTGACCACATCCCTGACGTCTCCTGCAGGCTCCTGGTGCGTCCCTTGGTGACGGTGGGCACCATCTGACGCACCGCCTCCGGCGCCATGTTGTGCGCCGTCTGCAGGTGACGACGCAGGTGCGCCACTATGCAAAGCACCTTCCCGCAAAGGTGACAGGTGGTCAGGCCCTGATGCATCTTCATGTGGTGCGTCAGTGCCTGACGGTTCGAATACTGCCGACCGCACACGCGGCACACCGACATAAGCCGACCTGGAACAGGAACACAGACAACACAGGTCAAGGTGAGCAGAGGACAAAACACCGCGGTTCGGATGGATTCGCAAGGAAGTGGCCCAGTGTCGCTCGGTACACATGCAGCGCCCAAATTCTCAAGACACCGGGATATCACCGCGATGAGATAATGATGTAAGTCGTTGACATATCAAATTAAGGGAACGAGACCTCTTGGTGATGGAATAATGTCAGAAAGACAAGGGCAAAGAAGTTAGGCAGACTGGTACAGATGACAACAATGATTTCTGTTTTGTCGCTCCAAGACGCAAAGCACTTTCTATCACTCTGTTTCGTTAGAGCACTAAGCTCATTCGGACAGCGTCGGTCGACGAAAAACAACATATACGACCCAACAAATAACGAACAAAACACACCACGTATAATATTAACAACTAATCAAGAACAAAGCAAGGGTGTGGAGCCTCTGCACTGATTATGCTACGTTTCCAATTGAAACTATGAAAATCAATAAACAGTGTATTTAACACTCAAAAACTTTACAAAACTCACCATGTCAAGACAACCAGCAATTTGTTTGATCTTGGATTCTTCAATCCTTGATGGCCCAGTGCCAAAGTAATCTGATCGCTAAAAACTAAAAACTATTTATTCCTCCTCGAACTTTATGAGGAAAAACCGCGCAGGCGTCAAATCCACTACGTCAGATTTGCCCTTTCAGGATTTCAAAATGACACAAACCGAAACAGGGTTCTTCAGCAAAGCTTGCAAGTGCAAACACATCGAATCGTGCAAGCAACCGTGAGACCACAAACATTCTCAAGCTCCGCAAAACGCGCAGCTTTGTAAGACATTCGGCCACGTCAACTATTTAACCACTGACCATATATGACGCCAGCTATTTACCCATCGACCATATGTGAAATATATGGCGTTCATGCGATTAATGGGTTTAGATTTTTCACTATACCACACCTCGAATCAAAGTACTGAAGAAAACCGGCTTTGAAATCATCGACTTGACTTTTACCAGAGCTTCCCAGAAACTACAAGGCCAAACACAGTAAACTTAGACGCCTTAATACAATATATATATACCCGTTA
This sequence comes from Capitulum mitella, assembly GCA_030062745.1. Taxonomy (NCBI): domain Eukaryota; kingdom Metazoa; phylum Arthropoda; class Thecostraca; order Pollicipedomorpha; family Pollicipedidae; genus Capitulum; species Capitulum mitella. The sequence continues at coordinate 13,805,710 of CP099854.1, forward strand.
CACGGTTGGATTATCAAGAGCGACGACTTGGGTCATGGTGTCGCAATGAAACGTAAATTTGCAATACACTGAAAATTAATAAATGACCTGAGTTTTGGTGCTGGTTTCACATTTTACATTACTAAAGTGAAGGCCCTTGGAACTTAAGCAATACATTTTTGGCATCATACGTAGTGGTGTTCATAATAACGCGCGAAGCACACCTGTATCAAAATCTGATGTACTGTTTCGGTAGCATAAGGAGCGAGGTTAAAAAAATGTACAGCATGCACCTAGGTAATTATGCTAACGCTGAGCTGCAATTCAAATCAAAGACCAGGAAGTCAGGACCACAAGATCAATGCCGCGGATGTCAACTTCTCGCCAGTCGCAATGAAGGCGCAACAGTGTTCACGGGTCCCTCCCCAAACGTGTCGCGATTGCCGTAAGCGTCTGTCGCTCTGTGGATCGTCTCCCAGGTCCGGCGCTGGCCTTCACGCCAGTCACGGACAGTCGTATTCGTCACAGACACAGCGTCAGAAATTTCCGGCCTCATGCCATGTCTTGTTCTGAACCTGAAAACATACAAACACCCGGTTCACTCCACAGCTCCAACAACGAAAGTTATCGTAAACTGAGTGTTCCACGTGAAGACGTCCCTTGAAATAAAGCTGAACAACGAAGTTATACCCAGTGGCCTTAGAAGCCCAGCTGCAATATATGCCATGCATCAAAACTCTACACTTACGGAGGTCCAATGAGATTCTCATCGTTTCACGTATGTCCCATGCTGGGGAATCTGCCACCTACTGGTTGCCATAATTTGAACACGATTATAAAAAAAGGGACAGAACAACAAGGACTTAACGTTTCAGCCATAGACCATCTTCAAATTTCTTCCAAGTTTCTCCCGTTATGAAGAGGACAGTCTATTTCCAAAATCATGACCCAAGCCCAGGAGCCTCCAAAGAGCATTTTAGACTTAATTAGAGCATTATCTGAAGTCCAGTCTGTATTCCATGGGAGATATCACCGTAGTGATAAGATAGCATGGCAATGAATTATTTTTTCCGACGATTTTAATTAAGTCTAAGCACCGGGGCTCTTGTTTCGACTACGTGGATATTTCCAGAAAAGTTCTGTAATGTTTGTTCTCTGCCACTGTACTGCTACTGAACTGTTCCGTCTCGATATCTTCCGCGACCCATATCTTTGTTCAAGAAATGTGTCCTGATGACGGACACAGCACTGCACTGTTGCAACGGGCAGGAGCATAAAGCACACAAACGCGCGCTACCTACCTCTTACGATTCCTGATCGTTATGGCACATGGCTTGCTGCGTCACATGGTTGACTAAGCAACAGAAAGTAAAAACAGCAAGCATGATCCAAGAAGAACGCGCAACATTCTGATGTTAACGATGACGAATAAGCTAGCCATTTAAAACGTCGTAAACACAGGGCAGTCTTGCTATCTGTATACTTTATCATTAAGCTGATTGCCAAAAATCTAAGAAACGTAGAACACTAACTACTGCTATTGCAGTACACCACCTTTTAACCTAACATGATTTTAAACAAATGGGTTTCTGCCCACAACAGAAAGCGCATAGTTTTGCCCTTTGCAATGGATAAGCACATCTCTACCTTAGTTTCAGTGTAATCTAATAATATGAATTAATGTGTATTTTATCTATGTTCTTCAGGAAACCAACTGCATTAAAAACAAAGGTGAAAATAAATACGTGAGCAATTTTCATCATGACAACAAAGAAATGAAGAAAAACAAACACATTTTTTGCTTTATTCCTTGACAAATAAACCTCTTGAAAAGGACTGTGACGACGCTTTCAAGATATTTTTTTGGAAAGAGCCGTACGAAAACGGATCAAAATGTTATCAAAAGACTGTATGAAAAAATGGTTCAAGGATTCGTGACAAACAAGAATGCAAATACTTTTTGGCATTTCCAGAGCATCACGGCTCTGCATGTAATTTCTATCTTACAAAAGGCAAAATCTTCAGATGTGATGCAAAATTGCTCATGGGATATGGCTTGTACGAGAGAAGATAACCTTGTCAACACCAATGTAAAACAAGCGTGGCATGGAGACAGCAACGAAGTATGACAAAACCAAAGAATGACAAAGTCGGTAAAATGGCAATGACACTGCTAATTATATTTAGGCAATACCATAATCTTCATGAACCTAAGCGAGGGACGAGACTTCGACCAAAACACACTTATCTCTAACTTCTACAAAAGTACCCACCTTCAGCCGATCTTCGATTTCGAAAAAATCAACACCGTCATTCTTCCATTCAAGCCAAAAGCACAAAACGTCACACAAAGCAAATTGGCGAAGCGCGAAAAGGTCTAGAAACGCTACCTTACAAGACAAGGATCAGTGAGGGAAAAAGCATTTCCGAGTTTAACCCAAAGGATACAGCAACGCAATTACAATACCGCAACACGCGTATGCATGCTTCAGTAAGATGCATGTAACCGCACTCCTGCTGAACAACGATAACATCAAAAGATGGAAACTTCAGATAAAGCCCAATGCGGCAGCTTGACACAGCATTTCGACAGAGTCCTTTCTTACTTACTGCTACCTATATACCGCTGACACCGCAAACCACAACCAAACCCCAGATTTCGGCTCCCACAGCTAAGTCAGCCCCAGTGACGAAAAATTACATAACGTGAGAGAGCCGGACAAAGCCAGTTATATTTAAGCTCATTCAGTTATATTTATATCCGGGTAGGGTTGGTTTCATGTCACTGTGTGGAAATCAGGTAAAGGGTTTTTAAACTTGGACATACGAAATCACGAATCGCCTCAACAGGCATTCCTCACGAAGTCAGTTATATTTAGGCAGGTTCGGGATTAAAGTCAGTTTATATATATATATCAGATTCAAAGTCAGTGCTTCGCAGGATTGCACATGTCTTGATATTTAACACGATCATTGTTGGTATTGGGAGACAACAATTACCCATACATCATGGCATACAAAATGGCTCCTATATGTAACCACATATAGTGTAAGAAGACCGTCAGGTAAGGAAATCTGCTGGGAGCGCTTGGCTGTTTTGTTTCACTAAAATAGTGCATTTTTTTTTTGCTTTCGTAACACCCGGCATTGCAGGCGTTTGAAAATCAATCGTAGTGGCGAGCTGGGCGAAATCCACTTTCCCACAACTCGGTACCCGTGTGTGATTGGGGCTTTATAGCGCCCCGACCCTGTGGTCATATGGCTATATGGTTATGAAATCATATGACGAAACTAGTCGTCCTTTACGGAGACGGACCTGCTAACATTCCCGTTGAAGCCCGCCGAGTCGCTGCAGTCGACGAGGTAAGTATTACAGTTCAGTTTACCGTGATGCGTATGCAGCTGAAAAAACAACCACACGGAGAAACTGGAAAATCTGACCCGAGACAATAAAATGGGACTGGTCGCGAAGCAGATGTCCAATGGTAGAATTCGTCACCATGGATTCAATGTGAGAAGACTGTTCACGCGTCAGACCGCGACAGGAGACCAGCTCATGATGGACGGTCAATGGACAATCTCCACAACGTGGGTAAAGCGGCGCAAGTGACATAATGTGGCCTCCTCTCGCACAGAGTCACGAGCACATGATGTCCGTTTCCCGACTTGGGGCTCAATAGTTCGGAGCTTATTAGAGCCATGTGTGTCCCAGCTATGCTGCAGCTTATTGCGCATGAAAGCAGTGCATGCCGGGCACAGGTCTCCGGCTGAACAGCCGACTTCGGGGTACGCGAGAAACGTGAGGCGCGCTTCGCAGCTGCGTCAGCCCGTTCACTCCAACTAGTCCAACGTGGCTCGGCAAATCGGTAAACGCGTGAATGGAAACAAGGCGTTTTCAGGCTAGGCAGAGGCTATCAGGGGCATTACTGTGAATAACACTTCGAAAGTCATGAGTGGTCCATTAGCTTCTGCCTAGTTTGTCTAGTTAGAGCATGTAAAGTTAACCGCCACAAATCAGCCATACGATAGGTCAACTTCCAGAATACCACAACTACGAGGAAAACTAGAATTCATGTCCTTATATCACATCATCTGAGAACAATGGCAGTTTTTAAGGTCATCGCGTGTCACGGCGGGTTCGGGAAACAACGGTCACCGATCTCGATTTCTCCTGTTTGTATATGAGCTCCAGTATACTGCCTTGTACCAATGCAGAGGGATGACACCTAGTATGAAGCCAGATGGATTTTCCAGGTCACGCAAATGAATTCAAAGTCAACCAACAATTTTTAGCCTGTGAATATAACACCATACCACTTAGCGGGCGTCTCGAACTTTCAACATGGTTGCGACCTGACATGACCTTGCCAGATACGAAATGGCAAAACAAATTATGAAGTGACTTTCTGTAAGCGTAAACGGCAAGGTTCACCGCTGTGACTTAAAAACATAGCTGATATAACAAGATCGTAAAGTTTTGTGATCCCTCGGCATCAAATGACCAAGTGCTCGGCTTCGGAAGACTATGTAAACTCAAACTGTGATCCAATTTTCAACCTCACTCGCAACACTGCGCTACGTCTTCATCTTCAGGTAATCCAAACAGAGGTGCTGCGAGTAGCTTCGTCCACGTGCGCATCCCCGGGACGTTCAACAATGCTGAGCCACGGCAGTTGCACAGTCCCCGACAGCACTGCTTCAGTATTCTGCTATTAATTTATTTTGCTCCATACAATGGACGTATAACGCTGGAGGATCGGCGTCCTGCCGGACCACTCGGCGACCCGGCCAATGAATGGCCAGCTGCAAATGGTCCGATAACACATCTCAGGGAGACGCGCCTGGCTAATCCGCATCAGGGCCTCGCCCGTCAACTGGCGGCCAGAGGGCTATGGTGGCCCACAAATCACCAGCAAACTGCATCCTGGTCCAGCGAGGAGCGCCCTGACCAACTACCCCGTATGTGCGGCCCACGAGATGCGTTCTGACTGTTCATGACTGTTGCGACTGTTCGACTATTGCGTCATCCCGTTCACTCCAACTAGTCCAACATGGCTCGGCAAATGTTGTTCTTGTTGTTGTTGTTGTTCTTGTTGTTCTTGGTACAGTCGAACTTCTTGTTCGACTGTACCAAGAAGTTCCCCTCGATTTCGTGACCACTGAATTACTGGACTGTATATATCCAAACTGACCCCACCGACCAACGAGCAGAACGCAAAATTTGCTGCACTGACCTAAGACTTCCGAGTAAAAGATCTTGGTTAAAAAACAGCTTATGATGAATCAAAACACTCTGCAGAGCAAACCACACGAAACAATGACAGCAAAAACATTAACTAAATTAACATGATCAAAACAGCGCCATGCCAAATGACGCCGTCTACAGCCAAAACGTCCAACACTGATAGAGTCCAAGCTGGACCGTACACAGCGCGACCTAACACACAACCGGTCCCTCAGTCAAGGGTAAACCGGGGTTGGGGCAACAATCACTTGCTTAGTAGAAGAACATTCGATTATGATGATATAAATCAGATAATGAATATGGCGTATAATACTAAAGGAAATAAAGGATAACCAGTGAATAACCGGCATGTAAACAGAAAATCTGCTGGCAGATAACCGGTTAAGCAGAATGCCAACACTTTTTCAATGACTGTGGTTTTGGTTTTATACGTCACACTGCTATGACTGCTAGTAAAACAAAACGAACGACATCTTTTATACTTATCCCACAAAACAACACTAACACTTGTAATATGCACGGACCCACATTCCATTCGTCCCTCGGAGCTAAGCGTTTCAAGTGATCTCAGTACGTCACATCTAAGGCGTACGTCTCACTGCCCTGAGGACCATCCGCTCTACGCGCTGGAAACTAGCCCCAGCATTAATTCAATTCTCGGACGGCTAGACGGTGCAGCCGATTCCCGGTAGGGGAGGGGGCAGGTAGGGAGCGGATTCGGCCCTTCCCGAGATCTCGAGAACTCCACATCCAATTTTGTCGTAACATACAACAATGGATTTGCCGTGACGTAAACCACATTTTCACACGAAGATTCCGCATCTTGAAAGGCGTGGATACGAAGGAGGGTGCAGAAAACCAAAATGGGGACATTTTTACACTTGTCTGCTGTTTACGGACCGATTTTGATGCATTTGGCATGAATCGATAGCTTATGAATGGGACCTTGGCCAATGATCCATGCCTATAGAATTTTGAGAAAACTCAGGGAGGATTACTTTTTCAAAAAGTCACAAGCAAAAAAAGTTTCCAGCACTTTTTAGCTTTTACTTATCATTTTGTGATCGAAAATTACCAACAGTATTACACTGTTTGCATTACGTTAGCACAAGTGGCGCCAAGGATATGGAAAAAGGGGAAATGTGATCACCTGTTCACTAGGTCACCTTACGACCTTTCGCCTTAAATGGCCTCCAATGAACTCTAAGTCATTTAAAATGATCTTGGGTGAACATGGTATTGTCCAAAAATGTTCCCAGTCATTTGAATCTCTTATTTTTCACATTCCACTTTACCACTGTCGTGATTTAGGCCACACACATTGACATTTCAGGCCACAGCTCGGCGACCCGACCTCCTATTAACCTGACACTCGGTACAACAGGAGAAGACACCCTTCTATGTCATTTACGTCCCGTGTTTTGGGATTGGATAATTAGAGATAAAATCATTACTATGACACCAAATTTTGACGTCTGACCTTGACCCGACGTTGTGAAGTGACCTACGACTAACCTAAACTATTTTTGTATGCTTGCCCAGCTATTTACCTACACATCGATATAAAGTGCAAGATTTATCTAAAAAATTCATTTTTGGTAACCATTTTCCTTTTACCTTGGACAGAGTCAAAACTGCCCTGTGGCACCTCCCAAAAAAGGTTGTCTGGCTTCACCCCTAAACAAAACAAAATTACCAAGTAAAAACAATTAGTAGGAGAAGTGGCCAGGTTTCGTGACGCTTCGTCGGAACCCCTGGAACTAGCAGGCAAGAAACCCGGGGGCGAATTCAGCCTCCCCTCTTCCCTGCCAGGAATCACAAACCCTGGTGAACGTCGCCGTAACATGAGGGCCGAGACTAGCCGGCTGCCCCGGCCCAGGCCTCGGTACCGCAGACTAGACCCGTCCGGCGGTGAGGACCTGCCCCGGGCGTGTCCGGGTTCACAGAGCCGGTGACGTCAGCACCACCCACCTGGCGTCGAGGTGTCGTCTGAGGCGCGCTGGGACGGTCCGGCCGGCGGAGGCAGGGGGCACGCGCCGGGCAGCGCCGCCGCTGAAACACGAGACGGCCGGCGCTGGAGACAAACGACAGAGGAACGGCCCGCTGGAGGCGACCGGCGGAGACGCAGGAGGGCGGCACCGCTGCCGCCGACAGGGAGCCGCGCGTCGAACACAGACCACACGCCGCGGAACGTCCGGCACAGCACGGCGCTGCAGGCACGACACGCTGCCGACACGCCGACATCGCAGCCAGATGCCGCAAGGTTGGAACTTTGCTTTCGCGACCTGACGGCGATGAGGAAAAAATGAAAAAAAAACATCACTTAATAACCAAAGTCACAGTACTTTTCTGTAATGTCCTTTGGGTAACACTGCAAACACTGTTTACAGGGCGCACATCCAAATTCGTTCGTGCAGTTACAACCTGGAACTGAAGCTTCATAAACATCACACTGACATGCTGGAACGGAAAGTACATTGGTAATTCTTGTCTGTAATAAACCATGAAAACCTTCACCGACCATTATTCAAATGGGGAAGTAGGGGGGGGGGGGAACTGGGGAACTCAGGCTTCACAAATATCACAAGGTTATGCCGGAATGGACAGTCCATTGGTAATGGAGTGAGTTCATTAGTGATCACTGCCAAGGTAACCAAAGTTCTGACCTTGGCAGATGGACAAGGAGCTGGCTTTAACACCCGGTACAGACCTGGAGTACACTCACTGGGCGGCATAAAAACACTGCAGCAGATCCTGAACCCAAAAACAAAAGGTGGCGTGGCGACAGACCTGTTTTCACTGACCCACATGAACTGTCTCAAGATCGGAGACACCCGGCCCCGTGCCACTAAACACCCAACGCCACATGCTGCACGCCCGCCGCTTAACGGACACGACCAGCGCAGTGTTAAAACGGCCGGCCACCACCGGTCCCGAACCACCACCACCACCACCGGACCGTATTGCTGCACGCCTGCGGGCAGTCGGTCGCGCAGGACCCACCGTTCGCGGCCGTGTGGTGACTGTTGCCGGGCGGGAGACTGTAGACGCCCTCGTAATCGCTGAGCCGACCCAGGGCGGCGTCCAGGCTGCCCTCGTCCTCCTCCGTCAGGTCCACCTTCTCCACCTTGACGTACTGCGCCGCGGCGGCCGGCGCCGGCAGGCCGGACACGGCGGCCGGCGCCGGCTCGGCCGGCGTTTGGGCGGCGGGACCAGCGGCCGGCTCGGCGGCGGGCCCGGCGGTGGGCCCGGCGGTGGGCCCGGCGGGGCCCGGCGAGACGGCCGGGGACGGTGGCGACTGGTCGGAGGAGGGTGGCGGCGTGTCGGGCCGTCGGCCCGGCGAGCCGGCCGACCTCTCCTCCTCCTCGGCCGGCGGCGACGGCCGGCGCCGCTTGGCCGGCGGGCTGGCCGCCGCCGGCGGACCACGCTCCGGCGGCGGCGGCGGCGCGCCGCACTCCATTGCCGGTGACGACGCCGCCGCCGGCGACGGAGGCGCCTGGCGGCAGGGACGGCATCAGACACATCGCCGCGTACACAGACACGCCGCCCGGCCACTCTGCCCGCCCGACCACATCAGACTACACAGCGAGGATGCCTGCGACACCCGGACGGTATGCCTGATGGTGGCTGGACGGCAGAAGACAGCGGCTTTATTTTATTCTCCACCAAACATGAGCCTGGACTCAGAGTTCTCAGAAAAAGGTACGTCCTCACCCTGTCCTCATCTCTGACAGCGTTCTTGGGGGAAGGCTCCATCCTCACCTTGTCCACATCTCTGACAGCGTTCTCGGAGGACGGCTGCGTCCTCACCTTGTCCTCGTCTCTGGCGGCTTTCTCGGAGGAAAGCTGCGTCCTCACCTTGTCCTCATCTCTGACAGAGCTCTGGGAAGAAGCCTCCGTCCTCATCCTGTCCTCATCTCTGACGACTTTCTCTGAGGAAAGCTGCGTCCTCACCTTGTCCTCCTCGCCGCTGAGTCCTCGGATCTGCAGCATCTCTGCCGTCTTGATGAAACTGGCCAGCTGGCTCTGGGCAACATTCACGCTGCCCTTGTACATAAACTCGACGATGGCGCGCAGGTCTGATGCCGACGTGTCCTTCAGAAAGATCACCATCTGCTGGCACGGGTTACCCTGCAACATCACAAAACGCCCCGACCTGTTGAGGCTCTTTGCCAAGAGAGGATGTTGAATGTTTTCCCTCTGGCAGCTTGCTCTGGACATCCATCGATTTTTCGTGCTTACAGTCATATGAGTGAAAAAATTTGCCATCTCCTGATACCAGTAAGTCAAGAATATTTCACATCCAACATAAAATGGTCATTCAAAAGGAAGAAGAACATGGCCTTAGCTTTATCCACAACACATCAAAGCAAGACTGAAAACATATGAGCAAAAGCGAAATGCTAGTCTCGAGTGATTGCCATTGCAGTCACTGGAATTGGGCATATTATCATAGCCAAGAGCCAAAAGGAGAAACTTTAAAGTCTTTCTATCACGCACGTCATTTAAAGCCTTCTCATTGAAAGGTTTCCAGGACTTTCTCACATCCGCAAACGGGTCAGGCCCATTTTGAAACCTCTCTTCTATTTCCAATGCCACGATTCAATACAGTGATTGTCCAGTACCTCAATTAACAAAGGACAAAGGCAACCCAAAATGCCTACTATCTGTGCCACCAAATGCATTTCAGTCCAAAATTGAAGCCTATAACATAACAAAAGGTAGGCAGCAGGGCCATCGACAACAGACAGGTAATGAACTACGCCTGAACAAGGACCAGGTGGCTCAGAAAGAACGCAGTTGGGAAACGGTTCACAACGGTCGCAAGACGGTAAAAAGCACAACCCTCGCAGCGAAGACAGAGCCGCCGCCCAGCCACACCACCCTCGCTGCTGATCGGCAGCCTCGAGCGCGCCGCCCCGCCACCCGTGACGTCACCCGCCGCCGCGCGTGACGTCATGAGCGCCACTAGCGGCGAGACGCCACCGGTTCAGTTCACGCCTTCGCGCAGGCGGCCGCCGGGCTCTTGGCTGGATATCACAGCACGATGATGGTGGGGGAACAGAGTAACCGGTATTAAAGTTAAGCACGACCTCATCCTGTGGCCACAATGTGAGACCATCGTCATAACGCCGCTGCTCACCTTGAGCAGGTCCCTGAAATAGGGGCTGCAGGCGGAGAGCATCATCCTGTGCGCCCTGATCTGCTGCCCCTCGCAGCAGAGCGTGATGTCCACCAGCTCCTGGTCGCGGCGCAGGTGGTCGAACAGTGACGTCACGCTGCTCTGGAAGCCGTCCCACTTCAGGCAGAACTGGCCGTCCATTGTGTGCGTGCGGCGCGGCGCGGCGCGGCGCCGGTCTGCGGGCCCAGGGCGGCGGTCGGCGGGGTTGCGGCCGGTCCGGGGCCCGGACGGAGGCCACTCACCGGGCGAATCACGCCCCGCGTCTCCGAACCGGAGCGCTCATTTGGAAACGATCACAGAGTCGGATCACGAGTCGAGTCATCCGCTGCGAGTCCGAGCCGAGTCAAAACGGAAACAGCGAGTTTTAAAACACGTCAGGACCGGGAGCACGCCTCGTTTTAATCGCATACTGACCTACGACTATTCTGATCTCTGACTGCTTGGAACCTTGGCATGTCTGAGTTTGGACATCATCCAAGTACTCCAAAATTTTGGGATCAATACTTTAATAGAACACTGACTGATCACATCTTTCTCAGGGGTACGACATAAAGTGATCATGATGTGGTCATGGTCAGCAAGCACTTTTAGTGTTTTGCAGTGTCGGTTGAATTATATGCATGAGTGTCATCCGTGGATGTGAAGTCATCTCTGCCACTGTAGTCAAGGTCATCTTAATCCAAAAACAACAATTGAAACCACTGACATTTGTTCATAATTGACCTAAGATGATCACTGATTCACTGGAAATCCAAAATCATATGGTAACTGCAGTTCCAGTTCCTACCATCCAAATGTCATACTGGGCTTCTCAAAAATGACATGTGAGGTTTTCCCACAAAATCCAAAAGAAACCCTAAGCTGCTGACAAAATCATGCATCAGCACAACCAGATTGAAATCAGAGGTCAGGATGCAGAATGGCATCCTACATGAAGTCGGCTGCGGCGATCTTGCCATACAGCCAAACAACTGGACATATAATGAGGTACTAGGCAGATGAGAGAAGTATGATGAAAACGTATAATGATGAGAGTATATGAGGACGACTGTGTGGTGCAAAATGCACAGTCCAAATCAACTCAAACAGGAACAAAATCTCTACATTCCGAAGTCTCTGCTGTTTTGTGCCTGTTCTTTGTGATAGGGATGAAACAGGGATAAAACCAAATGCATCTGTAATTATATTTTCACTTGGTAGTTGGTTGACGTCATCTGATCTTAAAACAGGTTGAAAAATGTCTACACAACTTCATGAAGGCATGACAAGTTATGCAATATTATCTGCACTTTTATAATGCACATTCTGGTAAAACATTTCACTGAGTGATCCTTTTTTACACATATACTAGAAAAAACTTAATCAAGCCCTACCTTCCCCATTTGCCTTCCATGCATTCAAACACATTTGCAGAACTGAAAATGGCAAGCACAACCAAACTTTGTAACCAAAATGAATAGCATTCGTAACAATTCACATAAGCACGATGTGCGGGGCTCTCCTATCACCTCTTGCGGGCATCTAGCATTATGCATAAAGGCATCATGTAGCAGGAAGTGACAAATATTCCACACAACCAGGCCCCTAGGACCTTCAATCTAATATGGTCTTAGCCATCTCAGCCTTAACCATGCTAGGCACCTTTGTCCACACATTACATGACTGATCAAATTAGATAACATATGGACTTACCATGTTAGCCAGGTTATAGTCAGATAAGTGAAGCCTGATTCCCTTGTTTTTTTTATGTGTTAACCCTATTCCCATACCCATAGTTAGGAGGCATTCCAATATCTCAAGAACTACCTATCCAATTTCATCGCAACTAACAATGTTCAGTTTGCCATGATATAAACCTGCATATTTGTACAAAGAAGTTCTGGAAATCTTGAAAGGGGTGGATGCAAGAACACAAGTCAGAAATGGCAAGGGGGCTTTTCTTGTTATAACTCTACTCTTTATGGACTAATTTCGATGCAGTTGGATGCAATCTGATGCAACTGTATGATTCTTTATGCAAAATCATATTCTCAAGTTTTACTGAACTGCTTCTTTATTTATGTCCCTGCCTGACCAACCCACACTCGGACTGTTCACTATGACTTGTGCGTGCATTTGTTTTAGTATCTTAATGTATGTATGGATGGATGGATGGATGGATGGATGGATGGATGGATGGATGGATGGATTGATGGATGGATGGGTGTATGTATGTACTGTCGATAGTTCATGACAAGTTTGTTCTTAGGAAATAGTGGCAATGCAGTAACACTTAAAGAAATGTATTAAAATGTTTTGACTACATAAAGTCTTTGTTGGCAAGTTAAACACTTATTGTGTTCAACACTTTCACTTTCAACACTTCTTGTGTTGAAGTTGCTGACAAAGACTGTGTGTAGTCAAAACACATTAATACATCTTTGACGTGTTACTGTTGCCGCTATTTCCTAAAAATACGTCATGAAAAAATGCATCACAAAAAACTCATAAAGAACTACCAACATACATATAAACACATGCACACACACACACACACACACACACACACACACACACACACACACACACACATATATACACATATGTATATCCTCCACTGGTGGTGATGTGAACAAACAATAAACAAACAAGCAAAAAAACAACTGGAATGAATTGAGATCTAATTAATGGGGCTTTTCCTGTTCTCCCACATTTGGAATTTTGAGGAAATTTGTGAGCATTCACTAGGCTGGGGGGTATGTGAGGTTCTTTTTTTAAACTGGATTGCATTTAATTTTGAAGATATATTTCAATGCCTTTAACAGTGACCTCATACTTAAGAAGTAACAGTAGCATTATACAGTTTGTACAATGTTGGCAAAGGCATTTCCAAGAACATGAAGAAAGGAAACTGTAATGGCCACATGTTCATCTTATTCAACCTATGACCTTTGACCTAAAATGACCTCAAGTGACCTCAGTCACATGTAAGTTCCCAATCATTTGACTTAATTACATTTAAAAACCTCTTATTAATCAACACTGTGATATACAGAACATGTGGTGACATTTTAGATCAGTGCTCCATGACCCAAACTGATATCAACCTAAAACCTGCAATGCAAATAGAGGTTACTGTGCTATGCCATGTACCTTCTGAATTTAGAATTCAAAAATTGCAGTACAAACATTTACATTAAAAAAATGGCTTTTGATGTCAATCTTACATTTTGAGGTGAATGACTGTGTATATCTGTTTAGGCATTTGCCTATATCTTCATATAAAAACTCAAGGTTTATCTCAAAAATCCATTTTTGGCAATCATTTTCCTTTCACCTTTAACAGTGCCAAAAATGGCCTGAAGCACCTCTAAAAAACTTGGCCTGACTCCAACCCTGAGAAAACAGAAATAATTGAAATTTGACACTGTATGTACAAAAACCAGGTAGGAAAAGTCAGCAAACATTGTTCAACTGCTTCAAAACCCCTGGAAATGGTGAGGAAAAAACTACAGTGGGAAATTTTGAGGTCACCACATAGGACAAGGGTTAAATTAAATCATTACCAGTTTTCCTATCAAAATATGCATAATTCTAGCAAATCTGGGTGTTGCACATTGCACAAACAGCAAACCAAACAAACTGATAATTTTCCAGTGGACTGTACTGTGCTTACAGAATTCAGGAACTGCCAACTACATATCGAAGCTATGGGTATCTGACCCAGCAATGCATTATTCATACTGGCTAAACTGTACCAGCCTGGTTTTTGGCACTCATCACTGGACATTAATCTTAACTTATGTATGTTCCTATCAGTCTTAATATTTAAATTTTATTTGCCAATTATGACAAGTCTCAGTTCCGTGCATTGAAAATCAGGAATTCTGTTGTGATGTAAGCAAATGGAATGGGACAGATAAATGTATAAGGCTGTAAGATATAACTGTTGGGCAGAATGAAGTCTGATCACACTGCATTATTGGCATATGGCCTATGGAATTCAATACTACACTGACATTGCATCTTTGATGCAACATTATGCTCTGTAATTGCCCAGTGCAGTAAATAGAAGGCAGCAGAATACCCAGCCCAATTTGTGCAGAAAGTGAATCTACCATCTACCACACCATTAATTTCACAACCACCATCCATTGCTGCTGCCACACATGAAGAGCTATTAGGGTCAGTGACACCAGCCTAATGGTTACCAGCTATTGGCAGACAGTTGGGACACAATGTCAGTTTCTGGAATCAATGAGCTGAAAAATAAAAATAATGCAACCACACAGATGCCGTAAAGACTGACGACACTTCCAAATAGGACATTAATCTAACAAGCACAAACTGAAAATACCATAACCTTGGTTTCTCTATGCCGGTAGGCCTTTGGAATATTCAACAGTTTGTGTCAGCTCCGAAGTAAAGAACAGCTATTTGATATACAATACTCATAAGCTCCTGTTCCCTTGCTTATCCATTTCAACTTTACGGAACCTATAAAATTTACCGCTTACCAAAAATAAGGCGAGGAACAGCCGTCAATGTACTTCCGTCGTAACACGAACCCCGCGCACCATAGTCAGGTATTCGAGCGACAACGCCACGGAGCGACGCCATCTATATTTTTTTTTGTCGCTCGCCCGCCATTAACGTCTTAAAGAAAACATCTGCAATAAAGAAAGAAATGGTAAACTACTGCCCGAATATCACTGCCATCAACGTGTGCACATTTCTATGCTTTCGTGAACAGTGCCTCGTCAAACATGTTTACACGGGGGCTCAGCCTCCACAGTGGAGCAGTGGCGGCTCGTCATTAAACGCAATACCTCAAAGGGACTCGTCTATGGAAATTTGACTGGGGGAAGGGGGTGGCAGGCGTGAGATGAATTATTTTTTATCTACCTGCCCACGAAGAGCTATGGATAGGGAAACTGCCCAATGAACGCCACCATGTCTTATTGCACCACCCCCATTGCCTTCTAATTGAGAGAACTGATTGACAAATGAAAAAATACTTCCCGAGAGAGACAGCATGTCTGCAGATTCGGTCCCGTCCTCTTCCTCACTGGCAGCGTTGCAGACGTGTGGTGCATCCATGAAGTTTCAGTGGAAGTGTGGAATAATTTTCCGGCTAATATTCCTGCATTGGGCTTTAAATTTAATAAATTTGAAGACAAATGTAAAAACAGGCAAAATAAGCGACATAGCAAAAACATTATCATGCTCCACAGCTATTCTCAATATCCAGCCTTCACACTGCCCCAGCCGTCCATCATGTAACCTTTTGGCATCATACTTATGTAGTGAGGAAAATTAATATCTCACGTTATTCGTAAGATGGCCTGCGTCTTGGTGACAAAAACGTTCGTCACTGCAGCGGGAGTCTTCCATGTTTTTTTTTTTAGTCCCCTATAGAGTGTTCATTGGAATTACAGATTCCAAAAAATCATGTATTGGTTATTGGTGTTTTGCGTAATACATTTCACAGCAGAGATATTCAAAGCAACTGCAGCAGACCGAGCCTTCTACCGTTTTTTCTTTTTTAGTCCGATATCGAGTCAGGGGTGTCGATTTATATTCTTTCGAGGGGGCCCTGGCCCACTCACTGTTGATTTGGGTCCATCCAATGTTGGTTTGGGCCCCTCCAATATTTTCTGCAGTTTTAAAGGGAATTGGGCATTTAAAGAATTGGGAATATAAAGGAAACAAAAGAAACGGTCACAATAGATAAGAGATGGGCAGAAAATATAGCAGAAGGCATAAAGTGATGTGATATCTATCTTTCTATCTCCTATACATATATATACAAATATACTTAGATGTATCGCATATACATAATTTTTGTATGAAAAATAGTAACAAAAGACTCAAACATTTCCATGCATCAAAACAAAGTGGGCTAAATCCGTTGCGAAACCCACATTTGGCAGACGGCTCGGCCCACCCCATCATTTACAGAAACTGACGCCCCTGTATGGAGTGCTTATTGGAATCGCATGTTCCAAAAACACCCATTCGTTTTCTTCTACATAATACATTAAACCTCACAAATGTTTAAGCCTACAACCGTGGTCAGTGCTCAGCGCGCAGCACCTTATGACATGTATGACTCTTCAGATCTGGCCAGTACGTTAACATTTCAGGAAATGTGTGCTCCATGAGCAATACGCGTTTTCCACAGTATGACCTCTACATGGACTCTTGGCCGCTACACGCCCGTGTCAGTCCAACGGTGGTCACATATTTAATCGTGCATTGGCTTTAGGCGTCGTGATCACTAGCGAACGACGCGCATCACTTGTGGACGACGTCAGACAGTTACGAAGTAGTTTTGGTCATCATATGGCAATGCCGCTCTGTAAAATGAAATGCAATACATTCTATAAAAAAATGCATGCTACACTGAGGAACACTCTTCCATCAGCGGTCATGCTCTATACATTTCCTTCGCTGCATAAAAGCTTCTGTACGAATCCACGCACTGTGTACGCACCGAAGTTTGACGTGCGATCTCGCCTGTCCTTCGCCGACAGGAGCTTGGTCACGGCTGGACTCGGGTCGAACGCGACGATGCCAGCATCGTTCAGTGCCACCAGCAGGCGGCAGTTGACAGTTTCTTCCGACATTCTCAGCCGGTGGTGGGACCTCACGTTGCTGAAATGCGAGGCAGCCCTCTCCGTCCCCAATGCTGTGCGGCGTGATCGCGATAAAGGACCTTTGAAGCCTCTGACAGGTGCCGGGCGCTGCGCTGAACATTCCCCACAGCTTCTCTCCCACCTTCGGGCTTCTCGCCGCACACAGGGCCGACCACCGGTCCCAAATAGCGATCACCAAGCCAGCCACGCCACTCGGTCCGAACACTCCGCGCGCCAAACTGCTACCGGCGCGCACAAACTCCAGCACGGACGTCGCATTGGCCGTCTTCCACATGGTGTCCACGAGTTCCTTCTGTTCCATGTCCAGCCGCTCACTAAGGAAGTCAACAAAGCTCTGGATGGTTCCGTTGCGGGCAGCCTCATCGCTCTAGGATGTGGTGACGTTCGTGTCCGCCGTTCGACGGTGCCTGCTGCCGGGTCCTTACCTCATCCCAACTCTACCTCTTTCCCTCCGGGAAAAGACCCTCTGCCATCACCGATAGCTGCAGAACAGCTGAGTCCCTGGCTTGTATGACTTCAGGGAGGGTCAACTTGCTCTTCTACAGAGTCTTCTGTAGGTGGCGCATAACGCAAGACAAGTCGTACATGAGAGCTGCGAATCGCAGGGTCTAACCGTCTTCTTCCCATTTCTTCAGCAGTCCGATGGATTGTGCTCTGCACTTCTTCTCTGGGCCCATTTTCCTCTTCTCCCAAACGCTCCGGCACGCCTCTGTGTTGGCCAGGACTGCACGGCGGCGCCGAAAGAGGCGTTACGCGAGCCTGATCCCGTTTTCACGCAGAGCTTTGGTGTGGTTCTTCGACGTCCGAAAGGAGGTTAGCAGACCCAACATGTCCACCTCCCAGTGATGAGCTTCCGCCAGTGTGGTCTCCACCTACTCCATCACCAGGTGAGACTGATGGCACGCGCATCACATTTTCATGATGTCTCGGTTCAGGTGCCCCTTCAACTTCACCCAGAGTTGAGCCGACCTGTTCCACTCTGGGTGACCACCCAACCCACTACCCCTTCAACTTCACCCAGAGTCCCGCCTTCCGACCGGTGTTGGCCGACTCTCTGTCCGCGGTGACGCCAGTCAACTTGTCCATGGGAGCTCTGCGGCTGTTCATTGCCGTTGTCACTGTCTCCAAAAGGCCGTCTGCTCCGTCCGCGTCCGGCTCCACCATGGCCGGGGAGACCCCCTCCAGGGTGCCGCACTGGTGAGTACGCGCGCTATAACGAACTTATTGTCCCTCTGGGTGCGGTCCGTGGAGCCGTCGATTTGGATGCAGTGCAGGGAGCACTTCTGCAGTCGCTCTCCCAACCTGTCGTGCTGCATGCGCTTATGATGTCGAGAATCTCCTTGTAGGCGTCGGGAGGGCGATACTGCGGGGATGCGGCGCGAGGCGTGAAGGGCGTGAAGGCTTGCCAGTCAGCCGCCAGCGACAGGACGCGCTGGGCGGGCGTGCCGGCGAGTGAGCGAGCGCACCATGACCACGCCGTCGGGGTTTCGAAGATGCCGTCGTTGTACACGTCCACTGCCAGCTGTGTGAGCAGGCCGACTACGTGGGAGCCAGGGACGTAGCCAAAGGGGAGGGGGATATGGGGGCCATGGCCTCCCTGAGCCAAGCGGTCTTCATTAGATGTATGACGATTTCGTAGAAATACGTAGTAGTGATCATATATATGTTGCAAAAGCGAACATCATATGTTTTCGTGTTCGTTAAGCATGAGGTAAGCTACAGAGAATTGCTGTTTTTGTTACAAATTTCATCATATGCCAGTGGCATATGACAAAATTTGACATTTGCCCCGCCCCCTGAGGAAAGTCCTGCCTACGTGCCTGGTGGGAGCTCGCTCACTTCGTTATGGTGTGCCACAGGTGGTCCTCAGGACTCTCCCCCCCCCCTCCATGTGCTCCTCCTCTGCGGCCGAGACGTGGGGCATCCCCTGGAGATGATCGACCACACGCTTCAGTCTCTCGTCCCCCACGCGAATTCTGTCGGCCATGTTCACTCTCTCGTTTGCAGACATCTTTGAAGCTGTGGCCTCGTGCTCCTTGCAGGTCAAGCGGATCATGAACGTCCTCATGCTGCCGTTTGGCTTTATTTTTGTCTCTGACAGCCGCCGGTGTTCTTTTAACGGCCAAGCGGCATCCAGTTTTTGGCCCCTGTACCAGTCAGTCGCCGCAGAAGGGCTCGGTGAAGGAATTGGTAGAGGATATTGAGTATCTTAAGGAGCAGGTGACAGGACAAAGGTAGTAGGTGCCAGGACAAAGGATCTTAACCCTATTCCCGGCAGGGGGGGGGCGGAATCCGCCCCCCCTCGGGTTTTTTGCTTGCCAATTCCAGGCTTTTTAACGCAGCTTCACGAAACTTGGTGACTTTTCCTTAGCTATTCCTTCTACGCGTCGCGACAAAATTTCGAAATTCTATTTTGCTCAGGGGCGGAGCCAGGCAACGTTTTTGGGAGGCACCTCAGGCCATTTTTGGCCATGTTGAGGGTAAAAGAAAAATGTCTGCCAAAAACAGAGTTTTTGAGATAGAACTTAAAACTTTATATGAATGTATAGCGAAATAGTTGGGCAATGTGCATATGTAATTTTGTTTATCTGAGGTCACTTTACAAGGTCAGGTCAAGATCAAAAGTCAAAATTTGTTTTTTTGCTATAATTTCGGTGCCGTTTTTTCAAATGCCAAACCCGGAATGCATATTACGTAGAAAGGTGCCCTCTACTTGTGTACCAAGTTTCAGCTTGATATCAGGTCGGGTCACGGAGCTATGACCTAAAATGTCAGTGCACGTACCCTATATCGCAAAAGCCAAAAAATGAATTTTTTGAAATAGAGTGAATTCAATCGATTAAAAACGTTTACAGATAATATTGAATGCACACGACATCATTCCAGGTGACCCCAAGGTCACTGGAGGTCATTTAAGGTCAAAGGTCACAAGTTGGTCTGAAGAACGTGTGACCATGACAGTTCCCCCTTTTTTATGTCCCTGGCACCGCCTATGCTAACATTATACAAACATTGTAATGCGATTTGTACTTCTTTAGCATAACATGACTAGCAAAAGCTAAAAAAGTGTTTTGGCCTCTTTTGTTCATTCCGTTATTGGAAAACTAATCCCCCTATTTTTCAAACCCTGTGAACGCCCATGAATTTTCTCAAAATTTCAGATTTGCATACCCATGGTAAAAGCTCTATCCATAATCTCTCGATTGATGCCAGTTTCATCGAAATCGGTCCATAAACAACGGAGTTATAAGAAGTCAAAAAGTACCCCCCATTTGGACATTTTTGCCCCCCTGTATCCACAAATTTCGAAATTTTGAAAATTTCTTTCTATAAAAATGTAGTTCACGTCACGGCAAATCGATTGCCGTTTATTGCGATGAAATCGGAAAAGTAGTTCTCGAGATCTCAGGGGGGGCCGAATCCGCCGCCCCTGCCGGGAATCGGCCATACCGTCTAGCCCTCCGGGAATAGGGTTAAGGAGTAGGTGCAGGACCTGACGGAGACATACAAAAAACTTTTAATCCAGGCACACAGATACCAATCATAGCGTCTCTCTTAGCACAGACTTAAAATTGCGAGGTGGCTTTTTCGTACGAAGCTTCGTTTGCGATAAATACCTCGTTTATGAAGTTATGTGGGGTAATTAAAGTCTGAGAAGCATATTTCGCTTAGCCTTCGCCAGTCCGGGGTGATGCAGCCTCCCCCTCCGGCTTTCCCAGTTTCCCGGCAACCCATCACCACCGGGTTTCCAGAACAGATTCTCTACGGTTTGGCCAAATAGGCTGAAATTTGGCTACTTGGATTTTAACCTTTTTTTACAAATGCCTTGAAAATTACAAGCAAAAGTCATGCCAGGTCATTGAGTTGTGATCTCGCTTTCGATGCGCTGCAGGTCGCAAATGTGGAAAAGTCTGAACCATATCGTTTTAAATAACATCTTCGCGGCAATTCCAGATCAGACTGTTGTTTGTTAGGGGTCATAGAGGCACCACGCGGCTATGAAGTGACCATTTATGACCATCATGAGACTCACATCATTCGAAGCTAACCAAGGCCATATCAGATTACGTTCCAAGGAAATTGGCCTGCTGCGACTGTTCCTACAAAGCGTGTTGTTTAGAGGCATCTTATGGTTATACAGGGATATGGGTTATGTTTGTAGTGGATGCGAGGACCTCTGAGGTCAAGGTCATGTCAGGTCAAGTTTCAGAGTACGTCTCACATGATCAAACTTGATCGTTTACCACGCACCGAAACCGCTACGGCACACTGCTAAAGTCAGCCCAAGGTCATTCAAGGTCAAAGTCGAGATGACGTTGGGTCATAATGAAGGCATTTGATAATAAAGATAGTAATTTGCAATCCATCGTGATTGGCGTAACATCGTGTATTATGTCCGAGCCGACTGACCGGCCGGGTGCCGCTGTGGCCGGCCGAGGTCCGTCCTGCCCCGCGGCAGCCGACACGTGACCCGTGCCGGCTGGAGCCGAGGTCTGGTTGGCCGACCAGCGGCGCAGAGATTTTGCTGTGACGCAGACGACCGACTGACGCGTGGCGAGACACACGACTTGACACAAGACTAGTCGGCCTCCGACAAATGGTCAGTCCTGACTGCTGCATCGCAAAAGAAGCCAGAAAACAAACAATTTGCTGTGACGTGCCGTGGCAGACGCCCACCCGATTGCGCGCCTGTCTCATGGATGGCTTGTCTCCGAATATAAAACGTTGCGATCCACTTATACTTTGGAAGCAAAATATGGCACGGTTGGTAGGATCTTCGCCGACTGCCTAGCTTTTCCGCTACGCGAAATGCCGAGTCGCAGTGATCCAGTCCGTTCTACTGAGAGCCGAGAAGCGTTCCTGATATGGCAAGACCGACGGGACGACTTCTTCCTCTTATCGGAGGTCGCTGGCACGGAGACCCGCCTCCTCACGTTGACACTGAGGGAACGCCTGCGCGCTGACACGGCACGAGTCTCTCTGGTCCCGGAGCTGAGTCTTACAGAACTGTAGCGGGTCGCAATGATCCGCCGCCAGCTGGCTTCCCGCCGCAGCCGCGGTAGCCCGGGTAGCATGTTACCACAGCACCGCTCTGAGACCTGCACAGCTAGCGTGAGTGGCTGTCAGCACTGTGGCCAGACTAGCCATTTTTCGGCCATCTGCCCGCTGCCCCATGGCCTGCCGCCACTATCAGCGCAGCCGCAGCCGCCCTGCCTGACGCTGCCGGTCCGGCCACCGCCCCCGGCCTGAGGCTGCCACTCACACGGCCGTCCCCGGCTCTGACGCTGCCGGTACAGCCGCCGCCGCGGCCTGCCGCCCGCGCAGCCGTCGTCTACGCCGTTGACACTGCCACCGCCCAGCCTGAGGCTGCCGGTCCAGTCGCTTCTGTCCGCCCCGCCGCTACCGCCGCCTTCGTCGCCGTCCGACACGCCGCCACCACCGTCTCAGGGACCACCGTTGCCGCCACCGTCTCAGGGACCACCGCTGCCACAGCCCGGCACGATCCGCTGCCGCAGTCCGGCACGACTCCGCCACCGTCTGACCGGCCGCTGCCTCCTCTGGTGCCGTCGCCACCACCTCTGGTACTGCCTCTGCCGCCGTCTGACCGGCCGCTACCTCCTCTGGTGCCGCCCCCACCACCTCTGGTACTACCTCTGCCGCCGTCTGACCGGCTGCTACCACCTCTGGTGCCGCCACCACGGACCGACCCCCATCACCTCTGGTACCGCCTCCGCCGCCATCCGACCGACCGCTACCTCCTCTAGTGCCGTCCCCACCACCGACCGACCCCCACCACCTCTGATACCGCCTCTGCCGCCGTCCGATCGGCTGCTAGGAACACCCCGACCACCGACCGATCGCCTTCCCCCGCCCACTGCCGATGCTTGCGCCCGGCGAGCACGCGTCTGCTGCTGAGACTTTGTGTATGTACTGAGCAATGTGTGACGCATATGCATGTGGGGAGGGGAAGGGAAGGTCTGGAGGCGCCCCGTCGACCCGGCTCGGCCACTGACAGAAAACATTTCAAGTTTTTTTTCTAGTTTTTGCTTTTCAGTCATCTTCTTCATTTCTGTTATCATTCGTACACTGGTAGCCGAAGAGTACGTGGGAGGAGGCGTGAATTATATCCGAGCTAGCCGGTTGGGATACGGCCCGCTCCACGGCGCCCGGCACGTGACATTTGCCGGCTGGAGCCGACGTCGGGGTGGCCCACCGGCGACAGGGAGACTCTGCTATGACGAGCAGTGGCGAGCGCCCGCGCGATCGTGCGCTCATGGGTCGCCCGTCCGCCGAATATAAAACACTGGGATCCATTTCAACTTTGGAACCAGAACAGTTCTCGCCTCTTACCTCCTAAAACCCTGTCCAGCTTGGGCCACTTTTTGCGAGTGGGCTTTGCCTGCCCCCCGGATGTTGGAGTGTTGTCTGGGACGGCTGGAGCTAATAAGGTGTTGGGTAATGGACGCCGGAACCAGCGGCAGGCGAGGAAAGGTACGTATCACCGATCAGCTCTGACACTATATGGAAAACACGGGGCTTACAGATGAGGACAGGGAACTAAAAAAAAAACGCAACTTTCGTATCTGTAAAGTACAGACTTTGCCGGAGAATAACTGATAAAATAAAGCATATATCCAAACATTTTCTCAATTACTGATAGGTGTAAGATGCCACTGAAGTTGTGCATATGTAGACATCTGAATTTTGACATGGAACCGCACAAAGTTATATGCAAAATCATCATTTTCCTAACAAATGTCAATGGACTGTATACCTGTATCAGCCCTTTCATTATCAGTCACCTCCATTGGGGTTGGCAGAATTTCACTTTCCTGTGAAATAGTTATTTCACCAGTGCTTTGCTAACTTCCCTTTTGTGTTAATAATGGGCCTGTTAATGAGGTGTATTAAAACTGTGGGGGGGCAGGGGGGTGGCTGCCCCCTCCGACTCTGGGTAAAATTTAACATTATCTCTATGGTGGTACTTGGAAAGAAACTAAGTGAAAATTATGTTGCCCTCCACCCCATCTACACAGAGGTTCTGCCACTAATGCTGGTACCTACCTGATCCCTATAAACAATTCTTTAATGCTCCTTCCAAACCAACATAAAGCAGACAGCATGGCACAATCCATTGTGCATGCCAATCTGTGTCCATCTGCGCGCAAATCAGTTGTATGTTTTACTTTTTGCATAATAGGCTCAGTGTTGCAGTTTTTGTGGGAAGAGTATTGGGTGTCTGGAGGCAAGATCAAAAGATCAGTGCAAAGGTTTAATAAAAGTACGTGCACGTCCCAACAATTCGGTTCAGAGTGAAAACAATCAGGTGGTGTGAAGGCTGTTGACAGCCAACAGCAAGACCAGTGAGTATTGAGCTGGCAACATGTGTTTATGAATTCAGGTAGTATTTTGCAGGATATCTTCACTCATTTCAACAGGCCATAGGTATGTAGGTACTGCTTGGCACCAGATCTGCTATCCACCTATATTTAATTTCAAGATTTGTCATCTGATACCTACCCACCATAGTGGTGGGAAGCTTTTTCAAATACTGGGCAGTAATTCTGGCATGGTGTGCATCCTGAGGACATTAAACCATTGGGTACACATTATTTTACGAGTACCTGGGCCAGCTCATTCACTTTACCCCAAAAAAAGATAGGTGGCATTTATGAGTAAATTGAAGACACTGAGACACATCTGAGCCAATGAAAATAAAATGGGACGGTGCTGTGGTCACTCCCTACCGAAGTTGTCTACCATAAATTTCCCTTACGTTTAAGGACATACACCCTGTGACCATAGGATGTTCCTGAACATCCTACAGATGTTCAGGAGCAGGCCTTCAGTATACGAAGATGTGCCAACACTGAACCCAACGCCTCGTGATCATGAACATCATTGCCAGTTCACAGACCAGTAGGCAGTGCTTGCTGAAGTGTAATGTGTAAGATATTCTTTTTTAGCAGAATCTATCGGATATTACCTTCTTTTTAAAGAACTTTCGGATGTCAACCTGACCTTCTTGTTTGTTGTTTTTTAGTTAGGAAGACACCTCTTGGGTCAGGTGTAATTGTCAAGTCCATGACACTTCAGCAAAAACCAAACGACATATGAAGATGACGTAGGCACACCGTTTTTGTCCCTGCAGCAGCTATCAACGCGCATCTCCCTCCGGTCGCCACCGGCGTCGAAATTTGTTTTGGCGCGCCATTTTTTGTTGCCGAGGATTTGTTACCATATTACTTCCAGATAAAGTCGCGGATCATAAACATTTGGTAAAAAGATGAACGACGATCATATTTTTCTTTCATCTGGCAGTATGCCCCGTAACTTGAGCTGGACAAAGCAGCTACAGTGAGGACCTAGTCAATTATTGCCACCCAGTTATGCTTGCCCCTCCCCCCGTGGCCCGTTTTTCGCCGCGACTGGGGACAGGAGCCGTGACTGGAGGTTTTGCCCCACCCCCCAGTTAACATGTTAGACGAGTCCCTGGTGCCTTACAAAAAATACCGGGAAATGTGGAATAAAAATGGCAAATAATCTGAGTGAAATGACCCTGCTCGTACAACTGAATGCATGATGAAATTGGAATAATGGGCTCATTTTGTTCCGCATTCATCAACATAGCAAGGTAGATAACCGTAAACACGCTCAACGCCGCGCTGCATCCCCACCCCTGCTGCCCCCACAAACAGACGGCGCAAGGGGCGACGGTAGAGAGACCCAGCTCAATCGTTTCAGCCACCGCCAAAATTCAATGCAATACAGCGCCCCTAGTGAGCGTCCGTGAAAAGGCACGTTGGCCGCCGCCGGCGCACCTGGCAGAGCCATGTTGAGGCGGAACGTAGTATTGCCTCTCGCCACCACCGCCGCGGCGCCACCGCTGAACTCACCTACGAAAAATCCTCGACTGCGTGAGCATCAGTGGCGGAGAAAGGAATGTGTTTGTAGGACAACTATTCGTTAAAATACTATATGTCTACATATCGTATTAATTCGAAATACCACGTATGCGTTTTGAAACTGTGCACAAATGTGCACATATACATTTTGCATATATACGTTTCGCAACTGTGTATCCTTGCAACAGCAGGGGCGTAGAAACCGAGGGGGAGGGGAGAAGCTTCCCCTAACTTTGGGCAACATTTAACATTAACCCTATGACGGTGCATGGAAAAAAATGACGTAAAAATCACGCTTCCCCCAGCCCATTTTCACAGAGGTTCCTCCGCTACTGCCCAGCAGTGACGATCATTTATCCGCCCCTGAAACGGGAAAGAACTCTCCGCCTGGGGAGAGCGTATTCGGATCAATGTCGTTGCATGGATTCGGGAGGATGCCCAGTTTGCTCCAGCTTTCTTTGCAGATACGGACAAACCACCGACAGTGGTGCGTCATGTAACATTCCGTTTGTTTTGTATGCATGGATCTGAACAGGGTCGGATATCATTTACAGTTTAACAGTTAGACAATGTATATGAGAAAGACAACCGTATGTCAGACGGTTTGGTGTTACACTCGCATGTGCCTCAGGTGTTTGTGAGATCATGAGCCGCCATTGCAATGGAGTCGTTAGCCCCCACCCTGTCAGTGGCGGAGGATCGTATTTTCGGACGGGGACAAACAATTTTTCAGGAATCCCTCAAACGGCGTGGGCCTCCGTCACTAGCAAAAAAGTATGCATGACATGCTTAAATATGGAAAAAAACCGGAGCGGTATGACGTCAAGAACGGGCCTCCGAGGCGTCAGAATAAAATCTCGAGCCTAAAACGGGCCGTCACATCCCGAAATACGGCCACCTAAGCTGCGAAGACTGACTGGAATTATGGCTTTGGAATTAAGCCTTGGTTGAAATTATGACTGGAACTCCCTCTTGACTTGATCTGGCTCCCTCCTGCACAAAATCAGTGAAACAAAAAAATAAAATCCTCAAGCCTAAAAAAGGGATCCCGAATCCAAAAACAGGGCACTCTAGGCCATGAAGAGGGCCCCTTGGCTGGAAAGCCCCTTGACCCGATCTGGCCCCTCCTGGACGAAACCCTGGGTACGCCACTGCAGGAGTCCCAGTGTATCGGGGTCCACTGGAAGTCAGGGAACCCTGTGGCTGATATAAAAAGGCCTGTTGTGGCCCCTGGCTCTCGGAAACAGCAAGGGCGCACTGGCCCTCTTTGGTATATCCTGTACATATCTGGGAGGTGTTCGGTCTTCGTCCGGGGGACCTCGGTGGCTTAAGGCCGCATGAAAGTCAGGACTTTCGGATCAGCGCATGTAGCAGGAAGCCTTATGTATTCGGAGCAACTGGGAATGAGGCGACCCTATGACTTCTATGAAGTCGCGTTGGGGTCTGCGACGCTCAAAGGGCTCCGAATATATAAAGGGTCTGTAATATATAAAGGATCCTGTGGTCAGGTCCAGGGAGACCCCAGGTATGGATGCACATTAGTCGCTGGGGGGAGAGGAGATGTCAGGAACCTTTTGGTCGCAACTTTGAAGTCTGCGTTTATGTAATGCGTACGCCGATGTGTTTATCTCTATCCCATTTTTTGGGAGGTCCTTCGCATGCTCGAGCCCGCTCAGGACTTACGGAGGTTATATGTTGTATGTCAGGCGGAGGGGCAACTGTCTCCGCCTTCTTATCCGCCACCCTCGCCCCCCAGTGAAACAAAAACTGGATAACTTTGGCAGTCGGAATGAAATATAATGAATATAGGGTTTTCTGTGGAGATTAAGATCTTTTCATTGCCAG
Source organism: Capitulum mitella (assembly GCA_030062745.1). Taxonomy (NCBI): domain Eukaryota; kingdom Metazoa; phylum Arthropoda; class Thecostraca; order Pollicipedomorpha; family Pollicipedidae; genus Capitulum; species Capitulum mitella. Next base: position 13,833,505 of record CP099854.1, read on the forward strand.
GTAATTCCAAGAATGCCTCTTCCATCGGTTCTTTGCAGCAACGTCTGTGCCGGCGGTATTAGTGGATACAAACGCATGGCTTTGAATACTTATAAAAGGCATACGTAAAATAAATCTGCATGTCAATACAATAAATTCCGGGTTCTCTGTGGAACCATAGGATTTTTCCACATGCGAATGTCACTGCAAAAACGGTTAGTACATAAATTTTTCGTGTACTTGAATTTCAGTGATAGTGTATGCAAATGGCGTATCCAGTCGACATGCCCATGTGGATTCCAGGTGATCTATGGGTCGGCTTGATGAGTTTAGATGGGCAGAGGCTCTGACCAGTGACGGCTCGTGGTCTCACAAACACCCGATGCACAGAGCAAGTGTATCACCCAACTTTCTTATATACGGCCGTCTTTCTTATATGCGTTTTCTTACTATTCAACCGTAAATGATCTCCGAACCTGTTCAGATCAACGTAGATAGAAGCTAGATGCTGCATGACGCACCACTGTTGTTGTTTTGTCTGTATCTACAAAGAAAGCTAAAGCAAACTGGGCATCCATTCGAATCCGCGCAACGAAAATAACCAGCATACGCTCGCGTCCAGCGCATCAGACGGAAAAATCTCTCCGGTGTCAAGAGCGGATAAATGATCGTCATTGTTGGATGCATACAGTCATATTATTGAATAATTTGTGCACAGTGTCAAAACGTATACCTGACATTTTGAATTAATACAAAATGTTAATACATAACATTTTAATCAAAAGTTACCATGCAAACACATTTCTTCTCCGCTACTGATGTTCTCGCAGTCGAGGATCCTTTGACAGTGAGCCTAACGGTGGCAGCTAGAGGCAGTACCACGTTTCGCCTCACAGAGGCTCCGTCAGCTGCTTTGGCGGCGGACGACGTGCAGTTCCGCGGACGCTCACCAGGGGCGCTGTTTTACATTCCAGCGTTGGCTGCAGCGGGTGAACTGGCTGCCTCTACGGCCGCCTTGCGCCATATGCTTCCGGGGGCAGCGGGGGTGGGAATGCTGCGTGGCGTGGGGCGTCTTTGCGGGCATCATCCGTGCTATGTCGATGATGTCGATGAATAAAATGAACGCATTATTTCCGCTTAATGACGAATTCAGTTTTATAAACAGTGTTATTATACACAGATTATGTATGATTTCAGTTCCACATTTCCCGATATTTCTGGTGAGGAACTGCCGCAGTTGCCTCTAATGATGAGCCACCACTGGCTCTGACTGGGCTTTTTGATGGGGACGGTGTGCGTCAATATTTGCACCAACCCAGATCAAATGTCTAAAAGTGCAACGAGAATAGTAAAACGTTGGTACTACTTTTTTGAGACCATTAACATTTCAGAGACAAAAAGTATTATGAAAAACGCCGTTTTTCGGTATACCCCGAAAGTGGAACCTACATGGAACAAGTATAGGCTTACCCATAAAGTGTTTCATTAGCTAGGCCCTGCATGGGTCCTATGCAGGCCAGTATGGATCCTGCATGGGTCTTACGAGGACTCAATACGATTTCTGTATGGGCCCGTGTGAGCTTTGTGTGGGTTTTGTGAGGGCGCTATGTCGGCCCAGCGTGGGCTCCGACTGGGTCCTATGTGGGTCCCACATGTGTAATGAATGGTTTCTAGTCGGCAGCACACGAGTTTTATGTGGGTCCTTGATGGGCTTCGTATGACCTCTATATATGGCTTATTGGTAAAAGGACTGCTAATAATTTGCACCTGATCTGATGCCATTAGCAGGGACGCCAAATATGGATGTTCATTGACTGCAGCAGGCTTTTCCGTAAGCCCCGTCTGGTCGAGACAGCAACGTAAATTAGCACTACGTTGCCATCGGCACCACCACAATGCAGTACCGCTGTTACCGGCCAAGGCAGGCTGCCCCACATCTCTAGACATGCAGCACATACGCGCATCCAGTAGAATGAAGTGATGCTGCACGCACTGCCGATTTATCACAACGGTTTTATGTAAATGTTGAATTTTGTCCATTTATCTAGTTTTGGCGGAAACTGAACCAAAACACCGTGAATAAAATCCCATTCACATCAAAGATTACAAACGAAGGTGAACCATTCCGATCAGGACCCGGTTAAAGACGATGTTGAGTCCACATAGCACTCTCATAAAACCCACACATAGTCTGCATGGGACCCACACAGGACCCGTACTAAGTCCACGCGGGACCCATACAGATCCCATAGTGGCCCACATACGACCCATACAAGGCCCAGCCACACCGGTCCATCTGGGACCCATGCGGTAAACTCATGTAGGTTTTATGTGGGCCCCTTGTGGGACCTGTCTTGACCAGTTTATCCTGCCATTTTTCAGCAGATTGTCAGCACGCATTTTTTAATCTTCGTTTGATTTTTCCCGACTTATGTCGACAGGCTTCAGATTCATCCCACTCAATGTCGACAGGCTTCATACTTCAGCCAAAACATGTCGGGCGCGAGCTTGCCCTGGAAACGGCATGATAATTCCGGCGCTCCAGGTGGAACAATGATCACCGTGTCGAAGCCAGTTAGGGCGAGCGACAAACCAACGCAGTTGCTTTTGGCACGCTTCGACGGAACCCGCAGTGGCTTGCCAGCGAAACGTTTCGTTGCTTGTGGGAAAGCAGCAGTCCAGTTTTGTTCGATGCCAAGATGAAAATCAGTTTAAACACCAAATACAAATCAGTACCCACACCGGACCCACATGTGGCATATTTAGGACCTCTATGGGGCCGTTATTGGAAATGAGTATGGGACCAACATGGGACCATTATGGCTTTTCCCTGGAAATATCTGAACAACCTTCGCATGCGCAGCCCGCGGGCGTGCCGGCGCACGCGCGCTTCCATTGTACGAATTACGGACTAATGAAGAACGAGTGCTTTTAGCCAGTTTGAAACGCCGCATTGCTGCCATTGTGGAAAGGCCGCTGACATTTCAGACAACGGAGCGAAAGAAGATAGTTTAGCAAAGAAGGCTGACGTCCTTTCACAGGCCGCTCCGCTCAGGCCATGAGTTTGACAAAATTATGGGCGACCAGGCAAGATTCTTTATATCTTTAATGCCCGTCTAGGGTTACTTACGCTGGAACGAAAAAGTTTTCATCTCGCATGAGGGCGTGGGTCACCACCAGCACCCCGCAGCATCACCTCACCCCTGATGAGGGAAAACCGGTGTCCATATGGCTAAACAGTCCTGACAGAGTGTATCAAAGGCAGTCTGAAGCCCTTCCTGAACCAGCTGGACCCTGAGAAGGACCCTTCAGGCCTGACCTAGGCACTTGTCACTGCCGTCATAACGTGACGTCATATCTGGATGTTGTATGAATCATCCCTGTTACGAATGATGACAAGCCCCCGAACATGCCCAGCATCAGACGTATCGAGTCGATTTTGAGCCTTCTGAAACAGCAGGTCGGTACGAGGGAAACTGTATAGCACCATCCAGGAAGCCGGTGGGAGATAGGATTGACGGGAGAGTCGAGGAGATAGACATGAATATCGTGTGCGAGATGTTTAAGCACAGGCAAAATGATTGCTGTGCTGTGGGCCGCGAAGGCGTCAAAGCTGAGATGCAAAAATTCCACTGGAAAGAACAGACTCTCAAATGTGTGAACGTGTATTTTCAAAACGGTGTTTCCCGGCAATATGGAATGGGCACTGCGTGCCAAATTCCAAACTTTGTGCCAAATTTTAGGGGACACTCGTACTTCAATTATATGGCAGTGCGAGGAAGAAAAAAGCTGGGTCATGACAGATCGTGCCGGGCAAAGTCAAATTCTACTGCGTCAGAGTGGCAATGGAGAAGGATGGAAAGCATAGGCCTGCTTGGTTGCCAGTAATACATGGTAACACCATTCCACCACTATCTGTCATTGCACAGCCAGTGTTTTTTATATGCCCCTCAGACACGGGCCTTCCAGAAGCAGTCTTATATCCTTCACATTCCGAATATGATACATATCCAATCGTGGATCTGAGAAAAATCCTTCCAACCAAATTATTGGTTGAGGCCACAAAAGTACCCCAGGAATTGATATGAGATCTTACCTTGCCTGTAAGCCTTTGTGTCAGATGGCTATTAGCAGTAAGTAAAAAGCTTCTTTGTATGCGATATCTGCCTGATATAGTCTTAAATATATTGCGCGACATGCCTAGTTGTAGGATGGGTAAGAGGTATAACATAATCTCAACCTGAAGCTTTGAAAGACGATGTAAAAATGACAAAAACGACTAATCAAATATCACGTCTCTGTATTCCATCATTTCCGAGTCATGCTTAAAAACTGCAAGAGTTTGGGGAGCCTCGTCCCATTCACGACCAGGTAACTTGCAGTGAATAACTCCGCCACCCTAATTTAAACGTGATCGCGGCAACACGATCGCGTGGTCGCTCCAACCACTGTACAAGAGACGCGGATAGAGTATGAAGCACGGCCGATTACAACATCTCGGCCGCCAGCTCGTGTGTTTTTCAGCCATATCAGAGAGCTAATTTTTGCCAAAGCCTGTAGACAGGCGCATACGAGCTATCAAAAGTTCATGTAGCCATGAGTGAATCAGAATTGTCAGTGTTCGTAGTACATGCGGCATTGAGCAAGAATTGCCAAAAACGACGCCAAAAATGTGAGTCTAATCTGTAATCTAATCCTCTTTTTATAGAAGAATTCCATTCTGGCCGCAGTCCTTAGAAAAAATGCAATCTGAGATTGCAAATCGTGCGATCAAAATCCTGATTATCCTCGATAATACCCACCCTAAAAAGCCTCCATCACTTCCACTGAGGTGATGGCTCCCTTGTAAGAGAATGCTGAAGGCTCCTGTGAGCTCCTAGATGAAGACCGCCTTGACCTCTAAAAAGTTGCCTGAGTCAGGAATCGCGAAACAGGGGAGGGGGCGACGGGAGGAAGGCGTCCCCACCACTTTCAGGACTGGTGCGCCGGAGGCCCCCGCTCAGAGGTATGTCAGGGAGGCTCCTTGTTGGCCTGACGCATTGCCAGTGCCTCAGTTTAGCACGGGAAGGACTCTTACCGCGTCAGGAGGCCCACTCGCCGCCAGAAGCCCCTTTCCTCGTAACAGGAGGCTCAGGGCGTTCCTTATCGCGACAGGAGGACGATAGTTTTGACCTGCGTTTCAGGGCCGATACCGCCTCAGGAGGCCCCAAAAGTCCGGATGACCCCGATCTCGAGGTGGCCCCCGAAGCCAAGGAACTTCGTAGCGCGGTCCCTGGCCTGAGCCGCAGAGATCCATCTCAGTTAATTCATAAACGGCAATTAAGTGAACATGCACCGTCAATGACCCTATAATGTTTGGCCTCTACGGCCCAAAGAGCCACCAGTCTGTTCATTACCGCCATGGACCCATCTATTCATAAACCTTCATGAGCCAATCCCCGAGATCTCCATATGCCAAAATGCTCCTTGTAAATGGCAGTCGCGAAATTCTTCATAAACTTCTTTAAAGTAAACTCCTACAACCAGGTGGCTCCCTGTAGCTCATTTCATCTGTGGTTACCCATTCAGAAGGCCTTCATTGTCTGTCTGCAATGGATTTTAGCCAAACAGACCTCCATTCATTCATGTCCACAGAATTCACCTCACGGGCATCTACTGGGGTTACCTTTCACGGCACGTATTGCCTCGAAGAACTGAAAAGAGGTGGCCAAGGTGGGCCATTCTGTCATCCTGATGAAGTGCAATGGCGTCCTAAGACGGAATCTTCTAAGACGGCGACTTGTTCATCGCAACTCCCATGGAGTTTTCTTGCACAAGAATTTTTAAAACGTGTTACCCATAGAAACATTCGTGGGAGTCTACAATGCCGATCAAACTGACGGAATTTTCATTTGCAGAGCAGCAAAATTACTGGAAGCTCCCTTCGTGACACTTGAGGGCTTCCTTTAAATCAGGGGAGATGACGTAGCCCGCCTAACCTACCACGTTGTTAAGATTATTCCTTCCAAGGGGTTCCCACGAACTAAGCTTATTTCTGATTTCATTTATTTGTAATTAAAATTTACGCTGACTTCTTGCCTCCTTTGATTTATCAACGTTCACGACATGTTTGTTCGGGGTGTTTCATGGCAGCATCAGTCGCCTGAATATGCTTCCAATGGCTGACAGGACCTCGTCGAGTTTGCCATGACAGACTGAAATATTTTGGTGCTTCGTACTCTCTAGACTGTGGCAAGCTCCTTCTCCACATGCACTCATCCGTCCAAGAAAACTGACCAATTTGATTTCGGACTAACTGAATCTGGATAACCTCATTATATAAGCAGATCATTATAAGCTGAAGTAAAACTCTGTGTTAAGACGACCGCTTTTTCGTGGCCTTTACTGATTACGTCCTTGGCACGTGCATGGCTTCTTGTCCGGACGATAAAAATTGTTATATCAGATGCCGCAAAGTGTGCCTCCTGCATAGGTAAGGGCCTACAGTGCGGGCAGGGATGCGCATACCCTGGCCTTTCCTCTCCAGGAGGCGATGTGGGAGGGGAGGAGGCACTAACCCATGACTTACCCTACTATGCCACCTGCCCATGCGCCGACGTCCTAGGCGTAGCCAAAAAAGCCGTCGCGGCCATTACCCGGCACGTTGTGCCGGTTACGAGGATGAAATCTAGCTTTTCGCGATTTCGAGACGACCAACGGCAGTACAGAGGGATGCGTCAGTTTCCGTGCTCATACAGCGGCGAAAAGTTTGACTGGAGTGTTTCTCGAGTCGGTCAGATCCGTTCGTCTCCAGAACACGTGTTCAACCAGGCCGAAACCCCTAAACTGTATTTTCTAGAGGTGGCAGGAACACTCCCGACGACACCTCTGTTCTCATGTCCACCACTATTACAGAGGTGGTGATTGCGGCGCGGCGGTTACGATCGAGCCGACACTACACTGACATGTAGCGATCGTCCAGTCGTGCGGCAGTCCTCGTAGGGGTCGGACGCAGCTCGCTCCGCTCTTAGGTCGATAGGGTTGACACAGACACTTAGTCTTTAGTCCACACTTCGACTTTGTGCTTCCTGATAGTTTTTTCTACACTTCCACGTTTCTTTCTGCGATCCACACCCTTCTAAGGTAGGCCTACTCTCCACTTCCAGTTTTCTTTTCCGAGCTGTTCCCTGACTTCTGTCATGGGCAAGCGAGGTAAACAAAAGAAAAACGACACTGACTCTATAGGCTCGAACTCGGACTCTGATGGCAGCCCCTCTGCAGACATCGACATTGGTGTTTGTAGAGGTGTAACGAACAGGACGATTCACAAACAGAAAGACGACCATGGCTTGAACCCGGAACAGATCTCGACACCCGAACACACTTCGTCTGACACGATATCGGATACTGACCTTCGCACGAACTCTGACACTGCTCAGGACCGCGCCGTTTTCACACACACTGACTCTTCACCTTCTCGTGACCTTGACCTGCCCCTGACTGCGCCCGGGCCCCACGGCCCTGGCAGCGTGCCAGGACCGGCCTGGCCGGAAGGGTCGAAGGGCATATCCGGACTCGCACAAGCAACCAGGGCAAATGACAGGTGCACTGTGGCAGAGGATACCGTCGGGGCAACACGCAGTCAGATGCACGGGACGCCATGCCCGGTTCGAGAGCCCTACCTGGACCCACTTGGGTCATACGTAGTCGTGAAACCTACCGACTCAAATACAAACTTTCAGAAAATCAACGTCTGGGCACCTCCTAAACAGATAGAAGCAATCTGCGGCCCAAACATTCGGCTCCACATTCAAGCACCTCGCGATGGCTCTCTCATCATCAAAACCAACAACCGCCATCAAACCAAAATGCTTCTCAAACAGACAATGTTCTGTACTAAGGCAGTGACGGTCACCCTTCACCCGACTAGAAACTCGTGCAGGGGAACTGTGTTCGCACCTGAACTCCGCTTCATGTCTGAAGCGGAAATTCAACACGAACTGAGGGACGAGCTAGTCAGCCATGTCCGTCGACTAACCACCTTCAGGGACGGACAGCGTCAGGACACCAGTCTTCTTGTCCTCACGTTCGAAACTCCCAGTCTCCCTCCCAAGCTCCACGCCGGCTACCTCTGCTTCGAAGTGCGCCCTTTTATCCCCAACCCTCTGCGCTGTTTCACCTGCCAGAGATTTGGTCATGGCTCCCGGAACTGCAAACAAGCTGCTCGTTGCGCTCGCTGCGGTGATGCTGCGCATGAGGGCTCTCTGTGCTCCAAACCTCCTAAATGCGTCTCTTGCGAGTCTTCCGACCACACCACAAATTCGAAGAACTGTCCCGTCTGGCTGACCGAAAAGCGCATTTGTGAGCTTAAGGCAAAGATGAACATTTCATATCCCGAGGCACGACGTCAGGTACAATCACAGACAAACCAGCCTCAAAAGACCTATGCTCAAGTCACATCAAAAAGCACCACCTCTTCGTCTTCCCAGACTGATGACATACCACAACTTCCTCCACTTCAGCTCTTAAAGCCTCTTTGTCACGAACCTCGTTCTGTCCGTTCTCAGTCCAGTGAGAAGCACACAGTGACTGAACCACAAAAGGCAGGTGCAAAACATCCTATGAGAGGGGCATCGACAACTGCCCCCGCAACTCCTGGGCAGTCTGTCCCCAAGAGAGCACCACAGCCTACACTCCGGTCATATTCACCCGCACACCACCCTGGTGCTCCACCGTGTACTCCGCATAAGGACAACCAACCTCCATCGCCCAGACCCGGTCCCAGTCGACCCCGGGGCCGCTCCTCCAGCCATGGTAGGACTCAACAGGGATCACAGGCCATTTCAGGAACTCAAAGCATCTTTAGCTAAATCACACTCAATGCTACTACTTTCCCAGAGCCAAGGTTTCTGCCTTAGGCTCTACACAACATTATTAATGACTATTCTTCAGTGGAACTGTCGTGGTTTAATTAGCAAATGGGCCGAAATCAAACCTTTTTTGATGTTTTGTTCCTCTAATATTATATGTTTACAGGAGACACATTTTCTCACAAACGACCCGTACGACTTCAGTCTACCCGGATACTCTATGTTCACAAAATGTGACGACGTTCACAGACGCCATGGCGGAGTTGCCATATACATTTCTAACACAATTCCTCACCGACCGCTCCTGGTTCAAACAGACCTACAAGCGGTCGCCTGCACGGCTCTCATTTCAAACCGTCGTATCAGTGTATGTTCACTATATCTCCCTCCAGGCGTACCCATTTCTCTTCAAGATCTACAAAACCTCACTGATCAGCTCCCACCGCCATTCATACTATGTTCGGATGCCAACAGCAAACATTTTTTATGGGGTTCTGACCGATGCGACAGAGGAGGACTAGTCTTCGAACAGCTCATTAGAATCAACGCTTTACATGTCTTGAACAACGGCTCCCCGACAAGGCTGGATGAATTCTCTGGACTCGTATCACACATTGATGTTTCACTATGCTCTAGTGGATTAGCTCCTTTCCTTTCATGGGAAACTGACAACGACCCTCTTGCTAGTGACCACTTTCCGATAAAAATTTAATACGTAGACGGTTCGGCTCAAACAACACATTCCCAATACGATGTTCCAGCAGGGTGGAGCATTAAAAAAGCTGATTGGGACTCCTTCCGAGCCCAGTGTCACATCGCCACCGACTTCACAGATGTTGACTCTGCCTGCATAAAAGTCACGCAATCGATTATTTCCGCTGCGCGAGCCCACATCCCGACAACCAAGCCACAAGGGCAATACAGATGTCCTTGGTGGACTGACGCCTGTAAACAGGCAATAGCAGCGCGCAAAAGAGCATTAAATCGTTTCCGTCGAAACAGAGAAAACCCAAGCCTTCTCCTTGACTACAAAAACGAAAAAGCCAAAGCTAGACGAACTATTCGAGCAGCTAAGCGATCCAGTTGGCTACAGCTCCTGAATAAATTCTCCACCTCCACACCCGCGCACACATTATGGGATACTGTTCGAAGTTTCATACACAAAAAAAAGCTTCCAGCGTCCTCTTCCGGTTCTCAAAATCCAAGGCATCCAGGTAGATAACCCAAAAGACGTGGCCAATCACCTCGGTCAATTTTACTCCCAACTGTCGTCCTCAACAAACTTTGACCCAGGTTTTCGTATCCAAGACAGCCTTATGACACACAACATGCCGGACTTCGACCTCGATTCCAACAACTCAGAGCCATACAACAATCCTTTCTCTTTGCACGAACTGAACTCATCCATAAATTCATCCGGTTCAACATCGGTTGGTCCGGATCTCATTCACTATGAATTTCTCAAGCACCTCGACGACACCCAAAGAAGCGGACTCCTTGCCTTCTTCAATTATGTGTGGACACAGCACAGAATCCCAACGACTTGGAAGCACGCTTTTGTGGTTCCTCTTTTAAAACCAGGAAAGCCTACAGACGCACCTGAATCCTACCGACCAATTCAACTTACTTCTTGTTTATGTAAAATCCTGGAAAGAATGGTGAACTCCAGGATGTTGTGGCACGCCGAAAAATTCCAACTTTTGTCGAAATACCAATGTGCTTTTCGCCCTGGGCGAGCCACAGTTGACCATGTACTTCGCCTCGAATCTGACATACGCGGCGGCTTCTTCGCAAGAAAGTTTACCGTGGCAATTTTCCTCGACGTTAAGTACGCCTATAATATGGTGTCCCGAGCAGGTCTTCTTACAAAACTTCATCACATAGGTTTCCGTGGACGCTTCATGCATTTTATAAATTCTTACCTCAGCGGCCGTACACTACAAGTTAAAAGCGGAACCCTTTCGGACTCCTTCCCCTTGGACAATGGAGTGGTCCAGGGAGGGGTCATTTCTCCTCTGCTTTTTCTTTTCATGATTAATGATC